>CM023865.1:9059268-9478180 GCA_013389735.1 Phaseolus lunatus | reverse complement strand
CTATTTCTTTTTTCTCTCTCTCTTTTTTTTTTCTTTTCTCCTATTTCTTTTTTCTCTCTCTCTTTTTTTTTCCTTTCTCCTCTTTCTTTTTTTTTCTCTCTTTTTTTTTCTTTCTCCTCTTTCTTTTTTCTCTCTCTCTCTCTCTCTTTTTTTTTCTTTTTTCTCTTGCTTTTGCTCTCTTTTTTATATAGTATACACTATATAATGTATTATTATATAGTGTATGTATTATTTTGGTATAGTGTATAGTGTATATGATGATCGAGATCCAAGAAGTGATGATCGAAGAACCAAGAAATGATGATCCGTTGGTTCAATTTTTTGTGGTGCTATTGGGTGAATTTTGAAGGTCTAGTGTCACAAAACTTGGATCGCAGACAAGAGAGCAGCAATACATGGATCGAATACGAGAGATTCAAAGTCTCATGCACTTGAATCACAAGAAAACTTGGGTAGCAGATAAAAGAGCAAAACTTGGATCGAATATGAGAAATTCAAAGTCTCACGCACTTGAACCACAAAAGACATTTCATTGGAAACTTTAATAGAATCAGCCACAGATCTTCACACATCATGTTTCCCCTTCACTCTTTATAATCTAAAAGTTAAAAAGAATATCACAACATCACACATAATTTATACAATACAGAAATCTAGCACAATTATAATACTTTAATCAAATATTGAAGAGATTTAGTGCTTTCTTTCTTTTTAATTTTACTTTTACTTTCGGAATATTATAAAATATGGAAATATTTGTTTTTAGCCGGTTATGAAGAGTTTTAATTCGATGGAAATATTTTAATCAAATATGAATTGATTTAGAAACCTAATCTAATATCATAATTCTTTTGACTATTCAAACAATCATATATCTAATCACACAATCCTGGTCAAAATAAAATATTTAAAAAATAAGAAGGTATATAGAGTATTTTAACCCTATTTTATAAAGAATTAAAAATCAAAATTTTTATTGACCAAAACTTCTAAATTTAATAAAAAATTATAAAGAAATTAACTAAAAAGGTTTAAAATGCAAAGGCACAATAAAATAATTAAAAGAAAAATTAAAAAAATCTTATAAAATTCTCTTTTATTGAAATTTTTCTTTTCGTTAAAGAGATATTGTGGTATTATTTTGATTTAAAGGTATAAAACTTTTTCCAAACAAAACCTGAATCAAAGATGACCTTCATCCTTCTTTCCCAACTGCAAAAGTTATCTTTCATGACCAATTATGACAATACTCAATCCTCTCACGAGGCACAGAAATAAGAGGGAAAAAAAGTCTCAAACTATTGTGTTAATATGTGAGGTGAAACTTCTTATATATAGAGAAATAAAACCAAATTCTCAATCAATTTGAAAAGAAATATAATTTTATCTTATTTACTCAAAAATATGGTTATAACAAATTATATTATATCAAAATCATTATGCAATTTTTTGTAACAAATTATATTATATTTATTTATTATTATGCAATTTTTTGTAACTACTTTGTTGTTATTTTTCAATAAATCATTTTTTCTCTTTATTAAATTAAAATAATTTTATTACGTAAACTTTTATATAAAGAATAGAACTTTTTTTAAGCATTTCTACTATCATTTTTCAATAAAACATTTTTTTTATTTAATAGAAATAATTTTGTCATAGGATAAAATATATATATAATAGTACACTCTATTTAAAAATAATTCTTTAACTAAAAAATAATCGTGAAATTTTCCTTTTTTTTATAAATTTGTTTCTTTTTAACAGTTTTTCAAAAGCACATTATGTTAATAAAAATGCGGAGAAAGCAGGAAAGTATGTATTTTTGCTATGTCAATTATCTTATTAGTTAAATTAAATTAGATTTAACCTATTTAATTATTTTGATAAATAATTGTATACATTTAATATCTAATCATACATGGTTGTTACCTCACTCATAATAATATTTTAAAATTTTAAACTAACTATCCCATCATAAAAGATTTGTTGACAATGCAAGATAGATACAGTTGATAACGAACAAAACTGTTATCAGGGATTAGAAATAGGTCGATTTGAAGAAGATTTTTCACTTGATATTTGTTAAAAAAAAATAAAGTTTAAGTTGTTACTTTTCATATAAGTTTAAAACAGTTCTTATTTAAAATTCCGATAATTACTTTAAACAGACTAATTAATAATTATAAATTATAATTTTTATATTATTATGTAATATATTTATTATTTATATCTTAATAAAGTTATTATATACATTTTGGCTCTGGATTTTATTATGCATATAATTAGTTGCAAAAACAAATTACAGTTTTTAATCTGTTACGGTATGATTGTCATTTTTTTTTGTTATCATACGAATTAACTTCTTAAACTTAAATTTGTTTATTTATAATCTATACTTGTATATTATTATATTATTATATAAATAAAGAGATTTTCTCTTTTAATTTTTTTAATTTTTAATTTTTATTTTATTCTTATATCAATATTTGATTTTATTTTATTATTATAGATATTGACTATCATTTCTTATTTTTTAAAAATTTTTAAATTTTAAATTTTAAATTTTAGATTTTAGATTTTAAATTTTAGATTTTAAATTAAATTTTAGATTTTAAATTTTAATTTTAGATTTTAAATTTTAAATTTAGATTTAAATATTAAAATTTTACATTTTAAAATTAAAAATTTAAAATTTAAAATTTAAATTTTGAATTTTAAATTTTAAATTTGAATTTTAAAATTTGAATTCTAAAATGTTAATAGTTTTCATTGTTACATCCACTCTCTTTTCTCTTTTATATCCAGACTATAGAGAGAGAAAAAATATTCATAAATTTTGACATATCTTGAATCCTCTTCCTTCACGCTTCATGTTCTTCTCTTACTCTCACCCGTCTCATTTTATAAGGCAACAAAGAGAAGAGAAAGCCAATAAGAGATTCAAGATGCAAGGAGGCACCGAGATTTTTTAAACCAAGAAAGAGATAATTCACATCTATATTATTATTTCATTGTCAACACCGAAACAATCAGATGAATAGAAAGTTCAACAAATTAAAACTACAAAGACTCACCAAAGAGTTGAGAAGTGTCCCTCATCTAAATTTGAAGATAAAGGAGAACTTAAAGGGAGAGGAACTATCGGAACAAATGTTTGCATTTGCAAGAGAAAGAAAAAGTAATAATTTTTTATGAACCTCATACTCTTCTGAACCTCGAGCAAGTTATGCCCCTTTTCCATTTTTTTTTCATATTTGATTACTTTTTAATTTTTATTATTTAAAAGTGATACTATTTAATAGAAGGTTGTTTTAAGTCCAGTGCACATACTTCAAAATGAAGTGTTCCAGTTTTAAACCCCTACACCTTGAAGTGTGCTTCACATGGGACACGAGGAATAGTGTTGGAGATTGTTTGAGTATGCAAGGAAGGGAGAGAGGAGAATGTAATAGAGGATGGTGTGGTAAAGTTAACTACCATATACATGCATGTTTTTGTAGTTAAGGATCAGGCATAGGTGATTTAAAGTAAATTTTATTATTTGTCTCTCTACTATACGATCAAAGCAACGACTTAATAAATTATTATTGGAGTTTCTTGCATTCCTAGAAAGCATTTTCACCATTTCTCACTGATCCTCACCTTTTTTATTGTTTGTCTTCGTAGTTGAACACAAATAGATGTTATCAAAGCAACAACACATATTCTTATATCTTAAGTGCAAAAATTGAATTTTTTTGAGTAGATGAATATGCTTTGACGGTTGATTATTGATCATAGACATCACGTATGTTCATATTTATTAAAATATACTATAAATTTTAATATAATAGTACGAATAATAACATCATTTATTCAAATTTTAATATCAAATATTATTTTTTCAAATTTTAATATCAAACAATGTTAAAAAAAAAAAAAGCGGATACACAAGAATGGGAGTCCCTGTGTTCCTACTAGTAATATATAAAGAGATTTTTTTTTATATATTTTGCTTTTTAATTTTATCCTTTATAATGTTTAAATATAATAAATTTAACAATTATTTATTTTAAATTGAAAATTTATAAATTTGAATTTTAAAGAAAAATCCAATTCGTTACAATTTTACACTTTAAATTCAAATAATTCTTTCCAATAAAAAATCATTTACACAATAAAAAAAATTTACATAAAAAATTACAAAATTAATATATTCAAATTTTTAAAAAAAATTAGTTAGAAATAAATTTAATCTAAATTTTATTTAATTTAAAAATTATAATATTTTTTTGTTTATTTTAGTTAAATCTAATTCAATGTAATTTTATAACTAATTTTTTTAAAAAATACTTATTATTTATACATTTAACTAGATAACGCTGTATATAGATATATATATATATATATAATATATATATTAGATATATATATATATAAGATATAGATATATATATATATATATATATATATATATATATATATATATATATATATATATCTATACTTTTTACGATTGAAAAAAAAGAAAGACGTTCTGTATCTCTATATTTTAAACAACTACTACATAAATACTTCTTGATATATTATACCGTTGAAAGATCATAATGATGTGTTCTGTGTCATGCTATTGAGATGTATTTATATGTACTTTTATTATTTAAACTTTTTATTTTTTAGTTTAAAAGATAATTAAAAGTAAAATAAAAATCTTATATGTTATACCAAATAGAAAAAATTCCTCTTATATATTATATTTGATCTTAGAATAACAAATTCTCTCATATGTTGTTTTTAGAAACCTCACATAACTAACATCTTTTTGTGTTAAAAATAAAACTGAAAAGATTGTTTTTTTGCTTAAATGCTAATAAACTCCTGAACTAATATTATTTTGTTTATGGGCAAATGAGTCTTGCGAACATTCTAAGATCCAGACATGGATGGATTGGGGCCACAATCTACTTTTGCTGGGTTTGTAAAGTTACACAATTACTTCCTGCACCATATCAGTGCATCCAATTTTATTGGATAAGACGAAAATGTTCTTGGAATTGTATTGTGAATTTTTTTTATTTAAAATAAGTTTTTAATTTTTGTTTCTAAAATACAATAATCACTTCTGGATTTTTTTTCCAGACTGTGTTATTTTTAATTCTGAATTTTTATATTTAGAATGAAGGACATTTTCGAAAATTAAAAAAATACCTATAATGAAGGCTTAAAATAATTTGGGTGCAGGAAGAGTTTGTTCTAAATTATTTGAGTTGGGCCCAATAAAAAAATGGTAACAACGTTTGCCTTAAAAAATTTCTTCGCCAATATTTTTCACAAATTCTCCTGAACCTCCGTACATTCTCCCGCACCTCTAATTATGAAAATTCAATTTTAATTTTTTTAAAAAAAATTAAAAAATTCTAAATAAAGCATAACTTCACCTTTTAAATCACCTATTCAATTGCACTCCATGAACTCTGCATTCTTATATATCCCTTTCAATAGCAATATATTTATTTTTTTCAGTGATAACGTTTCATTGAGCAATTTTCTCATTTAAACATGTTTGTGAAAGAAATGGTAAAAATATTTGTTTCACAATTTTTTTTTATAGATTTTGTTCGTGTAAAAAAAAAAAAAAAAACAGTCACAAAGAATAACTATAGTTACTTAAAAATTAAGAAAAAAATATAGCTCTTTCCACCATGTTTAAATTTTCTGTTTTTTTTTTTCTTTTAAAGTTCTTGCCAGAGTTTGGCCGTTCATATCCCCTTATAAATAAAAACATAATTGTACGTTACCCTTTTTCTATTTTGTGAATTCAGATCTTTTATTTTTTTATGAATTTCATCTCTATTATTTTAATTGTATAATTTTAATTCATCTATTAATTCAATATCTTGTATTTAATAAAATTACAACACGACTGTACAGTTGGACGTCACGTCACTACTTTGCATGCAGATTGATATATTGACTATAAGTTTTTCCTAAACAATTAAATGATAACTGATTTTTAATAATAAAGTACTAAATTGATATATTTAATTAGGATATAAATTAAATTAATCAATACAAAATTGATAAAAGCATTTGTACAATAATTATATAAAATTATAGGATTGTCAAAGCATTGGAACTCTATTTTTATTAAATGATAAATATTTAACTAACGGATAAATTAAAATAGTGGGAACGAAATTTATAGAGACTAAATTAAAAGAAGAAATTCATGAAATCGAAACAGAAAATTAAAAAAAAAAAAAGCAACTAAGAGGAAAAACAATTATATTTAAAGCAATCCTTGACATTTTAGATTCAACAAGCGATGCGGCTATTTATTACACGCTAATAAAAATGGCAACATGTTTAGTTGTTTTCTGTTGGGCTTGGGTACCGTTGCCATAAATCTAATGTTTTCTTTTTCTTGAAAAATTATGTACTATCAACAATTATATTCTACCTGCATTACCACTCTTAAATCATCACATACACATAAATTAAGTCATTCTATCCTAACTAGTAACTAGCTTAAGATTTAAATTCTACTAAAAATATTATTAAACTTAATATATTATAAGGAAGAAATATTTTTACAGAATTTCCTAAAAATACGATAAACCATAATTATATATATATATATATATATATATATATATATATATATATATATATAAAAGACCTTACAATATGTAAATAACTATAAATTAATATTTTCTTATCTAACTCAGTATTTACTTTAAAGAACTCAAATATAAAAATTCTCTAAATTAGATGTAAATTATTTTCTTTTTCTCATTATTATTCAACCACAAAAATGTGGAAGTTTTATGGGTTTTCAGTATTAGAGAGAGAAAAGAAAATAGTACAATGAGATGGGAATTGTGAAAACATGTTTTTTTAAGTTTAAATGAAAAGTTTAAGATAAGTGAAAAATAAATACTTTATTATTTTAAAGTTATAAAATTTATTTTAAATACAAGAACAACTGGTATTGAATACACCCTCTGTTATATTTAATTAATTCACTTTGTATAGAATTTTATTTTATTTCCTTCATGTAACATAGAAACTCTCATTTATTTGGATTGTAGGTTTTTTTTTATTGTCCATATTATTTAAAGTTATAAAATTTATTTTAAATACAATAACAACTGTTATTGAATACACCGTCTCTTATATTTAATTAATTCACTTTGTATAGAATTTTATTTTATTTTCTTCATGTAACATAGAAACTCTCATTTATTTGGATTGTAGGTTTTTTTTATTGTCCACCTTCACAATAATGCAACTTCTCCTTTTATATATGACCTTTTCCAATACTATTACAAAATAGAACAGAGATTAACAAAAGGGAACCAAGATGAATAAAAGAGTAAACTGAAGGCAAAGATATGAGAATGAATATCTCTTTTTCTTTTTTGATTCAAATCAAAACAAATGGTTTGAATATATACAAGTAGTATACTCATTCTAGGTTTAACTAAAGAGGGAAAGAATCAATAATTAAATACTAGAATCATAACATATAAAGACAAAATAAATGTTATTCACCTCTATAAAGAGAAACAACTGATAATTAGAAAAGACACCCAATTAATATTAGGATCCTTCTATAACTCTAGTATTCGTATCCTTTAATAAATACTTCTTTAACTATTAAAATGTCATCCAACTTCTCCTCGCTATGAAGGTGGATTGAGTATCATCTATTTCCTTAGTTAGGACTTCCTTCAATTTTCAATATAATCTTGCACACATATTTAATGCCAAGAATATGGGTCTATTCTCATTCAGCCCTTGATATAATATTCCCTTTAGATATTAACGGTATAAAGGATGTGCTATTTTTGTTTGATAATTTTTCACTATTATGAAATTCATTTATGGCTACCATATATAAATTCCTCTTTAAGTGATTCCTAAAGTTAAACCCATTTGACTTAGGACTTTTACTAGTCTTCATTCCCACATCGCCTTTATTACCTCTATTTCAGTAAACAATGATATTAGCTTCATGTTATTCAATGATACCTTCTTTTTCTTTGAATATATTTTTGAAGAATGATTTTACTTCTTCTTGTCAACTTCTCACATCATACATTTCTTTAGATTATCCGTTAATATAATTTTTTATCATCTTCTACATAATTATTGAGAAGAAATACTTTGAGTTCAATATCCACTTCGATTTGAATATTTTTCTCCAAATATTTTTGCTAAAACTAATATTCTTGAGTTTACAAAATAGTTTTTATTTCTCCTTCTTGTTATCTTGGTCTACTCTATCATCATCATCCAATTTGTCTAGCACACTTATCTTTTGGATAATATTTTTTGTTTTTACTGTGTGACTATATCTTTAAGATTTGGGAATTATTATTAAATACTTTTCACAATCACTCTTGTAAAATTTTGTGTTTTGAATCACTATAAAAAAATCAGATTTACCGATGAATTTTACATACGGACCTGAATCTGTAAGTAAATTCAATATTATCAAATAATATTATCCACAGATCTCAATCTGTAGATAAATTCAGCATTACCTACGGATATTACCCACAAATCAAAATTTGTAATAAATTCAGCTTTACCTACAGATTATTACTCACATATCTTTATCCGTTGGTAAATTTTACATTATTCACAAATTTTACCCAAGAATCTATATCCAAAAATAAATTCAATATTATTATTAATATAAATATTTTTATTAACAATATGAATAATATTAAGAATATAAATAATTTTAATAGTTTTAATAATATAAATAATATTAATCATAATAATTATATACCTAATATTAAAAATATTATTATAATATAAATAATTATAAAATTATAACTAATATTCATAAATAATAATCATAACTAATAAATATGCATACTATTAACATTATAAAATTAATTATATTAATATTGATAATCATACTAATAAATATAATAATAATCATAACATGACAATAAAACTTGTTTGATGTAATGTTTAAAGTTTCTTTAGTTATTTAAGGGAATTGACTTCGAGTCCCTTCCGCTGCAGTTTATTTCTAACATTAATATTAATTATAATAGCATAAATAATATTTTTAAATAATAATTAAAAATATAAAAAAAATTCAAATTATAATTAAAAATTTAAAAATAAAATATTCACATCCATATTTTTGGTGTTATATTTAATTCATTTTTTTATTAAAAAAAGTTAAACAATTTGGGCCTTCCATCACTTTTGTTTTTAGAATTAACGCTTAAAGATCTAAAATAGTTCTATCTTTTACAAATTGATTATTTAACAATCATTCCTGCACACATTCATGTTTTAAAACCTATAGGATATAACTTATTTAAAAACATTATCACATTCAAACTAGGGTACAATTAAAGACCAAAAAGAGAAATAGAATATAATGGAAGTATGCAATTAGAAATTACTAAGTGTGAATAGTGGTGGTTACGAAGAAAAATCATGTCATAAAACAAAATAAAAGAAAGGAAGAGGTGAAAAGTTAACACTTAATTTGTGGGATAAAATTTGAGTCGTGGAGAAGCATAACAACAATAATAGAATGACAAATGTTTATTGTCTTGATAAAATACTTACTACACAAATGACTTTTAACAATAATTAAAAAAAATTTTTAATTATTGTTAATAAATACGTCATTATAAGTTCTAAAATTTAATGATGATTTGGACTATTATTTTAACGATGATTTTGTTTTAATCATCATCATAAGCAAATTTGATAATGATGAAAAGAGTTAAAACTCGTCGTTAAAATAAAAAAAAACAAAAAAAATTGTTGATAAAACAAAAGTTCTAAAATGAATTGTCGTTAAAAAAACTAAAGTGACGACGATTGGTATAATAATTGTCGTATATGGATTTTTTTTTTTTAAATGTGGCTAATTTTGAATAATTCTTGAACCTATAAATAGTACATTCATTTCCAAATACATATATTGGCACAAATACTTGTGATTTGGTTGTTGTAAAGAGATTAATCTGGTTGTTGTAAAGAGATTAATCGACCCACCAATAAATGCATATAAAATATATTTAGTAAATTTAAACAAAGTTTCAACCAAAATTTCTATAAAAACTTAATTGTACAAAAGTTTATATATATATATATATATATATATATATATATATATATATATATATATATATATATATATATAAACAAAATATTTGACCACGTTGTTATGACATATTTCATTGCTTTTGAGTTTAACGGTAGTGTACTATTGAAAAAATTGTAAAATTTTAAATTAAATTAACATAAGTCCATAACTAATAATATAATTTATATGTGTATTGGTGAATTATAGCATATTTCTTATTTCAACCTTTATCAATACTAGCTTGCATAATGGTCGTTATGCACTGCATCACATGCAGTAGTCGTACTCATAATCTCCAATTTGTTTATTACATTACAACTTAAAATAAACTTGATTAAATCAATCAAATGACAACAAAAAAATGAATGAAATATTTACATTGTCAAATCAACAAACTCCTCAGTTTGGCAAACACTTAACAAGTGCAACAATTCACCATGCAATGTTGATGTTATATATATTCTAAAAATTCATTATACAAAAGATGTTATCTAATTTCTGAAACATGCAATGTCGTCTCATTCAAACAAGTCACACAAGGACACCTTATCCTTAACTACGTTGTCACTATTACCAACATTACATTGTGCAAACTGTATAAATTCTTTCACCCATCTCTTGTAATCATCACTTATTCATGCTGAATTAATTCAACTTTGATCCAGATCTATATTCCATTTGGTGTAATTATATTTTTATTATGCATGTAAATCTCACTTTTTTCTTAATCACTATATTTTATATTTTATGAAATTTTGACAACATTTCGCATTGGTCTTCAGGGGTGACACCAATGAATGTGGTGATATGAAATCTCCATAATCAAATATGCACCAATGAATATGATGACATGAAATCTCCATAATCAAATATACACCTGAATATCAACATAAAATGCAATAAACCAAAATTAAATCAAATATATAAAATGTAAATTATACTTATGTACTAATAAATTATTGAAAAGTATAATATTCTCAAACTGTCCAACAAAACAATTCAAAATTTAATACAATTAATGTTGATACAACCTCCACTTAATTTTATATAAAACATCATTTTCAAAATTGGAGGACTACCACACAAATCCTTGTATTAAATCTCA
This sequence comes from Phaseolus lunatus, assembly GCA_013389735.1. Taxonomy (NCBI): domain Eukaryota; kingdom Viridiplantae; phylum Streptophyta; class Magnoliopsida; order Fabales; family Fabaceae; genus Phaseolus; species Phaseolus lunatus. Next base: position 9,466,964 of record CM023865.1, on the reverse strand, counting down.
GACAAAAAACTAAGGATATCTATGTGCATACAAAATATATTTATAAAAAATCAAAATATGATAAATATAATTTATAATCATTCAAATTCAAATACTATTTAATAAAAAAAATTTAATAATTCGAATACTAACTTAACAATTCTAAATAAAATAAAATTTACGTAATCTATAAATCTCACTTAATATATATTAAATTAAAAAAGAAAATTATTATTATTATTTTGATTAAAATCATTATTATGAATATTAATATTGATATTCTTATTAATATTAATGATATTAGTAATAATAATTTAATAATATTAATAGTAATAATAATATTATTATTATTTTTAATTTAGTTATATTATTATTAATATTAATGTATTATTAATAATAATAATGTAATAATATAATCAATAAGTTTGTGCAATATAATGGTAAAGATTTTATGTCCATTAAAGGAATTTTATAACCAATGTAAAAATAATATGTTTCTTTATTGAAAATTCATAAAAAAAATTGTAAATATTATTAATGACCAAGCGTGGCAGTGGCAAAAGTGGTGCCACGACTGAGAGCAAGAAACGCGAATGGCCCAGGCAGGGGCGAGAGCAGGCGTGGTGTGGGCAGCAGCGACGTCAGTATGGCGAGCGTCTCCTCATCGGTGATGCATTTCACCACCCAATTTGGCCTTCTACTGGGGTTTCGGAGATCAGAGGCCACCAAACATTTACAAACTCTGTCTTTCTGTTAACACTCATGTGAATGTATATTTTTTATTTGAATCGATAGTTTTGTGAAGAAAAGAAAGAAAAGATATAAATGTGAATAATTGTTTGACCAAAAAAAATTATAATTAGAGTTTTTAAATTTATGAATATTTAAATTATTTATTTTTATATAATAATTTATAATTTTTACATATACCTAAAATTATGTAAATCATTTAATATTACAAGTCAGATTGTAACATAAATTTATCAATATCCGGAGCTAAATTTTCTTCAAAATACAATACAGATTTTGAATGCGTGGATAATATTAATAATATAAAATTATTAATAATTACTAAAAATATTAATAATAATATTATTACTAATATGATCATTATTTCTATTTTTAATATTAGTATTAATATTATTGTCAATATTATTAATATATTAAAAAATTATTAATTTTAATATTGTTAATATTTTTATTAATGTTGTTATAAATATTATTATAAATATTATAATAATGTTATTTTTATTTTTATTAATATTATTAAAATTATTATTGTTAATACTATTATTAATATTATTGAAATTATTAATAATAATATTATTAAAAATATTATTATTGTTAATATTAATAATATTAGTAATGTGAACTTTAATATTAATAATAATTTAATAATATTAATAGTAATAATAATAATATATTAGTAGTATTGATTTGAGTAATAATATCATTATTATTTGTAATAATATATTATTAATAATTATAATCATAATAATAATTATAAAATTAATAATAAACATATTGTGATAACATAACATTTTTTTACATAGAAAACTGGTCCAAAGTGGAAAATGAGCTTATCATTTTTAGCTGCCAGTTTGATAACTTACATTATCCATTGTTTTAATGAAGTTTAGTAGCGTAGTAGGTGAGGCAAATATTGCCTAAGAGATTGCAGGTGAATCTATAACTTCGATAGCATAAACAATGAAGCATGAAGTGTTGTCCATTTAATTTTTCTGGAATCCAGAGCTCCTTCACAATACTATTAATCATTACTCACCAACCGGACTGTGAAAGTAGTGATGAACTAATGAACCTTCCCCAACACGTAATTTCACCCAGAAAAAGTGGGACCCTTAATAGATTTTCCTGAGCATTCATGATCCTCTTATCCAACGTAACATTTTCGTCATTCATTCATACCCAAAGCAACGTATACAGAGTTATGTATCATCCAAACCTATCTCTCATGACCGTCACATACTGTTCATTCATCACAAACTGAGTGTGCAAACAAAATTAACTTACGCTCAATCAAGATAAAAATAAATGAATAAAAGCATAAAATAATATCTTATACTTCTATATATGGATGAATGGAAGTGCAGTGGGAAGGTAAGGAAGAAGGCAATAATTTGGATAAAATAACTGCAATGCAATTGCACAGTTCTGGACACATATCCAAGTTATTACAACTTCTCCAAACTGTCTCAGATTCTCAGCTCCCTGCATCAGATCACCACTGACATAATATAAATGATCAAAGGCTCAACATCTTGAAGTCAAAAAGTGGATGTTGGAAATAACTTTCATATGTCATGCTCTTGAAAATAAATTAGTTACATTGATAGACAACTACCGGAGAAAAGAAAAGTATAAAGTTGCATTGATCTTAAAAAGGAGTGTAGAAGACTCTGAAAACAAAGTGTTCTCCATGTTGGTTTGTTGGCAAAAGTGAAAGGAGAGAGAGAAAAAAATCGTGGATTTTGAATTCCCATTAAAAAAACTAAGATGATGGTACTTTGACACTTTACTTTTATACCTTCATAACTTATTATTTCATTATAATATTTTATTTATATTTATATTTATTATTATTATTATTTGAATATAATATTTTTATTATAAAAATAGTTGTCAAATGAACGTAGATATAATGGATATAAAAGAATATTTATCTAAAATCTAACATAATTAATACTTGACATTTAAAAGAGTATATTCTAAAGAATTGTATACATGTTATACAAAATATATACATTGTACATCTAGTTAATTCTCTCTAAAACCTCACGTGGTAAATGCAATCCACCATAAAGCATCCTGACGGAATATTATTTATTGATAAAAATATTATTTTAATAGAATAATATATTAATATAATTTTTTAACTTTAAATATGTTTGTAAAATTCACATTAGAATAATATTTTTATTGATGAATGATTTATTAAATAATTCTTATTAGAACTACTCTTATCTATTAACATTATTTTTACATAGTGTAAATCTTAATTTTTATGACTATATCAGTGTGTAGAAAATTTGTGTAATCAATTATTCAAAATTATAATTAACATTTTAAAAATAGTTACACTGTAAAGTTTAATAATTTATCATATATATAACTATAATTAAATAATAATAATATAAAAGTGTGTTATAATACATATTCTATTGTATAACCCTCTACTCTCAAACTTTTCACAAGTGTATGAAGATTCTCATTACAAATTAACACGATCGTGAACCTACCGTCTTATATATTTTATCATATGAATTACTTGAAAAAACAGCGTTAATTAGCAACACAGGTTTTAATATTCTTGGATCAATTTTACGTGATGAATCCTATTATGAATGTTTTCTCCTTTAGGCGAGTTCCACTTAAAATTTACCCAATAATAAAGAAGTGAATTGTTAACAATTTTTATACAGAAAATAATTTTATTTACAAATTAAATCAGTAAGCAGTACATAATGCAACTGCATTATTAGTTTATATAAAATAATTTCACAAATATTTTTGTTGAGTAAATCTCTGGTTAATTACGGCTAAGTCAATACAACTTATTTAGAAAATGTAGACAAAAATAACTTAATAATAGAGTTATTGAGTGTAAGAAGTTTGAGTTATATATATATATATATATATATATATATATATATATATATATATATATATTACCACGTTTCTTGTTTATACTCTTTAAAAATGTCAAAATAGAATTTCTCATAAATGAGAATGTGTGTTCACATAAATGTGTAACATTTATAAAGAATTAATGCAAGCACTTAAGCAAAAAAATATCTTTATCTGCCCGTTGTATTAATATCCACAAAATTGTGATAACAACCTATTAACATCACTCATTCTCTCAAACACTACTTCAAAAATTATGCATTTTGATACAACTTTTTTCCATTTCCTTAATGTTTTTTTTTTAGTATAGTTTAAGGTGAATTTGTAAATACCAATTTATGTAAATAGAATTGTTATATATATATATATATATATATATATATATATATATATATATATATATATATATATATATATATATTGAATTTTGGATATGATTGTGAGGATTGAGTTGTTGTATGTTCTCGAACGGGGTTGGAAGCAAGAGAACTATTCGGACTACTCTTTCAATCAGTCAGTTCTCTTGCACTTCACTCCCTCTTCTCGGCTGAACTCTTACCTTCTCGCTCTTCCACTACTCTCCTTGCTCGCTCCAGACTCGGATATTACCTACAAAAGGTACTCCGACACTCAAGTTAGCTCTCAGCATTCGACACTCAATATTTAGGATTAGATGATTGTGTAACTGATCTTTAGGGATCTGTGTTAATTTATATGATTAGTATGGGCCTATTGTCATTAATGGACCTAATAAAAGGAGATTAATAAACACATGGTTATTAATCAGCCTTATTGTTGATCATGTTGGTCGGTCCAGACTGGGTGCCGAGTCAAAGTATCCGTCGTGCGGACCATATTGGTACATTGTAGATTGCATAAATTTTCCTATGGAGTAGGGTAGGCGAATCAAGTTATAATTAAATTGTGATTTTTTGATTGCTATACTTTTAAATAGAAAGAGTAGTACCTTGACTATTAGCTATAGTTTCTGGCATAGTAGTAAGCTTTTGATTCAACAAATTGGTATCAAAACCAAGGTCATGAGTTTAATTCCTAGTGGAATAATTGTTCAGGAGCAGATTATTGCAAGTTGCATAATTATCCCTTGATGTAGGCTAGGGGGTCGATTTCATAGAAAATTACAATCTTTCTAAAATCAAATTTTCTTTACTTTCTCTCTAAGATTTTGAGTTAATCGCTCATCCTTTTCAAGATTTGAGTTTATCTTAGATCTTAGCAGAGAGGAGAAGATAATCTATTTTGTTTAGTTGAGGGGCCTCTGGATAGCGATTATTTGGAGTATTTGGGAACATAGACATAGAGTAGTATTTAAGGATGGAAAGGTTGAAGTATAAGAGATATTCCATGTGGATCAGTCGAAGACTTGAACCTGGATGAGAAACAAATTACATGCAGTTAAATTTTCATATACGGATTGGGTATTGTGTCCATTACCATTTTTGAGAACATTGAGGTAGCTCAATGTTAATTTTGTGGACAGCAGAAAAGAAATTTGTAGTTATGCAATGTAGCTTGAAACTATTTAGCTATGTTTCTGCCTTGTTCATTGACATTGGTTTAATATGTTTAGTAGTACCACTATATAATATCAGCCTAGTTCGTTAAGCAATTATTTTTCTGTCATTATCATTTTTGTTGCACAAAGATGCATTAGTGTTAATATTGGAAAAGCAGAGACAGGGAGACAATTAAAAAAAATATTATCTTTGAGCTTTTGAGGACCTATAATTACATTCCAAATACAACTGAGAAAAAGTTGACCAACATGTGTTGATCCAAATGAAATACATATTTTGGTTGCTCGTTGCTACTATCATAGTTTAAGCATACATGCCGTAGCTATAAAAAGGGAGTAATTTTGTAGTTACATAACCCCAACTATATGGAATAGGAAAGTAGATGTCTTACGGTGGCTATTACATTGTGTATTGGTTTTATTTTAAGGGATCGGGTTTAAATAAATTCCATTTTTGTAAAAGTGTTAAAGCACCCATTTGTACTTCACATTAATTTAGTTATGTTCCTGATGAAAAAAATCTATTTTGTTTAAAGTATGTTCTTTTTTGTCTCTTTTCTTTGGGATGACTTCTTGTTGGGTTATTTGCATGCCTAGGTGTAGGTGTTTGCATGTGATGTTTAATGAGTAAAAATGAATATATGCTAGTCTATGATTGTAGTGGTATCTTCAGTTTGATGATAAGAGTTTTATGTGGGTTGGTTCAAGTTGTATGAAACTACTTTTGAACTGGATAGATTTTTAAGGTAAGGGAAACTACTTTTGATTTTCTTACTTGATGAATTGAAATGAGATATATAATTGGTGAATGTTTTAGTAGAATGATGTGTATTGCATGTTGATTTTGAAGTTCTTTGGTTGTATATAAGTCTAAAGTCTTTTGGTTGTACGTGAGTCTAAATTTCTTTAGTTGCATGTGAATTTGGGCTTCATATAAGTATGATGTTCTTCAATTATATGTATTATCTAAGCTTCATTTATTGTGTGTGAGCCTGACACTCTTCCATTACATGTAAAGTCTGACATTCATCAGTTGAGTGTAGAGTCTGGAGTTATTGCTTAACATGTTGAAATAAGGTTTTTCTTTATCATCCTATGTAAAGTAAATTAGAAAGGAATAATTTTATGAAATGGGATAAGAATATTTGCTTTGAAGTTCAAGGGAGATAGTTTCATTTATCATTTCTAAAAGTGTTTGTGTTAATGCACAATAGCGAAGCTAGATCGTGTGAGAGGGGACCTTGATCCCTTAACTATTTTTTACATACATATAAAAAGGAATATATAAATAAATTATATTTTTAAAATTTTAGTATATTTTATATATTTAGCACCCCCAAAATTTTGTACACCAATAAAAAAAAAATTGGCACCTCCAAAATATTTTTTTAACACTCACCACTACTAATAAGGTTTTGTTTAAGTCACTAAGTGAAAATACTGTTTGAGTCGATTGATTTACATATCTATGATTTTTTTTTACATAAATGGGTAAATTTTTTAAAAAATTACAAAAATGGGTAAATCGTGCTTTCAAAGACAACATCTAGTTTTTTTTTTTAACTGAAGTCGTGTTCGGAAACACAACTTTTGATTTTCGTTTTTAATAAACATCATGTTTGAAAGCACAATTTATGATTATTTTTTATATTTTTTATGAGTCACTCCAATAGTGTATCATTTAATGCCCTCACTTAGCGAAACTATTTCACTCAAACAAAAATATTGTTTGGTGTGTGTGTGTGTGAGTGTGTGTGTGTCACTCCAATAGTGTATCATTTGATGCCCTCACTTAGTGAAACTATTTCACTCAAACAAAAATATTGTTTGGTGTGTGTCATTTGATGCCCTCACTTAGCGAAACTATTTAACTCAAACAAAAATATTGTTTTGTGTGTGTGTGTGTGCGCGCAAGAATGTGTACAATCATTTGATTTGAAAAATATTGACATAAGTTTGCATGAAAATTAAATGAAAACAAAATAAATAAGTAAAATAATTCAATTAAGAAAATTGGAAATGAGGTTAATTCTTCTCATTCGTCTGTAGTTTTAAACATATAACATTCTATCTTGATTGACATTGATGCACATATAAAAATCATTCGTACCGATTCCTCGCACACAAAATTATTAAGAGGGTCTCTTAGATATCGATTCCTCACATATTTATAAAAACTCCTTATCATTACGAATAGATATTATAAAATAATTAACATTTTAAATTTATTCATAACATTTAAATATGTTAAGCATTATCATTTAGGTCAGAAGCTTAGAAGTACTTCCTAGTCAAATCTAAGGATCAAAATCATGAATAATTTTAAACTTTGAGAATAAAATGATAATACCAATCATCAACCAAAAACTTAATATTATACATAAATATCACCTCAATACGTAAGAGTTTGAACATATTACACTCAATCCTAAAGAAAAGAATTAGTCACTCATGGTGGTTGTTATAAACATGGACAACAAGAAAAGAAGATCCAGAGCGTCACAACGATCTCCTTTAGGGTCTCCTTCCTTTGGATCCTCCCAATGATGTTTAGGGATATGTCTTACATCTTTTATTTAACATAATTGGGCTTGGGTTAAGTGACATATTTATTCATAATATATTCTTTTGCTTAATCTCTCCTTAAATTTATGAAAATAACAAAAAATTTGAAATAAATCATTCTTATTCATCTCATAATCCAAAAATATATAAAAAAGATTCAAATTCTTAAATTAGAGGTTGGATTATAACTATTTTATCAATTAAAGTTCATAAATGTCCATCTTATAAAATATTTTTAAATTATGGCATTTATCAGTCGCATAAACCAAGATATCAAGTGGTGAAAAATCAAAGAGAGGTTTGTTGCACATTTAACATGCCTTGAGTTTTTGATTTTAGACGCTTAAACTTATCCTAAATCCATGGATCTCAAATATATTGAATGGTAAAGATATTACTTAATTTTATATATATATATATATATATATATATATATATATATATATATATATATATATATATATATATATATATATATATATATATATATATATATATATATATATATCCTATGTATACTTTATAAGTTAAAACCAACTATTCAAACTAATTTGTAAAAGCTTTTCTTATATATACTTTTTCAAAATTTATACTTTTAACTTGCACATAAATTAACTTTACTTTATAGAAAAAATAATTTTATTTTTAGTTAAATATTTATTTGAATAAATATTTATGTAAAATTTATTCTATAATGGAAGAGAAAATAAAATTAAGGATATGTTTGGACGATTTCTCAAGCATCCCTAGAAAAAAAATATTAAATGAATTTTCTATTTATTAAAATTAGTGTATATAAATTTAAAATTTTCCATTTATTTTTTTCGATAAAAAAATAGTGTATATAAGAGAGAAAAATAAATGTTTATAAAAATTATATAAGAAAATCCTTCAAATAAACTCTTATTTATATTTTTTTTTATAAAAAAATTGATCAGCCAACGAATGTTTTTTATAAATGTACACAAACATCATAAATATTTACTCAATAAGTACACTCAATTAAGTTATTTATCCGATTACAGAAATTCAATTCACTTTTCCTTTCCAAATTAACTCTAAAAACCTTATTTTAATATATTTTTAGTATTGATAACATCTACTGGAACTAAAATTTTCAATTTGTATGAAATTATAGTTTGTTATAATACGTGTCGTTGTCTTAAAAACGAGTACTTTAATCGTTGTTAAAGATCCCGCAAACATATTAAATTTTTTTTCTCAAGTTAATTATATTTTTTACTCTTAATTCATTCTAAGAAATATGTTGTCCATGAAGTTGTTAGATGATTACATATCAGGTAGGCGATCTTATAATAATTTAACATATTGATATAAAAATTTCACATAATGAATCTTATAATCTATTAACTTATATTGATATATACAAGTTAGTGAGAAAAAACTAATGTTTTTATAAGTTAAAATTAATTTACATATAAGTTTGCAAATTACATTTTAGAGAAATTAATATAAAATATTTTTATAATTTAATTTATGTAGAAAATAGTTTAATAATATTGTAGAAACTTTTTAAGTTTTTATTGAGATTTTTCTCCAAATATATGCTAAATTATTAATGGTGGGTAGAAAAATGGAACTGTGATGATCAGATTCGAAGCTGAATAAAAATAAATAATGCTACACATAAGTATCAAATAAGTTATTTGGACTAGATTTTAGTCAACTAGTTTTTCTTAAAAATTAAGTGACTTATTTTTTAAGAGTTTCTACGTTTGACCTAATTTTAAAGAGAAACATAATTTAAAAAGTTGGGTTTTTCGCTTATATAAAAAGGATGTGATAAGGATCAAAATTAAAAATTTCAATGGATATTTTTTTTTCATCAGTAATAAATAAATTAAATTAGAAGAACTATTTATAGTCAATCAATATATAGGATATAAATAATAAGAAAATTTTAAATATATATTATTTTTAATTAAAATTATAATTTTATCCCACTAATTCGTACAATAAATGATTTAAATATTAGCATAATGGGAATTGGAAAATTAATGACAAAAAAAGTTAGTATCTGTCTCAAAGTTTGATTTTAAAAGAACATACTTAGGCATAAATTGTTGTTGAAAATGAGTTAATAGATGAAATGTTTGTTTGGTGGTGTGGTAATGGTAAATAGAAGGAGAAGGAGGGGAAATGGTTGTGGATTTGAACTAGGGTAGCTGAGTAGATTTTGACTGTTTGTTTGTAGTAAGTGGGGAGTGATTGAAACAGGAAGAAAGAGAGAAACATAAATGAAGGGAAGGCAGGGTGGGTTGGGGGCATTTAACAGAAGAAAACTGTCTGTTGATAATGAAGAAGAAAGATGACCAAGAAAACACAGTTGTTTTAATTTGGTCGCTGTTGAAGTCTGCATTTAAGTGAATTCAAGGAGGTTTAATGAAGGCAGGTGAACTTACTTCAAATTGAACACTCCATCTATCTCTCTATGCCTTTAATGGCTTGGTAGTTGGCACCCTTTTCTCTTTCCATCTAGTACCACCTATGTCTTTATATCACAAATAACGCCAACAATTTTTCTTCTTAAATTATCAGAACAAACTTTTAAGTACACTAATTAAGGATTCAATAACTGTTTTTTTTTCAACTTGGGATTCAATTCAAGATCATGATGGAATCGACTTCAATTCTAATGGAATTTCAACTATTTTACCTCAAAATTTTAGGTTAGTCTTTAATTTTTTGTATGGACATTATCCCTTGCTATTCAAAGCTAACAATAATTAAGTTATAATACATGTGTGGGGTGTGGTTTTTACTTACCAAAAATTATTTTAACATTGTATTAATCTATCATGAAAGTATCAAATGGACCCATGTCCAACGACAAGTCTTACCACAACCATCAACATTTGATATAAATATTTGTTATGCAAATTATATCAGGAAACTTCAATTCTAACGGAAATCAAGAATTGTAAATAAATTTTGTCCATTAATAAATGCAGATTCACTTGCAGTATGACAATCACTTTTTCACAACTCGAAAACTAAGTATATCTAATTGATTTGAGTTATACTAGCACGAACACTCGTTCATTTTGATAGGTAGTTCATTTTCATTTCATTCTTTAATAATGTTTGTTGTATACTTATCATCTCAGTACACATTTTGTTGATCCAGTGTCTAAAAATCTCAACAAATAAGCGCTTGAGTATCTTCTATAGGGTAATCCACAGTTAAATTTGAGTTAGCAATGGCACCACAGCAAATTTCGTTGTAATTAGTGACGTTAGCAATGAACAGCCCTCGGAACCTAAGAGGCCAAGCCTATATTCTTCCGTGTTCCATGCAAAGAAATACAACGCAAAATCCCCTCAAAAGACAAACATATGTATTACAGATGTTTTGTCACATCTACATTTGCCTTTCTTGAATCAATAATTTGATTTTATGATCTGTATCGAATCATTTATCAAAACAGCAGGAAAATATAATAGGATATTAAGTATCAAGATTTCAGGTTTTTAAGATGGCCCAATTACCTCAACGAATGGTTTCCGAGATAATCAGAATCAAAGTATTCTGTCGTGATTTTTGTGTGGATAACGTACGTGAAGATAGACATGCATTACACGAAGTGAAGCCATCTTTGCGCTCTGTCATGTAACACGTTGACCCACCTGGCTATTTCTCGGGTGTATATGGACTAGAATATCATTTCATGAATACAACAAATTAAACCATGTTTATAGTTACTTTCTTACAAACCCCATTCAATGTGTATGAAGAAAGAGGCACGCGTATATAAGATTTGAAAAATGGTTTTCTTAAATTAAATTTTATGAGCTACGTTGTATTGTAGGATCTGGTTGTGTGAAGTTCTTTAGGAGGAAGAGGGAGCATATAGAACTACAGGGATGAGTGTGAAGAGTGGGGGAGGGGTTGTTTGGAAGATTTATTAGAGAGAGAGAGAAGGGAAGGAACATTAAATTGGGTATTATTTATTTGGTAACTCATAGGACTTGGTTGGTTTAATGGGGGAGGGTGTTGAAAGGCTTTAAAGCCTTGTTCTTGGGTGTTTAATAGCATAGGTCATCTAAGGTGTGGTTCGTTTTAATGGGTGAAGAGGGTGTTGAGAGCTTTAAAGATATTAGTTTTGTGAGTGACCCAATTGGGGAAGTTGGAGTTATTATTTACATTAAAGAATCATTGGTAATGGCAATGGCAATATTGCATTGAAGACCCTCCTTTCAACTGCACACACTAACAACATTAATGACCATGCCATACCTCTCCATCTATAGTCTTCCACTTCTCACCGCCTTTCATAACTGCCAAACCTTCCTCTCTCGCCTTTTCCCTCCCCTTTATAGTAGTACGTCATGTCAACATGCACCCCAATTAATTTTATCGTATTTTATTCATACTACTTCGTATACTTGTACTAAGTTATGCTTGTAACTAAATATAACAACCATTGCTTTAATTTTTTTAAATTAAAACATGTTTCTTCATCTCAACATTTTTCATTTACTCTAAACTAAACTACATTAATATCAATATATAGCACACTTTTTCATACTTTTCATGCTAAATTTTTATATTCTCACTTTTTCTTTTAATTTGCCACAGTATAAATAGCGTCAAAAAAATGCGAGAATAACATTCTCATTAATATATTAAATTCATACAATACTGACACATCGATTTAAGGATTTATTTCGTCAGAATTAAAGATGTCATTTAATTCTGTTGAAATTGAAGATATCACATCTTATTATTAAACTTTATTGCTAGTAGTATTTTATATTTGCATGTATACTTCTTTGTAAGAAAAAAAACACATTAGATGAAATTAAATATATATAAATTTTAACTATGCTTATCGTGATTTAATGATATTATTTTAAAAAACCTGTTAATTGAGATTTTTTTAATTAATTTTAATTTTTAAAATCAAACTTCAATGACTTTAGAAAAAAAATTTAAATGTAATTTATAGAATTAAATCTAAATAATTTTTTAATCATTGTAAAGAGTGATTACTTTTATTTATATTTTGAGTCTAGAAAAAGTGTATATTAGTGTAAAATATTTTTTATATACATTTTTAGAAAAAAATTAATCAATTTATATATTATCTCGTTCATAATTGCCGATAAAAAAATCTCATTCATAATTAAATCATATTTGACCTACGTTGTTTATAAATTAAATGCTGTAAGGACTGATGTGATCACCTAAAATTTCTTCATAGACTTTTTAGAGTAATTATAAATGTTCATTAAAAAGGAGAGGAAAGGGGAATAGAAAGAAAAGAGAAGTTTAGGTAAAAAAAAATCATGAAAATGGTAATTAATATCTGATTAAAAGGACTTATAATTAATAAATTTTTATGCGTAAAAGCAAGTGTTTTGTTTTTTTTAATTTTCTAAATTTCTTTTATAAGAATTTTGAATGTGACAAATGATGTGATACAAATAAGAAATAAATAAGAAAAGAAATGGTAAATAGAGTAAGTGAATGTTTGCAATTTTTCCTTTTTCATTTTTTTACACAACATCAAAGACGTTACGCACAATTAGTTTGAAGGTTTGCATTTATTAAGAAGCCAACTTGGTAAGCACGTTTGCATAAGCAACTTCCTTCAAATTTTGACCCCTTTGCAGTTATAACCCGGAAGTCGAAAAGGCAACTCGTCCTATATAAAGACCTCAGTCGTATACTACATTTGATCACAAAAAAAATAACCAAGGTTTGAAGGTGAAACCACTCTTTAAAACTATGGTCTCCTTTCACAAAGCGTTGGCCGAGAGTCCAAGGCCTGAAATTCATGCAGAATTTGAAGCATCATCAAAGAAGAGAAAATGGGAAGAGCCATTTGCCGAAGATTTCTTCAAGGATCAAACAACTATGGAAAAAAAGAAATCTATCTTTGATATAGAGATTCACCCTGAGGCCCCTTTTTCTTCAGATAAATGGCGTCAATACCTCACTATTCAGGTATGTGTATATATTAAGTATACTGTCAAAACATATGCTCCAAAGCCACAACTCTGGAATGATCTTCTTGTTGATCTTTGATCTTTTTTTCCATGTGTAGTCAGGGCAGATACAGTTGTGTAACACACGAACAACATCAGAGGACAACAAAAGAAGTCCCGAACAACCTCCTTCTCATCACATGAGTTTAGACCTTGAGCTGAATTTGACATGTGAATCACTGAGGAAAAGAGAAGACAGTTACAATATGAATGAGAAGCAGACTTCCGGTTCCCCAGGAGGTTTGAGTGAACGTGATCAGGATCTGTTCAATGAACCGAGCAAATGTAAGAAAGATTCAGAAGGTATAAATATTCGTTCTCCCTCGTGGCTGTCATCAACTGAGGATGATTGCAATGAGATGGTTGCAACAGTTTGCATGCGGTGCCACATGTTGGTAATGCTATGCAAGTCATCTCCTTCCTGTCCAAACTGCAAATTCATGCACCCACCAGATCAGAACCCTTCAAAATTCTTGAAGAGAAGGTGCAGTCTTTTCTGCTAGTTATTTATTAGGAACGTCAAGAGATACGTATAAACTTTCGACTTTGACCTTACGTTTATCTTTTTATTTCTCCTTTGAAAAGCCTAAGTTCTTATTTATATATATAGCTCAAGTGTATGTTCAGAAACAGTGGGGTGATGATTAACTCTAGCTCTGCTAATACGGTACTTAATCTGGTTGTGAGAACGAATGCCAATAAGTGAGTACCGTAGAAACTAACCTGGTATCATCATCATCATCATCATATTTCTATGTACAGACTATTCTCGAATATTGATTATCCATCTCGCCAGAACAGAATTTCGGAAGATTCTTTACGGATTTGAAACCAAGCCCATTTGGCTGGATAGTGATTCTTAATTTGTGAATATGTTTTCTTCACATTGCAACAAATGTTCAATTTGACTATTTTTTTTCCAACAACTAATACTGAGTTTCCTTAGAGGTTCATCACTTTTAACATGTTGCTGGGTAACCAGTCTTCAAACAAGTAAACCTGGGTTGTTTTTTACGTGGGTTGTTAATTTCATGGTATAGTAATGTTCCTAATCAAAATTATTTTTTTTAAAATTCCTAATCAAGACTATAATATTTTTTACATCTTATCATCCCATTATATGATAACACGTAAGATTGATATAGTTTTTCTCTAAATGTAATGAAGTGTCATTTTACTGTTTTGAGTTTACGCCTATATAACTTTTCTATAATAAATTAGTTCAACTCTTTTTTTCAAATTCAAAAGAAAACACTTTTAAGATGTGATTTCATTCTCTTTGCTCCCTCAAAAGCCAAAAATCTAGGATACGTAATAACTAACTGCTGCATATACAACGCAAATATGAATTCTAAAATTATCGAAGGATGTGCAGACTACAAATAAAATACATGAAGATCTGTATGTCTACAACGATGGCAAGCAGTAGGTTTGAAAAAGAAATATAACTTACAGCCAGAAGTTGGTTATCATAATTAATTTCTTGATAGACAAGTAGTTCCTGGAGCTATAACCTATCGAAAATTCACATCAAATTTAACAAATTCTATCCATAATTTACTCAAATTATCTAGAAGCGTGGCATTTCAAAATACCCTAATCCTTAATAACCGGTATCCAAAATTGAATGGGTAAATAATAAACATTGAATAGTCCACTTTCCATGGAATTTTCTTTCTCTAAGGTGAGAAAATGCATAAAGTATATATATATATATATAAGGATGCATTTATCTCTAGTTTAAAGCGATCAGTCAAGGTTCTTTAATTGAAATCAAGGGTGGTAGATGCACTCTTAGTTTGAGGAACCAATCCCATTGAATGCACATTAACGTTCCTGTAGCCTCATGCACATTTACGTTCTATGCTCATAAATGCAAAAGAAAAGAGACGGAGAAATAGATACGTACATACCGCATTAATCCTTGCATAATCCACATGAAAAAAGAAAAAGAGAAAAAACTCTGATATATATATATACAACACGAACTCCTGGATTTTGGAACTACCATGTCAGCTGCATTTATGAAATGTTTCATCGTAAGAGGCGATCTGCGAAGAGTAGAGATAAGTTTTGGGATGTGAAGTTAGGATATTCCTTTGACCTGAGGTAATTCGACACAAATGTGGCTTGGAACCAATGGTGGAATACGTGTCCTCAGCTAACGCTATTCCTAAAGGTACTTAAATATTTATGTGTCGGTTGTATATAGCATATCTCTTAATTCGGGGACACTTCTTATCTCGATTTACATTAATTATTTCTGTGCATGTTTTCAAACGATTCTATCCATTACTGTCTTGGATATCCAACTTTTTTTTTTCAAATAGTGTCCTTCTCATTTAATCTCTCAAATCAAAGTGTGATATATATTTCTTTCTGACCCTTAAATATTACCGGTATGGCATTTGTTTGGATAAATATTACGCATTTCTCATTAATATTATTTAAAAGAAATAAATGAAGAACTCGTAATATTTAGATGAAGTAAATAATAATTTTAAAAAATGAAAGAATTATTTTGGCGACAAAAGATATCTTATGGAAGATTCATTAAAGAAAAAAAGAAAAAGAAAAACTTCGTCATACCTTTTACTTGAGTTCAAATTAGCAAAGCATATGATGCAGTTATAGTAAAAGCATATGATGCAGTTATCGTAATATGTCATTTTGACTTTATGTATATTGAACGTAAAATTTATATACCAACTTTTTTTTTTATCGCCAATAAAATATATTAATAGAACTATGTAAAAGATACACAAACCTTTATATAAAAGTAATTATGGTAGCACATGTATTTAAATAACCATATATAACATCTTTAAGTAAATAACTAATCTAAAAAGCATGAAGCCCAAAAAAAGTGGCAACATAACAAAACAACTCATACCCACTAAGTTCATAAAGTACCAACACATAATTTCATCTTAAATTTATGACATTGATCTTGAAACATAGACAAGCCAAAAAAGTATACCTTCTGTTCATAAACTAGTATACATTTATTTTTTCATTTAGAGGTGTAACAATATTACATATTTGTGCAAAAACTGTATAAAAGGCCTCCAAATCCAACAATTTCTTATAAACTCTCTACTGGCTTCTGCAACAGTAGGTGATTACAGCCAAAATGCTCCCCTTTTGCATCCCATAAAGACAGCTAACACAAAATTGTTTCCAGAAAAATTATCAGCGGCTGCATCGGTATTCATAACCAAACTTGTCAAATGATATACAATTGATATATAACCTATATGAGGACTTTGTATGAGGACAATACGCAGCTGGAAAAACATATATTTAGATCACTGCAACAATTCAAAAAACCTAGGCTAAAGAGCCTCATAAAAGTTAAACCCTACACTACAGGATTTCATGCATCAAATTTTAAAAAATAAGAGATTTTATATAAATAATAGGACACAAACACCAGTCAGAATATGAGAAATCAACTTTAGGATATTTGTTTGTAAATAAAGTCAAAGTTTTTATCTAAATCAGTATAAAGACTTGTATACAATTTGCTATTCGATTTTTGAAAATTACTTCATTTCTATAAGATCAAATTGTCCACAGAGTAGCGATCCATGAGGTTTTGTATATTTGGTTATGTTTCCTTGTTAGTCTTGCGTGTTCATAACCTAGGTAATTTATTTAGCATTTTTGCAGTGCACAAAGGTAAGTCCAAGCCATCTATCACTCATGTCCCAAATATGTTTTGTTACCCAACAATTAAAGAATAAATAATTTATAGATTCATCTAAATTTACACACGTAATGTAGGAAAGATTTGTGATTGGGATGTGTCTCTTACAAAAATTATTAAGAGTTCCTACTTTATTCTGGAATAACCTCCAAACGAACATCATAGCTGATTGTAAGCCTTGAGCTTCATAAACTTAGGAACACGTCCGTATCCTTCCCGTTGATACTATTATGTAACACTCTATATGCATACTTAACAATGAAACAACATTTGTCATCCTTCTTCCAGGACCAGTCATCTATCTGCTGATTTTGTATTTGAAACACCCTAAGTTGGTGATTGAAATCTTCAACCAAAGTTTTCTCCCCTTCAAACTATTGTCTTGTCCACCTAAAATTTCAAGATCATTGATTTCCATACCAACAGCCAAAATCCCGAATTGTGAAACCTTTCTATTTAGAATTATTATACATTCTTGGATATTTATCCTTTAATGGAGTGTCACCTAACCACAAGTCATCCATAAATAAAATCCTATTACCATCATCTACTCACCATATGATATTGTCCATGAACCATTTTTCATTTTCACCAAGGTCACTTTCTTTCTTAATTAAGGTCTCTCCACCATATGGAATCACCTTTGTTATCCTTACCATCCATTAGAGAACGCCATGAATCATATTTTGCTTTTATAATATCAACCTGCAATCCTGTGGCCCACTTTCCTAATAAAATTTTGTTGAAACAACTCAAATCTTTGATATCTAAGCCTTATGCATTTTTCGATTTACATATGGTGTTTCAGCTAATCCAAGTTATTTTCCTTCTTTGGTGACCCAAATCTCATAGAAAATCTCTTTGAATACATACAATTTCTTTTGATACAAATTTAGACATTTTAAACACAGATAAATAATTAAGAGGTACAACAAATAACATAAATTTTATTAGGTCTCGTGTGTACAAGAGATACTGAAACAATTAATTATTTATTTTTTTAGTGCAAGGTGATAAGTAAGGTGTGGTATAATTGTCATAGGTGGTTAAGAATTACTACGAGTCAATCATAACCAACCAAGGCAGCACATTGGCCATTTTTTGCAATTTGAACTCAATTCCAAAGGGAACCTCATTTGAAAAGGGACGTGGGTTGCAGTCATCTAGAACCTTTGAAAACAGATAAATCTAATTGTCTTTCAAAATAGAAAAGTACGAACAAATATTTTGTGGGTCTCAAATTAAGATTTGGGCATGAATTAGGAACATGGTCTCTAAATCAAGTTTCTCTTACTCAAATTGGTATTTAAACCTAATCCTTTTGTGTAAAAATGTTGTGCTATAAGGAGAGGATATAATGAAACAAGTAAGCTTGAGGGTGTATGGTATAAAGGTGTTTCAATCAATAATAAACACTTGCATAGGTAAAGTTGATATATGTTGTAGGAGGAATTTGATTATGCCATGGATCGAAGCATGTTTCCTTTTTTCATTAACTTTTGATGTAGCAGGGGAAGGAGACAAAAGAAACAGCCACCGGTTATGCTATACTACACAATCGTTACCACACTAAAGTCTGCATTACCACGTGAACCAACGAAGCTTAATGTTCACTAGTTGTTTGTTTGCGTGCTTTATATGTTTTGGTTACTGGTATGTTTTGGTTCCTAAATTATTATTGATATTTAAAGTAGTTTTTAATTTTTTTAAATTTTAAAATAATATCAAATTTAGTTAATATAATAATAAATTATTTTTTATTTTTAAAATAATTTTTATTTAATTTTTTTTTTTAGTATTTGAGTGATGTGCAAGAAAATCAGGAAGAAATACACACTACAAGAATCAATTTAAATAAATTTTCTAAACAAGAATGTCGTCCATAAACGAGAGTATGATCCATTTACTTAATGGAGAAAAATAAAGAAAAGTATTTAAGATATAATTATTTAAATTAATAATTAAAATAATAATATAAAAATATATTAATTGTTTAAAAGTGTAAAAATTAACTAATTAATTATTAGTATAAGAAATTGGACGTTTCCTATTAACTTCTAAAATATTTGTTATAATTGTACTTAAACTCCTGAAATTTTTTAAATTATAAATTGATCTTAAATATTCTATTTAATTAAAAATTGATCCTTAATTATTTTTTATTCATAACTTAATTTCTGATTTTTTTTAATAATTATAAATCTCTAGCTAATTTTTACTAGTTGTAATTATACTATAAAAAAATCATTAAATAACAACTAATGTAGAGACAAAAATAATTAGTGATTATATTGACTAATTTATAGATTATTTTATAAATTAAAAAATATTGATATCTAAAGTGATTTCTATTATTAATAAAAATTTATAAAATAATTTTTAAATTGGTTTATAATATTATCTACTAAAGTTTTAGTTACTAATTAACGATTAATTTATAATCTAAAGTAGTTAGTAAATAAAATTTTGGTAGCTAATGTTAGATATTAATTTAAAAAAAAAACTATTTTATAAACATTTATTACTATAGAAACTAATTTAGATATTAATAGTTTCTTAGTTTATAAAATATTATCTAAATTAATTAATATTTAATAATTTTGTTGTAGTTAAATCTTTACTCAACTAATTAAGTGGACTTTTGTAATTGATATGAACCACATATATAAATTTAATGAGTAATGTTTTGGATGCTTATATTTTAATAAAATGTGTTATTTCGAATGAAAAAAAAATTAATAGTTTCCAAAGAAAAATATTGAATTACTGACAAAAATTTATACATGAATTTATGTTTGTCAGTTTTTTTTTTTTTTTTAATACCGACTGATCTAAAAATTGAAAAAGAAATTAACATAAATCAATATCCGACGATAATTGAATGAAAACTTGTTAAAGATAAAAAATATATATTTTACTACACGATACAGGTGAACACAAATTCATAGAGTTAAAGAGCTGATAACTACTAAACAAATGTTATTTATTGGTTTTATTATAATTCTTCTTCTTCTTATTATTATTTTATTATTATTGTTATTAATAATATCAATATTGTTATAAATATTATAATTATTGTTAATTTTATTAATAATAACATTAGTATTATTAGTATTAATATTATTACTATAAATTTTTATTAATGTTACTAATATTATAATTATTAACATTATTATACTAATATTTTTAGTTTTATTAATATTAACATTATTGTTATTATCCATATTTATTATTATATTAATATTATAATTATTATTATTATTATTATTGTAAATATTATTAGTTTTATTAATATTAATATTATAATTATTGTTATTATTATTAATATTATTAATTTTATTAATATTAACATTATAATTAATATTATTCTAATTATAACTATTATTAATTTGATTAATATTATTATTATTATTATTATTGATAGGACAACAAAATAACTTTCGTTAAGTGGTTACATTCTTTCGAACCTCTTTGTTCTGAAATTGAATTTGAATTAAAATCTCACTTGCTCCAAAAAAGTAATGTAATATTTAATATCTTTAATAATAAATAATAAGAAATAACAATTATTACAAACAAATTTTTACGCTTTTTTGTCAGTAATACACAATTACCGATAGATTTTATTTATTTTTACTTACGAATACTGACCGTCAATATGTTTTTTTTAATAAACACAAAAATAGTTATTTTTGAGTCCATTATTTAAAGAATGATAAAATCATTTTTGCTAAAGGGTTGTATCATATAAGGTCATCTTCATTGCATTGATCAATGAAATTTCAATTTAATTTTTATGGATTTCACTGTGTAGTATCCCTTTTAAGACCTTTTTTTCACTCTTTTACTATAACATAAGGATTTTACAAGACTCGGATTTTAATTAATTTTATTTGGATGTTGGTAGAATTATGTGTTTCGAAAATAGATATATTATTTTTTAATGATTTAATAAGGTCTTAAACTTTATGTCATGTCAACATATTCTCATCAAGATGTTTTATTTGACTAAAATCTTAATATTGCCTTAGAATCCTACAATAGAAATACTCTAACACCCCATTTTTTTATTGTATATTAAATAAAACAATAATAATTAAATTTATAAATTTGACTTTCTTTCTAACTTTTTTTCTATCATGAAAGAACAAATAAATAAATAAAAATATTTTAAATGCTCTAATCCATATATAAAAGAATCTAATTCATATATAAAAGAAGAGGTTTAAGTTTAAGGATTACAAGTTAGTCTAAGACAGTCAAATCATTGAGAAAAAATAATCAAACCTGTAAAAGTTAAGTTACAAATTTTCATATATAGTCTGGAACACAAACATAATCAAAGGATCTCAATTTTCCAAAACTGAAATAGTGTAGAATATTATAAGAAAATTATTCAATATAAACTAATTTTAGAGATAAAATATAATTAGTTGCTATATTGATTAAATTATAGACTATTTTAGAGATTAAATAAAATTTTAGTTTCTAAATTAGTTTCCATTATTTTAAATGATTTCTAAATTGATATTTATCAACAATGATAATATGATATTTTTTAATGTGTGACATTATTTTCTCCTCACAAATCTCTCTTTTCTCTTAAGTTTGAGAGGACTAAGGATTCCCTCTACCTTCTCTCTCCTCGCTCCCTTACCCTCAAGTCTCCATTAAACCTAATAGAATAACACCTTCTCATTCGTCTTTAACTATAGTTCAAACAATGTTCTAATTATAATTTTTAGTAGAAAGAATGAAAAATTTGTATGCATTATATATGTGGATGCATAAGACAATTGACAACTATTCATACTAGTGTAAGAACTTTTTCACCTAGTGACATATTTATATATATATATATATATATATATATATATATATATATATATATATTCTTATGAAATATTTACATAGTTGTATATTTAGAAATCAAATTTTTAATCAAGTAAATAAAAAATAGTTACTTGTTACTTTATCTATAATTTTGATAGCATAAATAAGTAACTTTTATACTATTTAATATATTTAATAAAATTATATAAAATATTAAAAAATAAGTAAATGTAAACTTACATAAAATATATTATCATATAATACGCGTCTTCTAACATAAAATTCATAATAAATTGTTAAATAATAATACTCTATATAGGAATTTATATATGGGTTTTTTTATTTAAAAATGACAAAAAATTAAAAAATAACTAAAGCTACATTTTTTTATGACGGGGTGAAACTAATTTATTATACAGAGAATTACTCAAATTTTACTAGTTTTTGTCAAAAAATGAATTATTGTTTTAGTTTTGTGACAATTTTGTTTTATATAATATATGAACATTGTATATGAATATATCTTTATAAAAAATGTACATCGGTCGCCACAAAATATTGCCAAAAGAAAAATTCAACTTATTATTCTTTACTTCTTTAGTCCCTATTTGGATTTAGGGATGTTGCGTAGGCGAAGACGGATATGCAAGGATGACTTACGTTTGGTTCTGCTGATGGTTGCGGGTGAGGAAGCGCATGCAAAGAAACTTGAGAAGATATCCCATCTTCTCAAGAATGAAGAGAAAGGAGCGAGGATGGAGAGAAAGCCACATAAGAATGAGTGAAGTTACGCATGTGCCCTTATTTACTCATGCAAAGACAAACTGGCACCACTGGAAAAGGCATTGCATGCATTGCTCCCTCCTTCCTTCATGGGCACTATTGCATGGCTCCCGCATGAGATTCCTGAGCCAAAGTCAGGAATCGTTTGACCATTTTGAAGGAGTAATGGAGAGGTGAGACAGGTGAGAGAGTGGTTGGGAAATAAATTAGGGCAACGAAGGCTATATAAAACACCATTGCCGCAGTGTGGGAGTTCACAGGAAACAAGCAAAAGTTCACTCATAATCAAAGAAAGAAAGAAAGTCAGTGTAGTTAAAGAGTTCTAAATTGGTTCCTGGCCTTGGAAGGATTCGTGAGGATTGCCAACTTCCATTTTGTAGTCCTTGTTTGATCCAGGTTAGCGTTGCCCTTCGTTTTGTGTTGCACATAATCGGTTTTCAGTGAAAAAAAACGTGGCACATAATCGATTTTGGGTTTAAAAGTAAGCAATAATCGATTATGGTCTGAAGGTAATCGATTATCTGTGTTTTTTTTTTGCCATAATCGATTATGCTGCATGTTTTATTTTGCTGGTAATCGATTATGTTCATAGGGTAATCGATTAGGGTAATCGATTATGGTGCTGTTTTCACTCTTCAGATAATCGATTATAGCTGATATTTCTTTGGATATTCAATTATCATCGTTTTATGACTTATGTCCTAATCGATTATGCTATGGTATTTTTTGTATTTTTTTTTTTCAGGCAGCATTGGTGGTGGTCTCTTCTTCTTGCTGGTGGTTCTTGTTGGTGGTGGTCTCTTCTTCTTGATCGACTTCAGTTGAATGTCTTGTGCTTTCAGGTTTTTTTGTTGTCATATTTATTTTTGTTTTAGCTTTTTTTTTTATTTAAATTTGTTGTGTAAAATATATATAATATTATTTTGGATGAGGATGTTTTTGTAACATAATTTTTAGGGTTTATGCTTTTATTATTGAAATTTGTGTAGGAATTATGATTTTATTATTGATGTTAATAAGTTAGGGTTTAGGTTTTATTTTAAGTTTATGATTTGATTATTATTTTAGTGGTGTAAATAGTTAGTAATTTTTGTCCATTTAATTGTTTATAAGAGAAATACTTACTTATTTAAAATGAATATGGAAATAGAAAGTAAAGTGGTGTAGGTTTTTTTGTTTTTTTTTTTGACATTTTAAATAAATTATTAATCTTATAATTGAAAAAAAAAAGCAGAAAAGGTGTACGTAAGAAATTCCAATTTTTAATAATAAATGTAGATAATTATGATTTTTTAAACATTTAATTATTTGGAAAAAATAGTTTAATTTATTAATGTTGAATATATGTAGAGAATGGGAATAAGAATTTGTAATTTATAACGTTATTTTATTTTATATTTGACAGAAATTAATGTTAGAATTAAAAAGATAATATGAAATGTTGTAGTAACTAAAAAGAAAAGAAAAAGTTTAGAAAAAAAATTATAATTTTTAGTAATAAATGTACATAGTTTTGACTTGTTTTTAATGTAATTGTTTCTAAAAAAGATTTATATTTTTTAAAAATAATTTATATACAGAATGGAAAAAAATTTGTAATGTTGAGGGTATTTTTTTTTAGATTTTACATAAATTATTATTATTTTCATTATAACATTATAAAAAATGTTGTAGTAATAAAAAAAAAATTGAAATCAGAATTTTGAATTTATGTTAATAAATGTATATATTTATTACATTTTGAGAATATAATTTTTAGGTTATTTTTTGAAGATTTGACATAAATTATTAATGTTATAATTTTTTTTTTTAAATTGTACAAATGAATAGAAGTAGAAGAAGTTATTTTTATTTTACATATATATTTGGAATTTCTAAATTTGTACATAGTTATTATTGTTATTATACTTATTTAATTTTATGTAATTGTTTAACCCTAAATTCTAAAATCAGAATTTTGAATTTATAATAATAAATGTATATATTTAGTACTTTTTGAAAATATCATTTTTTATACAATTTTTTTTGTTATTTAAAAATATTATTTTTACATAATGAAAATAAGACGTAATGTTTAGGTTATTTTTTGAAGATTTCACATAAATTATTAATATTAAAAACATTGTAAAAAAAATTGTACTAATTAATAGAAGTAGAAGAAGTTATTTTTATTTTACATAAATATTTGGAATTTCTAACTTTGTACATATTTATTATTGTTATTATACTTATTTAATTTTATGTAATTTTTTAACCTAAACCCTAAAATCAGATTTTTAAACTTTTAATAATAAATGTATATATTTATTATTATTTGAAAATAAAATTTTTTATAAAAAATTGTCATTTTATTTAAGAATAATATTTTAACAAAATGGAAATAAGACCTAATGTTTTTAATTTATTTTTTCAATATTTGACATAATTAATTAATGTAATAATTAAAAAATTTGTAGGCAAGAAATTGAATTTTTAATAATAAATGTACATAATTATTACTTTTGGGAAGATATAATTGTCTATAAAAAATAGAATTTTTATTTAAAAATAATATATTTAAAAATTGGAAATAAAACTTTATAATGTTTAGGTTTTATTTTTAGATTTCACATAAATTAGTAATGTTATGATTTAAAACATTTTTAAAAAAAAATTGTACTGATTACTAGAAGTAGAAGAAGTTATTTTTATTTTACATAAATATTTGGAATTTATAAATTTGTACATAGTTATTATTGTTATTATACTTATTTCATTTGATGTAATTGTTTATTTTGTTGTTTATATTTATTTGTTCTTTGATAGAATTAGAATGTACACCAATATAATTTTTTTATGTATGTATATTAATTTTGTTATATTAGAAATTAATTTATATTAAAATTAATTAAGATTAGGTTTTAAGGTCACTGTATTGGTGTAGTTATACACCGAAACGGTAATCGTTTTCGGTATGTTGTATTCACACTTACATGTAATAATGGTTGTGGATGAAAGTTAAAGATTAGATGGATAACGTTATGAATTGGACAAGACATTATGACGAGGCAGAGATGGTAGATTTTGAGGAAACAGTTGCAATTTATGACGATCTTCTTGCGGCGAACATGAATATAATTTCAGAAATCCAACAACAAATAAAAAAAAAATAACGAACGTGCATTAGTGATCATTTTTTGTATGATTGGTTTTGGATTGAATATGTTACGCACGGTGCGTACTACAAGCAACTCTATTAGTGAGTTCCAACCACAAAAAGAGCGTCGCATATAAGAATTGATGGAGTACTTGGTTCACACTGAAAAATGTCACGATATTATTCGCATGGGACCAAAAGCTTTCCTTCAATTATGTGAACGAATACGGACAACTGGACTTGTGAAAGATGCATATCGATCAACCGGGGAAGAACAAGTACCAAAGTTTCTGCACATTATTGGGCATAATGTGAAAAATCGAAGTGTGTCATTCTTTTTCCATCGGTCTGGAGAAACAGTATCCCGTCACTTTCATAATGTTTTGAGTGCAATCTTAAAGTTGGAGGGGGATTTCTTAATTCAACCAAATAGAACGGTTGTAGAACCACACATCCTTAACAACAGTCAATTTTACCCTTATTTTAAGGTTTGTTTATGATAACATTACTTTAAATTATGTATTATGTTGTATTTATTTTGTGTATAATTAAAGCTATGAATCTTGGTTTACATTAGGATTGTTTAGGGGCCATAGATGAGACTCATGTACGTGTTAAGGTTGCACGTGCTGATGCACCTCGTTATCGAGATAGAAAAGATTGGCCAACCCAAAACATATTTGCAGGTTGTGACTTTGACATGAAGTTCACATATGTCCTGGTTGGTTGGGAAGGAAGTGCCTCTGATTCAAGGATATTGAAAGATTCTTTGGTACGAGACAATCCTTTGGTTATTCCAGAAGGTTAGTTTGAGGGGATTCGATGTGCAGAACATTAAATAGGTTATAGTACTATATACTAACGTAACTTTTCACAATCTTCGTAGGAAAATACTATCTTGGTGATGCAGGTTTTATGTTAACACCAAATATAATAACACCTTATCGCGGGATTAGATACCATTTGAAAGAATATTCGCGAAGAGGGCCACAGAATGCTAAAGAGTTGTTTAATTTGCGATATTCATCACTTAGAAATGTAATTGAGAGAACATTTGGGGTGCTGAAAAAACGATTTCCAATTATAGCCAGTGGGACTGAGGCCCATTATGATGTGGATACTACGACAAAAATTGTTTTAGCTTGTTGTATTCTGCATAACTTTCTTCGCGGGGTTGACAATGATGAGTCTCTGATTGAAGAAGTAGATCATGAATCGTTACAAGAAGAACCCCTACCCATGCTCGTGACCATGATTATAGCCTAGGGTCTCATATTAGAGACAACATAGCAAACGAAATGTGGCAAGATTATGTAAACAATTAATTTGATCAATGAATATATTTTATATTTTGTTCCAATGCTTCTCGAACTAACTTGATTTAAGTATATTAGATGGATCGCGGGAAAAATGTTGGTCCACAGTCATCAGGTGCTTGTAGAGAGTTCACCAAGTGGACAACAGAGATTGACCTAATTCTTCTAAATGCAATGATTGAAGAGGTACATCGAGGTACCCGAATTGATGGTAGTTGGACCACCCAGGGATATAGTAACATTGTTATGGCTCTACACCATGCTGGATTAACAAATATGAAAAAAAATCATGTAAAAAATCGTCAAAAAAGCTTGAAGGATAGGTGGAGGGAAGTA
Organism: Phaseolus lunatus; assembly: GCA_013389735.1. Classification (NCBI taxonomy): domain Eukaryota; kingdom Viridiplantae; phylum Streptophyta; class Magnoliopsida; order Fabales; family Fabaceae; genus Phaseolus; species Phaseolus lunatus. The sequence continues at coordinate 9,439,110 of CM023865.1, read as the reverse complement.
CATGATTTATTTGGTGGATTGAGTGGTTTCACATGGAACCACACCACGAGACGTTTTGAAGCGGAGGACGAAGTTTGGAATGACTTGATCAAGGTAACATGATAATTACATTTCACAAGAAATACATTTCACTGCACATTCATGAAGTTGTACTAATATGTGACATGTATTTAAGCCAAACCATCTGCCGCGAAATGGCGTGTCAATCTCATTTGCCATTATGATCTTATGGAGGAGTTATGGTGTAATGATAGAGCCACCGGAAGTCGGGTCAGGACAGCCCGGGACATCAATTCAAGTGCTGACATAAGTAATTTTAGCATCAACCTTGACGATAATAATATGGATTATATCCCTGAGCATTCGAACTTTGAAGAGGCAGATGACTACGTCCCATGGTCACCTGCTCCTCATATTCAATCAAGTGACACTCCTTCTGACACTCCCTCAAATACTCCTTCTATGCCTTCTGCGGGCTCTGCGGGCACATCCTCGTCTCGAGGATAAAAAAGAAAAGGGCCCACCATGGACGGAGTTGATTCACATTTTGCTTTGTTGAATACAAATCTTCAAGAATGTGTCTCATCAATGAAGGATGCTAATAGGAATGACTCTGAGTTGGTTGACATTGCTCGTGCACAAGCAACCGCAACACAACATATAGTTGCGGAAATTACACGAAGAAACGACTTATATGCTGAGCATGTACACCATAATCGTCGCCATGCATCCTACCAATACTTTGAGTCTGATATTTGGGCAATGCTGGTCGAGCTTAACATCCAAGATGAACAGGTCATGGATCAATGCTACGAGTTTTTATGTGAGCATCTAGGAAGAGTTAAACAACTATTTGGGATGCCATAGGAGCGTCGCATGACAAAGTTGTTCGCATTTATGACTAGGCGTTGATTTATTATCTTTGCGTTCGCGTTGCCTTTGTGTGTTTCTGCTATGTATTCTTCTTTAATCTGTCCGACTATGTTTGTTTTGTGATATTATGATAAGAACTTTTAATATTGTACTTGAACAATTCTACTATTGACTTTTAATTGGTGATGTAATATTTTGTGTATGAACTTGTTCTATTCTGTTTCATAACCAATATTATTATGTTTATGATATTGTCATTTACTTTATGGAAGGTTATAATTGCATTAGACATGGCATCATCATCCCAGAAACGCCACAGAACCCGTAAGGGTAAAGCTGTAGCAGAAGATCATGCCATTCCTCCTCCCCCAGCAACACATATTGAAGAAGTTCTTGATTATTCAAGATACTTTAGTACAAAACGTCAAATGACGATGTTTGAAAATCTATTTCACGGAAGAACAGTCTTATCACCAAAAGCTATGCATACTCCATTTTTTGCTACTAGAGGGTTTGAATTCCAAAACCTTCTGAATTTCCAAGGTGTTCAAGCTTTTCTTGGAATGAAATTTCCATATTATGAAGACTTGGTTAGAGTATTTTATACAAATATGAAGGTCACACCTATTACCTTTGTGTTGAGATTTGCGAAAAGCGAATAAACATTACTGAAATGGATTGGATGAACATTGTCAATCTCAGGTATGACGGTGTTAAGTTAACCCCTGGGGCCATCCCTGAGGAAGTCAATTTTGATCGAGGACTAGCATTATCGTCCATGATTCGGGAAGATGTTCAAGGTCAAAATGCCAGAAATGCCGGTAGTTTGAAAATGAATGACAGACTATTACATTATACATGGGTGCACATCTTATGCCCTCGTGGGAGCAACTTCGCACAATTATTGAATGAAGATATTTTCATGCTCTGGTGCATCAAAAATAATATAATGATTAATTGGCCTCATTACATCATCCAACACATGATTAAATGTACGGATAACAACATGCCTTTGCCGTATGCAATTTTGATTACACGGATCTTACAGGTGTATGGCTTCGACTTGTCAAATGAGTAAGCAATAATGTTAGGATGGAATCATTATTTTGGGAAAAAGAGTATGAGGAAATTAAATATATTCCAAGTCAATGGCGTATGGCAGCTTGGTAGGCCTCAACAGGCAGACGACGAAGATGATGAAGAGGATCAATTGGCACAACAAGATGTTGGGGGTGGTGAACCTCAGCCCGCAATCCCCAACCAAATGGAATTGTTAACCCAAATTATGACCGGCATACAGAACTTGAATACCCGGATGGACCAGGTTCAGGATACTCTGGCTGACATTCGACGTCATCAAGGCCATTGATGGTCTTATCATTATGTTATTGTCATTATTATTTTTATTTATATTTTTCATGTTGAACATTAATGACTTCTTTGTTATTGTTATTTAATATTAAGAATTTATGGTAGTTTTCATGGAACTTATTTAGATAATCATATTGTTTTCAATGCAACTTTTATAACATTTCATTTCTATTATGCATAAATAAAAGTTGGGCTCGATGACATAATACGGAACTTCAACAGCATTGCTTAAGTCGTCTTCAATGTTTGCGTATCAGAGCACATCATCGTCTAGTTGTACCGGGTGTGGTGTGCAAAAACCTCATACTTTTACCCATTCTACTACGAACCGAACTGCTTTCGTTCCTCCTATTTGTCATTGTCAAGAGTTTGCTGTTTTGAGAACAGCAAAAACAGAAAAAAAAATGCTGGAAAACGATTTTGGGGTTGTCCAAGTACAAGGTAAAATTTGTTAAATTACGTTTCATAATCGATTAAGAATGCTATTTTAAACTTATTCATTGCTCAATTTTATTCTTTTCTTCAAAACAGATTACAAGTGACATCGTCCTAGGTTGTAATTTTTTCAAATGGTGCATTGAAGATGTTGCTGATGAAAAAGATGCAATTATTGTCAGACAACGGAGACAGATATGTCTTCTAGAAAACCGTTTGAAGGCCTCCACAAGAATTATTAAAATGTTATTAGTGGGGATATGTTTTCTTTTTCTAATTAACATTAGTATGTTCTTCATTTTTACATAATTCTAAAATTAAAAACAAATTAACATGTGTTTATCTCTTTCCGAATCAAACGTAATGACTTTATATTATATATTTTGAAAACTACTTAATATTCATGTTGTGTTCTAAATATCCATTTATTTTTAAAATATATTGATTTTGTTAATGATAATAATGAAAATCATTATTACTAATCATTTTATATATATATATATATATAATAATTTAAACAATCATAAATAATATTAAAATTATCAACATAAATTAACTTAAGTAAGAAAATCAATTTCAAACAATAAAATGAAAAATAATCAATTTTACCTACATTTATAATTATATTTAATTATTTTGTTGAATTTTACTTTTTTTTATTTATAAATTAAACTTTAAATTATTTTAATTAACTAAAATATGCACAAAATTAATAGTTACCTATTTTTTTATATAAAAAGGGTAAATTTGTAATCTTACACTTTACACTATACAAAATAATTTAAAATACTCTTACAACCATCACTTCACTCACGCATTTCAATAAACTTTTCTCACACATCCACTCTAACATACCCCAATCCAAATAACGTCAACTTTCTTTACATTTTCACTCTCCCACATCCTTTAATCTAAACAAAGGATTAGTTTTCTTGTGTCTTGGAATTAGTTAAATTGACAGATTCCGACACTTAACTAACTGAATAGATATATTTAATGTGATTTGAATAACTATGCTTTATCTTGAAAACTGTATGCCGATATATGTCACATTGTGCCAAATATTGATGGTAACTTATTTAAACAATTTTTTTTCCTTTGCAGCAATTTAGTACAACAATTCAAATTTTATATAAATGAAATAAGAAGATATTTGGCAAAACTAACATGTTTAATAAAATAAAATAAGATAAAATATTATTATATAATTATAATTTTATATTTAAGATAATAATAATAAAAAAATTAAATAAGTTATTACTTAAAAAATTAATAAATTAATTTATAAATTAGAACTTTTTAAAATAAATTTAACAAATATATTTATATTAATCATATTAACTTATAAACCAATTAAATAAATTTTTAATTTATTAACTTTATCAAACACTTTTATGAGAAAAAAAGAGGAAAATAAACTGATAAAGAGATAATGTTAGTTAGGGAGGAAGAGGTAACTGTTGTATTGTAGTAGTATTTGAAACTGAGGGAAAAAGAAGAAAAGAGGTAAAAAAAAATAGTTGTTATTTGTTTTGGAACTGAAGGGAGAAATTATTCACTGTATCTTTCTCTGTGTGATTAATTTGAGATCTCTCATAAATAAGCAAATCATGATGTAAGAAAGGGCAAACACCCTTCTTTCTGAGAATGACAATGCAGGAAGGGGACCTCTGCCAGCAACAAAGTACACATTCTCCCCTCACTTTCTTCAATTCAATTTCCGATTATGGTTCCTTCACCGGAGGGTTGTTTCTTGAGCCCAAAATTTCCGATTCTTTTCTGCGTTCGGTTTCTTTAAAGATTCACGCCGCCACTTCTTCCGAATCCAACCCTCGCCGCCAACGGAGGAGGTTTCCGGCCGGGTGTTTCTTATCAGTGAGTTTGCCGACTGCAAAACTCGTCACCGAACCCAAACTGCCAAATGGCGAACACGTGTCCCACCAGGGCACCACCTCCAACGGCGTCGTCCAGCAAAGAAAGGTTAAGGTGCGTGGAGGCAATGCCGTCAACACCACCAAGCATCTCTGGGCTGGTGCTATTGCCGCTATGGTGTCTAGGTATATTTAATTTCACCGATTCACGTTACTGTTATTACTTTCCATAAGAAAAAAAAAAAAGAGAGAAAGATTTTGCATAATAATTAATATTTGTGTGACATTTATCTTTTCTTTTTGTTTTCTTTTACCAGAACTTGTGTTGCTCCACTTGAAAGACTGAAGTTGGAATACATAGTTCGGGGTGAGAAGAGGAATATATTCGAGCTTATTAGCAAAATTGCCGCTTCTCAAGGGTTGAGAGGCTTTTGGAAAGGGAACCTTGTAAATATTCTGCGAACAGCTCCATTCAAAGCGGTTAATTTTTGTGCCTACGATACTTATAGAAAGCAGTTGCTGAGGTTTTCTGGGAATGAGGAAACTACCAATTTTGAGAGGTTTATTGCTGGTGCTGCTGCTGGGATTACTGCTACCATTATTTGCCTTCCACTTGACACTGTATGTAGCATTTTGAATTATGATTTCGTAGTTCGCTTTCTCTGTTGCATCCCAACTAATAAAATTGCATACATGTGAAAAGGAAAGCATATATACAGCTACAAAATTTATGCATTAACAATGATGAAGAGGTCTTTGAATTATCAGTTTTATATGTGCTCAACCTCTACCAGTAAGCTTTCAACAACTACAATTAATATTGTGGTTTTTAACGGTTTATCATTTTCAATTTTAGTGACTGAATAGCAACCTTCCTGTTATCTTATTTAACAACGGTTTGTCTTCAGGCAAACATTTTAAGCTCTTAACTTTTCTTTTTCAGTTCAGGAAACATTTCCTTACGAATGAATTATATGGAAGGGAAAAAAATTCTTTCAGTAATTCATTGCTATGCTAATGTAACCGTTGATCCCCAGCCCCCCACCATCAGTCAATTTTAGTCATTCAGTAAAGTCTGATTTTTTTTTTTTTTCTTCCTGTCTAGCTAGCTGTGTGCCTGAATATTTTTCTATTATGTGTGAAGTTAAATTAAAAGTAAGTTTTATTGGCATAAGATGTTTTCTTTTCGACATGGATCCTATCAGAATCCTATCAGATTAACTCCAAAGTCATAGCAGGGACATATCATTTTGTTATAATATAAATAATACAACGTGGGTTACTATCGCAAATACAAGGCCATGTTAGAAGCTGAAATGAAAGGATCAAATTAATCTCATGTCTCCTTCCAAGTAATTATATAATGCCCATGTTCTATTTCTAACCAGGACTTGTAGGAAAATGGTGCAACATGTGGTAAATGTTGTGAATTTTGTGTTATAAAAGGCATATAGTCCCACATTGCCTAGACTACACACTCTCAAAGGGTTTATAATTCCCTTTATAATGACCATGTTCTATTTCTAACTAGGACTTGTAGGAAAATGGTGCAACATGTGGTAAATTAGTCTATTTATTTGGCAATCAGTATGAATGAGCACCCGAATCATATAAAAGATAATTAGGTTTTGTAGTTAGTGAAAACTAAAGCATTACCATTTAGCTATTTTTCTAGTATTCACTGGGAAAAAATTAATATGGGGTTCCTTTCAGATCCGAACCAAGTTGGTGGCACCTGGTGGAGAAGCTTTGGGTGGTGTAATTGATGCTTTCCAATACATGATTCGAACTGAAGGATTCTTTTCCCTGTACAAGGGTTTGGTACCATCAATTATAAGTATGGCTCCGTCTGGTGCAGTTTTTTATGGTGTATATGATATACTCAAATCAGCTTATCTGCATTCACCGGAAGGAAAGAAGAGAATAGAGAATATGCATAAACAGGGTCAGGAATTGAATGCCTTTGATCAGCTTGAGTTGGGTCCGGTAAGAACATTGTTGAATGGGGCTATAGCTGGTGCATGTGCAGAAGCTGCTACGTACCCATTTGAAGTGGTGAGGAGGCGACTTCAATTGCAAGTCCAGGCTACCAAATTAAGTTCTTTTGCAACTTTTGTTAAAATAGTTGAACAGGGAGGCATTCCAGCTCTCTATGCAGGACTTGTTCCCAGCTTATTACAGGTATTAAATTCACAACCTCTTGGTATGCTCTACTTCGTATTTTACTGGACTTAGTGGATTTCTCTCCCTAGGAATCAGGAGTATTGTCCTCTGGTTGTTAATCCATTCATATTAATGATTCAGCAAATTAGAACTGCTTAAGGTTTCTAATGTACAGAAGATTGATTTACATTAAGGGACATAGAGGGTGATGTTTCTGTTTGCTCGCATAATCTAAATTCCATTTTTCATCGTACCATGTGATCACAGTTGCTTGTATATCATCCTTCTCTAATTCTTTTAACAAAGTAACGTCTTATTTATAAAATGTTTTGACCATTTGTCTTTACCCCTGTAACACTCCACTATATACCAAATAACAAACGATTTTATCAGTTTATTGTGCAGGTTTAGATTAGGAACCATAATGAAAGCTGACCAAAATAGAAGAGACCGTAACAGAAAAATCTCTGTTGCTTTAAGATTGCTTTCCTCTGTTAAATTTAGATATTTAATAGATGTTTGTTTTAATTATTTTCATATAGTTTATAAATTAAAACTACTTATCTGCCATTTTTTTCCTTTTTATTCCCGTACTGCTTAAGGTTGTTTTTAATCTATCATACAAGTTGAATAAATTTTATATTTTAATTTCCCATTATCAGGTACTTCCTTCAGCTTCAATAAGTTTCTTTGTCTATGAGTTCATGAAGATTGTTCTGAAAGTGGAGTAGGCAACGAATAGACTCTCAGGTATATAAATGATAAGAAACTGTAGCATGATAACGGGCGAGCGGCTAAATTAGTTACAGAAGGGTAACGATACATTTTAATTGGCAATCGAATTTGATGTCTGCTTTTGAGGGTGAAAACAAAATTCAGGTCTGCCATCCTGTGGGACCGATCACTGTACCCTTGCCATGTGTATTAACAACAGAATTTTTGGATTAACTCTTTGGTCAATATACCCAGGCTTCAAGCCTGCAAAGTGCAAATAAATGTATCTAGTCACTCCCAGATACTGACCCTTATTCTCATTAGGTTTACACAATTTTGTTACCTTTTTTTTCAGTAAGGTACAAATTCTTTATCGTTATCAAGGGGTGTACAAGCAAAGTCCATTTACTTTAGGTTGTAACCTGAAACGTTGCTTATCAATTATTCTTGTGCATTGCTTGCATTACACCTTACAAGATCATCTACTTGTGAGTGCACGTGATTTTGGGGTTTTGATCAAATAGAGAAAATGTTCAGTCAATTTAGGAAAAAAGAAATCTCCCACTTTGTGTGGACCATTGTGAAACTTCTTCACATGTGAGATTGATTGCAGGGTATATATGCTCCCCTCAAGAAAGCTAAAAAATGCTGCTGTGGTGGTTTTTAGCCAGTTAGATGCCATCAAAATGCACTGCAATGTACAGGAGAGGAGGTGCTTAGAATTTAGATAAAATATTTGTCTTTTTTTATTTAGGTTTTTATGCCCCACCACCTGCTTCTTAACTTAGAGCACAAAATTTCCTCTTGAGTGAGTACATTAAGAACACTATCTTATAAGATTGGTGGGATTGTGAAAAATGAAGAAGTTTGGGGTAAAAGGAATTGATCTTGGTTGGGTTTTGACTTAGTCAAGTTTGGTGATTTTGGTGGGTTGGTCTAGTTTTTGTGTCTTGGTGTCATGAGTGATGAAATTTCAAATTCATGGTTTTTGAGCATTCTTGGTTGGGAAGCTTTACAAATGCATCCAAAATGAGGTGGGAAAAGTTTGGTGGCATAAGAAATTGATATTGACTGGGTTTTGACTTAACCAAATTTGGTGATTTTGGTGGGTCAACCTAATTTTTGTGCCTTGGTACCATGTGTGATGAAATTTCAAAGTCATGGTTTTTGAGCATTCTTGGTTGGAAAGTCTTACAAATGCATCTAAAATGAGGTGGCAAAAGGAATTGATCTTGGTTGGGTTTTGACCTAGTTAAGTTTGGTGATTTTGGTGAGTCGGTCTAGTTTTTGTGCCTAGGTGCCATGAGTGATGGGATTTTAAAGTCATGGGGTTTAAGCATTCTTGGCTGGGAAGTCTCACAAATGCATCCAAAATGAGGTGGGAAAAATTTGGTGGAAAAACAAATTGATCTTGGTTAGGTTTTAACTTAGCCAAGTTTAGTGGATTTGGTGGGTCGGCTTAGTTTTGTGCCTTGGTGTCGTGAGTGATAAAATTTCAAAGTCATGGTTTTTGAGTCTTCTTGATTGTGAAGCCTCACAAATGTATCCAAAATGAGGTGGGAACAGTTTGGTGGCAAAAAGAATTGATCTTGGTTGGGTTTTCACTTAGTCAAAGTTTGGTAATTTTGATGAGTAAGCTTAATTTTTGTGCTTTGGTGCCATGAGTAATGAAATTTCAAAGTCATGGTTTTTTAGCATTATTGGTTGGGAAGTCTCACAAATGCATCCAAAATGAAATAAGAAAAGTTTGGTGACAAAAGGAATTGATCTTGGTTGGGTTTTGACTTAGTCAAATTTGGTGATTTTGGTGGATCGGTCTAATTTCTGTGCCTTGAAGACATGAGTGATGAAATTTCAAAGTCATGATTTTTAAACATTATTGGTTAGGAAGTTTCACAAATACATCCAAAATGAGGTGGGAAAAGTTTGGTGGCAAAAGAAATTGATATTGGTTGAGTTTTGACTTAGCCAAATTTGGTGATTTTTTGTGAGTCAGCTTAGTTTTGTGCGTCGGTGCCTTGAGTGATAAAATTTCAAAGTCATAGTTTTTGAACATTCTATATAAGGAATCTCACAAATGCATCCCAAATGAGGTGGAAAAGTTTGGTGGCAAAAGGAATTGATCTTGGTTATGTTTTGACTTAGTCAAGTTTGGTGGTGATTTTGATGGATCAACCCAGTTTTTGTGCCTTCGTACCATGAGTGTTGAAATTTCAAAGTCATGGTTTTTGAACATTCTTGGTTGGGAAGTCTCACAAATGCATCCAAAATGAGGCGGGAAAAGTTTGGTAGTAAAATAAATTGATCTTGGTTGGATTTTGACTTAGCCAAATTTGGTGATTTTGGTGGGTCGGTTTAGTTTTTGGACTTTGGTGCCATGAGTGATGAAATTTCAAAGTTATGGTTTTTTAGCATTCTTGGTTGAGAACTCTCACAAATGCATCCAAAATGAGATGGGAAAAGTTTGGTCGCAAAAGGACTTGATCTTGATTGGGTTTTGACTTAGCTAAGTTTGGTGATTTTGGTGGGTCGGCCTAGTTTTTGTGCCTTGTTACCATGAGTGACGAAATTTCAAAGTTATGATTTTTGAGCATTATTGGTTGGGAAGTCTCACAAATGCATCCAAAAGGTGGGAAAAGTTTGGTGGTAAAAGGAATTGATGTTGGTTGGGTTTTGACTTAGTCAAGTTTGGTGATTTTGGTTAGTCGGCCTAGTTTTTATGCTTTTGTGCCATAAGTGATGAAATTTTGAAGTCATGGTTTTTTAGCATTCTTCGTTGAGAAGTCTCATAAATGCATCCAAAATAAGGTGGGAAAAGTTTGGTGTCAAAAGAAATTTATTTTGGTTGAGTTTTGACTTAGTCAAGTTTAGTGATTTTGGTGAGTCGACCTATTTTTTGTGCCTTGGTGCCAGGAGTGATGAAATTTCAAAGTTACGATTTTTTAGCATTATTGGCTAGGAAGCCTCACAAATGCATCCAAAATGAGGTGGTAAAAGTTGTGACAAAAAGATTTGATCTTGGTTGAATTTTGACTTAGCCAAATTTGGTGATTTTGGTGTGGATCAACCTAGTTTTTATGCCTTGGTGCCATGAGTGATGAAATTTCAATATTATGGTTTTTGAGCATTCTTAATTGGGAAGTCTCATAAATGCATCCAAAATGAGGTGGGAAAAGTTTGGTGGCAAAATGAATTGATCTTGGTTGGGTTTTGACTTAGTCAAGTTTGATGATTTTGGTGGGTTGACCTAGTTTTTATGCCTTGGCACCATGAGTGATGAAATTTCAAAGTCGTGGTTTTTGAGTATTATTGGTTTGGAAGTCTCACAGACCTTATCCAAAATGAGGTGGAAAAAGTTTTGTTGCGAAATGAATTGATCTTGGTATGGTTTTGACTTAGCCAAGTTTGGTGGGTTGACCTAGTTTTTGTGCCTTTGTGCCATGAGTAATGAAATTTCAAAGTCATGGTTTTTTAGCATTCTTGGTTGGGAAGTCTCACAAATGCATCCAAAATTAGGTGAGAAAAATTTGATGGCAAAAGGAATTGATCTTAGTTGGGTTTTGACTTAGTCAAGTTTGGTGATTTTAGTGAGTTGATCTAGTTTTTGTGCCTTGTTGCCATGAGTGATGAAATTTCAAAGTCATGGTTTTTTAGCATTAATTGTTTGGAAGTCTCACAAATGCATCCAAAATGAGGTGGAAAAAGTTTGGTGACAAAAGAAATTAATCTTGTTTGGGTTTTGACTTAACCAAGTTTGGTAGGTCGGCCTAATTTTTGTGTTTCGGTGCCATTAGTGATGAAATTTCAAAGTCATGATTTTTTAGCATTCTATGTTAGGAAGTCTCACAAATGCATCCAAAATGAGGTGGGAAAAGTTTGGTGGTGAAAGGAAGTGATCTTGGTTGGGTTTTAACTCAGCCAAGTTTGATGATTTTGGTGGGTTGGTCTAGTTTCTGTGCCTTGGTGTCATGAGTGATGAAATTTGAAGTCATGAAGAATTTCGAAACGACTGGATTACAAGGTGGTTTACAACTGACTATATCTGATATTCTTTGGAGAGAAGCACCTAACGAATGTATCTTCGAACTCTAATTATCACACCCTTGGAATGTGTGGTTGAGGCACATCATAGATATGATTCATTTGTAGTTTATCAAAGATGGGCTAAAGAGCTTTTTAGAGAGTGTACACTCTTGAGATCGAATTTGAATCCAATCCTTTAAACAATCATTAGGTAGTCTCATCATGCTCTGTGTTCATATTTTTATTATACTCTGCACTCGAGATTTGAGAGTTATCGACTCTCCTAGATGTCAGGTTTGGACCAAACCTTTTGAACAATATGTTTGTGGCTTTATTACACTTTGTGCTCAAGACTTGTACCATTATGGAGATCAGACCTAGATTTAACTATTAGAGTGATTCCTCAATAGCCTCATCACACTCTACACCTGAGGGTTGTGTACCCTCTTAAGTATGAGACAGATTCGACTGTGAGTAATCCTTAGTAGTCTCATTGTGCTTGAGGGTTGTGTACCTTGTTGGGATTGGACCTGGATCCAATTTCTTGAGCAATCCTTCAGTAGCCTCATTGTGCTCTGTATATGAGGCTTGGGGCTATTTACTCTCTTGAGGATTGGACTTGGATTAGACCTATTAAACTAACACTTTCAAGATTTGGTAAGGAGTTCGATCTAGTAAACTTTCATTTGTCTAATCCAACAAAGACACAACTCCTAACCCTAAGGGATAAGAGTTGTTATTCCTGAGATCTGAGAAAACTTGCATTATAAGGTGTACGAAACCAATCTCAAAAGATTAAGGTAGCACAACATGTCTTGATTGGAGATGATTAGGATCATTAACAAGTTCCACGTGTACATAAATTGGGATTAAGGAGTCTAAGTGTAGGTTAGGGTTTTCTCCTATTCTCACATGAAAATAACACTTTGAATGTTGTCTGGATCACCTCTTAATCACATCGATACCAGGGAATAGAGGGTTTGTTATTAGTTAATAGTGTGCTATTTAAAAGTGAGTGATCTCATTTGATTATTCTTTTTGGTATTAGAACGAGAAATTTAACTCTAATCTCACTACATAAAATTGGCTTAGTAGGATGGGGTATGCACCCAACTATACATTATAATTTGGTTATTTAGTTAATGATAGAATGTGAGAAAAGAGAGATGCTCAACAATTGGGTGGTAAGCTATGTAGCATAGACACTGACACGGACACGGACATGACATTGATACGGACACGGAGATATGTATAATTTCTAAAATGTAGGAAACGGGGACACAGATGTATAATTATTATATAATTGATAATAAAAACTTATGTGTACAAATATGTTTCATTTTTTTTTGGAGCAGAAAGATGTTTTTCATGGTTGGTTCAAAATGATTTGTTCTTTATTTTTATAATCATACTAAAAATTTATGCTATAAGATTGAGTTTTTAGAAAATTAATGTATTTCTCCTTTTTAAAATTGTGTTAGAATCGTGTTAGAATTGTAAAAAATCCAACAAATATTTTTTGAATTGGACACTTCAACTATAAGTGTCGTACGAGTGTCATGCGAGTGTTGTGTCCAATACGTGTGTCCGACACGGACACGTCATTTAATAAGAGTGTCCAAGCCTCATAAGTGATAAGGTAGACTTAAATTATTGTCATTGATATGATCTAACACCTTCTTAAACTAGTAAAATTTAAAAATTTAAGATTAAATCAATTTCTCATAATTAATTTATAATATATGACCTATATATTGAAATTTAACCATATTTTTATAATGTCCATAATTTGGTGAGTTAAACAAAATATAATTTAACTCAATCCCTTACAAGTTGTATATTAACTAGATTGATTTTAGAATTTGTTCACTAAATCAATTCAAAAACAAAAACAAGTCAACATTTTTATAAAAAAAAAAAAAACGGGTTATGAACTTATTTTAATACCGTTATATAGATTGTGTATGGTTAAAGGTAAGGTAATGTTTTTTTTTTTTTTATAAAAATTGTTTTAGAAGATCGTATGCATTATTATTATTATTATTATTATTATTATTATTATTATTATTATTATTATAATAATAAAGTAGTCTTAATTCTGAGATATTTTTGTTGGTTAATAAATAGTATGTTGAATATATTAACCTCGTAAGCTCTTTGGATTCTAACTTTGTTTTATACAGAAAACTTTATATTGTTTGTGATGAAAAGAAGAAAATAATAAAACGAAAAGTATACATATAAAAATATGCCATGCCACTCTCATAGTGTCGCTAATGTGAAGCTAATTAGGCTAAGTTGAGAAACAGGTGATGCATAATGTCCCTAACAACAAATTGGTGTGTAGTTACTGAGATGGAGATCTAACAAGAAGTTAAATAAGGGATTGGGATGATATTGTACAGATCAAGAATCTCTGGTGATATTCTTAATAAGAAGGTTGAATGAAACAAAGATATATAATCTACGGTGATCTTTCTTAACAAGAAGGTTGAATGGGACAAAGGTTATATGGCCATCACGTTTGAGCAAAACAAGGATGAGACTCAAGGATGGGCCAGCAGGGATCCATACACTTTGGAAAAGCTGAGCAAGAGTGCTCTTAATTTATATTTGAACTTTCATTGGAAGTGGAAGTGATGAAAAGTTGAGAAATATATTTCAGAGTTACTCCAAGTCATATGAAGAAGTTATATAAATTATTAGATCTTGTCAACAGACTCTATGGGTTGGGGTGCTATAGATAAGATGATAAATTTACTTAGTTGGCGTTATGAAGGACATTTTTTTTTTTTTTTAATTTAGCCAAAATAGTGGTGTTCTTAGTGAAGGAACGAGCTACATGATGTTTTTGGAACAATGTACCAAGCATTGGAGATCCCACTATTATACACAGTTCAAAAGATCGTAGTAATATATTTGAATCTTATGCTAAAACTAATGACCGTCTTTTGGGATGATGGTCACATACATGTTAAGGAAAGATTGATGGAGGTTAGTAGCAGCTTCTTTATTCATCAGTTTTCAGAGTTAAATTCCTTCCTGCTTTTATGGTTTCTTAATTTTTTTGTTTTTTTGCTATCTTTTGTTTGTTTGTTGTACCATATTTATTTTATTATCTTTACTGATAAAAGAAATATTGCCTCTATCTTGATAGAAAATGGTTAAACTTAGAATAGGAGTCTCTAAAATCATTGTAGAAATTTAGTACTTTGGTTGCCTTAGATCATGGACCAAACCAGCTCTCCCATAAAAAATCTTGACTTTTTTTTATCAGTAATAAAGAATCAATAAATATGACCAATTTCAGGAGTGGTTCAACCTTTATATAAATATTACACTTTATCTTTCTCTTAACGACCAAAAACACCTCCAATAGTCAAAAGAGAAACCTTTTTGACAAAACCTAAAAAACTAACAATAGTAGTACCCACAAGTTACAACATCAAGAAACTAACCTCATACAAACCAAAGGGTTCAGACACCAGTTAGAGTAAGAGAACGAAACAAAGCATGACTTGGAAGAAATTCAAGACCAAACATTTACTTGAACCAGTGCGAACAATTCTAATTCTTCAGCCACACCCCTTTTAAAGATGACATTGTTCCTGTGTTTCCAAATTTCACTTACTATTCCAACCCAAATTGCTTCCAAGACCTCATTAACTGAATAAGAAGCATTGCACATCTTGAACTGTAAAAAATTTGACAAAGTATCATTGTGGAACACGGACGTCACTCCAAGCCAAGAAATGCATTGACTTCAAAGAAGCCAAGCTAATCTGCATTTGAAAAACAAGTGACGGCAAGAATCCTCCTCCATCTCGCACAAACTACACAAGGGACTTTCGACTGTAATCCCACGCCTTTCCAAATTGACCCTAGTAACAATTTTATTCTCCAACACCCTCCAAGCAGTGATTAGTGCAGAAGGCAAAACTTTACACCTCCAAAACTTATTGTACGCAGAAGACTTCTCCCCTTCTCGATCCCTCCTTAAAGAAACATAGGCAGAGTTAACCGTATATGTTTGAAACTCCCCAACCTTCCAAACCCAACTATCCTCCTCTTCCAAGTTCAACCTCAACCCTTTTTTCAAAACCTGGAATAAGTGACTCACCATAGGCTTCTCCCATTCAAAGAAACTCCTTCGCCAAGCTAAATGCCAAACCCAAACACCATTAGTCATGACCCCAAGCTCGACCACCATAGCAGCTGACTCTCTTCAAAGCACCATAACTCAACCAACTGTCCTCCCAGAAGGAAATTTTCCTTCCATTACCAATCTTTCACTTGAAAGCATCTTCAAAATTCCTTTCCCAACCCTTTGAAGCTCACACCTCCTTCAAATCTTTCCACCAAAGAGAGCCCCTATAATTTTTCCCGCCCTCTCTCAAACTTCTCCAACCTCCATATTTAAATTCAAGAATCTCCTTCCACAAACCACCCTTAACCGATCCCAACCTCCAAATCCACTACCCTAGCAAAGTCGTGTTAAAAACCCTCAAATCGATAATTCCAAGATCCCCAGCCTTGCGGGGCTCACAAACCTTTTTCCAAGAAACCCATGCAATCTTTCTTCCATCAGAACCCCACCCTCAAAGAAAATTTCTTTGAATCCTTACTAACTCGTTGCCACCACTGAAGGCATTTTGAATAAAAACATATAGAATAGCGAGATAGAAGAAAGTACAAACTTAATTAGATAAATCCTCCCAACCAATGACAAAAACCTGTCTTTCCACCTACTCAACCTAGCCTTAATTCTCGCTACCACCCCACTCCAAAACGTTCCTCACTTATGGTACCCCCAACCGGCAAACCCAAGTAGACAAAAGGGGTTACCATCACATCACAGTTAAGAATCGCCGCAAAACACTGGAGGGATAGCTGATCTCTCCCCAGCCCTCCTATTCTACTCTTCAAAAAAATTCACCTTAAGCTTAAAAGAAAGTTCAAAGTGGTGCAAAATCGCCTTGATATTAAAGACACTTTTAGTGATGGCTTCACATAGAAATAAGGTATCGTCAGTGTATTGTAACATGTTAACCTTCACTTTCGCCCTTCCAATCTCCAAGCTATCTATCAATTTTTTCTCTACTGCCATTCTTGACACACTTGCCAAGCCTTTTGCCACAATAAGAGACAAGAACGGAGCTAATAGATCACCTCGATGAAGCCCCTTTTTTGGAAAACACTCTTTAGTTGGACTACCATTCACTAGCACTGACACTGAAGTAGATTCTAAGCAACACTTTATCCAATGAATCCATTTGCCACATAAACCTAACCTTTCTAACATATAATAAATAAACTCTCAACTGACTGATTCATAAGCCTTCTCGTAATCAACTTTAAAGAAGACACAACTCTTCTTTCTTTTCATTTCTTCCAAAACTTCGTTGGTGATAGCTTTTGTTTTGCTGTCAAATTAATATGATTATAGCATAGACTTGTCTAACACTAGAGAGATTATAGTATAATTGTGGTCAAATGACCTCAAGTCATCTCCCAATGAATCCAATAATAAAATCAGTAAATCAGTATTTAGAATTTATCTGCAACCAATAAGAGTTAGCAATAACAACAATAATAAAAAGGGAGTTGAGATAATTGTGCAGAAAATATAAAAGAGATTAAAACGACTGTCTAACATTAATAACTCTGCTAATCACCTTTTTCAAACGAAGAGACAACACTTTTGAAATTATTTTATATAAGCATCCAACCAACAAGATGGGTCTAAACTCGTTGAGCTGCTGAGGGTTTTCAACTTTTGGAATTAAGCATAAGAACAACGCATTGGATCCCCTAGGTCATTTACCGTTGGCCACAAAATCTTTTACTGTCGACACCACATCCTTTTTAATGAAATCCCAACTAAATTTATTGAATCCAAAATCAAACCCATCAGGGCCAGGACTCTTCGAACTATCACAACTCCAAACTATTGCCCTAACTTCTTCTTCGCAAAAGTCACCAATCAACATCTCATTGTCATCCTCTGAAATAGTGTTGAACCCAACATTGTCCAATCTGACCTGACAAGCATTGTTCCTGACAAACCTATCTTCAAAAAAGTCTCTAACCATGTCCTTGACCACATCCTTATCCTCACACCACCCACCTTTAACAAAAATCCCTTGTAACT
This sequence comes from Phaseolus lunatus, assembly GCA_013389735.1. Classification (NCBI taxonomy): domain Eukaryota; kingdom Viridiplantae; phylum Streptophyta; class Magnoliopsida; order Fabales; family Fabaceae; genus Phaseolus; species Phaseolus lunatus. The sequence goes on along the minus strand of CM023865.1, from coordinate 9,421,509 downwards.
CATTCCTTGCCCTCCACCATTTAACTAACGAGTGAAAAAACATTGTGTTAAAATCACCTTGTTTCAACCACTTTTGCCTTGCTTTCTGATGCATAATCGCCTCATGCTTTATCAAATTTTTGCTAAAGTCAACTAAAAGAGACATTCTTTCCTCTCTTTCTGATTCGTCTAAATCACTTTCATCATCTCTTGCATCTAACTAATTAATTCTCTTTTGCAAGCCCTTACCAATGCAGTCAACATCCCCAAATACTTCTCTGTTCCAAACTTTTAATTCTGCTTTAAGTTTTTTCAATTTCTTTTTGAAGATGTACATTCCTCCTCTTTGCACATCATAGCTGGACCTTTTCATTCGCACCAACTCTTTAAATCTACCATCTCTTTGCCAGACATCCAGACTCCTAAACGATTTCGGGTACTAGTCGACAAACACATCTTTTAGTACAACTACAAAATGATTAGAGACAATTCTGCTTAATACAAACTGTTTACAGTGTGGCCAAGCTTCAAGTCATTCTTTTGACACAAGAACCCAGTCAATCCTGCTCTTCACTAAACCATTGATTTATACCGAGTAAACTTCTTGCCAACCAACGGGATATCTACCAATTCAGATTGTTCAATGAAGACATTAAAACCCTTTATTTCTCTTAAATAGTTTGACATAGAGATCAAACTCTTCCTCTCCTCCTATCTTCTAATAGAGTTAAAATCCCCAATAACACACCAGACCTTTGAAAGTTGATTCAACATGTAATTGTTAATCTCTTCCCAAACCGTTTTCTTCTCCCATAAGGATCCGGAACAATAAACATTCGCAATTGTTACTTGTACCCTATTGCCAACCTTCCAAGCCCCTCAATAATTGTAAAGTTCCTTCCGTTAACAAAAATGGACATCTGAAAACTATTATTCCTCTAAATTGTAATAATCCCACCAGGACTATTGCTAGCTTCGTTTACAACCCATGACCTTCTTAATACTTTGCATAACAGAAGCAAACAAATTATAAGTCATACTCTTCATATATTCATTATATGAATAGGAAGAAGATAACATGGTGCGAATTGAGAATAAGTTTGATTCTTAATGACTCCGTCTTCATTAAAAATGGGACCAATTTAAAATTTAATATACAATGAGATTCATTTGAATCGATAAAATTTGCAAGTAGTCACATTATTTTATAAATTTAATTTACTTAAATATATTAAAATAAATTATGCATGAATTTATAATTATGTTTTAATTCACCAATGTATAAAATAATAATTAATTAATTTAAATTATATTGTTACACTAGTACAAAAGTTTAAAACAACAACCTATTATTTAATGCATTTTTACAGTCAGACACTGTCTTTCAAAACACGGTGACATTTTTAAAATTAACTTAATTTAAGAAGACGGCTATTTTTAATAGCCGTATTCTTAAATAAAGCACTTTATTTAAGAATGCAACTATTACAAATAGCCGCCTTCTTAAATCAAAGCGCTTGAGATTACCATCACTATGGATGATGTGTCTACATTGCTTCATCTTCTCATTATGGGGTAGTTCTCTACATATGTGATGTTGAATTTCACATTAGTCTCGCCATTGTTGGTCGAGCTACTTGGGGTATATTTTAATGATATCGCGATAAAGTTGAAGTAGAGTTGTGATGCTCACGTCCTATTGAGCTAGCTACGTGAGGTGTACGAGGAGTGCATCATACACTATAGATGGGAATTCACGGCTTGTGCTTCTTTGTTGCACAATTTTTGTTGATAAAAGTGTGACATCGATTTGCTTATCGTACTTGTCACTATTCGACACTTTGATTATGTGTGGTGGGTATGTGAAGGGAGTTGTCACACTCACCCACATATATATGACCATCTGGGAGATGCTTGCTTTGTGTAGAACAGTTAGGAGGTTATCACGTTGTTACAAGTAAATAATACATATAATTTGAACAATTTAGATTTATTTTGAATTAAATATATGAATAATATTTAGTTCATAATGAATCAGGCATAGTTATATGAATACATCTCAGGGATGGAAAACATGAATCTTACTCCCTCATATCAGGAGTTTCTCCCTTAGACATGTCGTTATGTCATCGAACATCATATATGTACAATTGGCGATGTGGGCGTGCAGATCAACGGTCTTGCCCATGTTGTGATGCTCTAAACTCATTAATATGACCATCGACTAGCCAATCATTTAAAGCGATAGCCATGTTCTAGAGATATATTCAGCTCGGGATGTGCTCACAATGCATTTTCTTAAGCGTGTGTTGCGCTAGTTTGGGTATGAGCAGACGATTCATCGGCCTCCCTCACCTTTTGAAAGAGGTTTATTTGTTGTCATTGATGATCAATGGTTGCACTTTGCCGACCATCTTGTTACTAGTGTGACATTTGTTTCACATCTCTCAACATGTATAATTGGATACATGTAGTGGTTCAAACCAGTGTTGCATCCCTACATACTTCCTCAAACAGACAAAGATTGACCTTTGTACTTTGCGTCATTGACCACATAGTCCATATGATGGCCAGACACGATCGTCATTACAACGCAAACATGTTTGTCAGGTGAGTTATTCCCATTATTAAGTTATCATGGTTTAATTTTTTAAGTTTATTTTCAAGTGTCTAATATACAGGTTTAATGAAATGCATCTTATATTTGGAAGGATCATTGACATTCTTCAACACATAATTGACTGTGGAAATATGGCAGAAGGTACTCTAGTGTAGAACAAAATCCACAATGCATTACAGTTAGTTCGAGATACCATGGATAATGAGATCGTTTATATTAGACATCAACGAGCTATACATATACAAATCAGGTGATAGAAATTGTCTAATACGTAAATTTTATATTTTTAAATTTAGCAATGATATTATACACAAATTTCGATTATTAAGATGTGAGATATTATCATCATTGTATAATGTTTAACTTTAGTTAATATTGTTCCTATTAAGAAAAATATTTTTCTATTAAAAAAATTATTTGTTTTAAAATTTAGAAATACTCTTTAGATAAATTAATTGTATTTAAAATAAAAATAAAAATATATTCGAAACAGTTTAAAACTAATATATTATAAATTAATATATTATGAATGTATAATTTAGAATACAATTTTAAAAAATAAAATAAATTTTCAGATTCTATAAAGTAGAGTTAAATTTTATGGGTTGCAGAATGCAGATGTACTATAAGAACGGTAGGGTCCTTAAGATATAAAATCAATGAAAAGTCAAACTTCACTTTTAAATGCCAATCAATGAAAAGTCAAACTTCACTTTTAAATGCCAATCAATGAAAACTCGTATTTAAGAGATTCTGTTGGGGAAGTTTCATAAAATCATTAATTTCTTTGTTCATGTTCCTGATTAATGGTTATAAAAGTTTTGCTATAGTTTTGAAGAATGTTATTGAATCATTGACAAATGTATAAATTTGTGTAAGACATGAGTTCATAATGGTCTCTTGAAACGTGTATAAAGCTAAAACAATTCACTAATGCTTACTATTTAGGATAATAAACACACTAATCAAATACACAATTTTTTAAATAAAAACAATACATCGGACTGATAAAATTTATTTGAAATCACGCTTTTTGTAATTCAAATCAACGTAGAAAAGGATAGGATTTTGCAAACGGAATGGTATAGGTTATACTTTACCAAATGTCACTCTTTTAAAAAAAAAAAAAAATCGCTTTTTTATTACACTTTAAACTATAATATCAACATTAATCATATAAAAATATTCAAACTTAATTCCTTTTAGGTGAAAAAAATGAAGTTTCTTAAGCTTGAATTCTTTAAGTACTTAATAAAGAAATTAAATTTAAGTTTTATGACTAAAATATCCCTAAACTAAAATTCATTCTTAGACACCGTTTATCCTTCAAGACAATTAAAATATTTTCTTAATGACATTCAAATCATACAAGTTATGGGTGATTATCTTACGACACAAGAGCAAAAGCAAAGAAGTAGAATATTAATATTTATAAACAAAATATATTAATAAACGTATTCTTAAAGTATATCTTAAAGTATATTTACACCACAACTTTCTTTAATATTGCTTCTTTTATATCTTATTAATGCGCAATTTTAAATTTTGTCTATATAAGATCTTGTTTCCCCTCTTATTTTCGTACTTATATACAAGTTTTATTTTTTTCTTTTTCTCTTTAATTTTTTTCTCTATCCTTTCTATCTTCATCCTTTCGAATCCTGTATCTTTTTTAGAATGCAATCATATCAGAAATAGTTGAAAGATCTTGGAAATTTTGACTCGATTGGATAAGATAATCATTAGAATTTTTAGGTGTTAGGATATTTTCTCACCTAATCTAATAGTTTACGAGAATATAGAGTTCAAGTAAAAAAAACTACTTTAATTAAACCTTAGTTAACAAAAATAAAAATACAATCATTCTTTTATAAAAATTATTGTAGCATGACCTTCCTTTGCATGTTAAGTTTGAAGGTCTCCTAATGCATGTTGAGTCTGAAGTTTTTGGATTTAAATGTAAAAGTAAAGTTCTTTAGCAGGAAATTGAAGAAGATCCAATACATTTGCATATGATATTCTGGTGTAATATGTGAGACTAAAGAACATTGGTTACATCTAGATCTAATGTTCTCTAGTTGCGTGTACAACTTTTATATTTAATTGGAGTCTCCAATCCGTATTCTCTTAATTTTTAGTTTTAAAATGAAGAGTCTTATGTTAGTTAAAATAACTAATATAATAATCAAAATAAAATGTAAATAAATATTTTTTAAGAAGTTATACCAAAATTTCATAATTTATTAAATATCTAATTTAAAGAAAACAATTATTAAGTAATTTTATGAAAAATTTATCATATATTAATAAGATCAATATTATTTAAATTTAAATTAAAAATATATAACTGAAAGTTTAGAAAAACATCTAAAGCACACATTTAACTTGATTAGAAAAAAGTAAAGTGTTTAGAATAGTCATTTATGGCTTGTTTGCTTTTGTAGATGTACTGTTCACAAGTCAAGAAGTAAGAGGATACAAGCTATTTGGATTTAGGATTTTGTGAGGAAGAGAAAGAGACGATATACCTATGAATAAATATCCTCTTCGTCAGAATGAAGAAGTATAGGGAAAGTCACATCAGCATGTGTTATTTCCAAAGTTACTTTTATTTATTCTACTATTATAATATTTCTTATTTTTCATTACTACAAAGTTTTTTAATATTAAAAAATAATATATTTTTTTATTGATATAAGATATGACTTATTTTCCAATTTTACAATATATGTTTAATATTTTAAGAAATTACTTTAAGTTCTGTTTTTATTTAATTTGTTGTTGTGTTTATATTAATATATTTTTGTGTATAGTTATTATGTTTATGAGTTATAATTTATTTGATTATAATTTTTTATGAAATTCTTTTCTATTGTTGATTACATTATATTTTTGTTGTTGTCATATTTTTTATTTTTTATTATTACAAGATTTTTAATATTAAAAAATAATATTTTTTATTTATATAAGATCTTATTTATTTTTTAATTTTATAGTACATATTTAATATTTTAAAAAATTAATTGAAATTTTGTTTTTATTTAATTTGTTGAATACATATTTTTTTTCTAATTATAATTTTTAAATTATATTTATTTATATTTAATATATATTTATTTTTTAATTATAATTTTTAAATTTACTATATGAAAGTTATTTATTTCTAAATAAAAATAATACAATTTTATCATTAAATTTTTTTTAATAAACAAGACAAATTTGTAAAGTAACATTTTACATTTTTAAAAAAAAATTCAAAATCTTTTCAAAACCATCTTATTACAAACTTTTTTCATATTTACTCTAAGATATCTCAATTTAAATATTCTTACTTTTTTTCACACACATTCTTACAAAACGCCTCATTCAAATCCTCACACATCCCCTCTAATCAAAATACACCTCTTATCCAAATACACCCTCATGAATATGATAAAGACGTGTCCAGTGGAAGAAGCCTCTGTTCCATTCCATATCAGATGCATCTTCATCGTTTAATTATCACATGAAAATGTTTCACAAACGACAAAATAACACAACCAAAACCTGATCTTCTTTAAAATTACTAATTAATTCCTTTCGATTTTCTATTTTCGCATAAAAACGAAGAACCTCTTCAACAATCACTGATCCGGTTTATGGCTACCACCAAAACTAAAAAAATTAAATTAAGAAAAAGGTAAACCTTACAGCTAAAAATGGGATTCAGAAGAATCAGCAGGTTCTGCTGCTAAACAAACTTGTTAATCATTAGCTTGATACATACTCCCACCATTTGTACATAGCACATCCATAAACCACACTATAAACAATCACCCTTAGAGGAGAATGAGCAAACCTGTATCAGACAAAACATTTCTAATCACAAATTACTGAATCAACATTCATCTATAAACACTTTTCAAATAATTAATATATTGTTCAATTTAAGACCCTCTATTCCAATCCTATGACCATAAATAGCACTATTCTGTCTGTGATATACTGTTCCACCTGAAGTCGGGTAGGTACAACTACTAATTAAGCTTTGAAAAGCGAAGCAATTGTTATATAGTTTGAATTTGGTTGGAGTGAAGAGATTAATCGAAATCCAAAAAAAAACAAGAGAAAAAGGGGGCACCTTAGAAATCCAGATCCTTGGGCATGTGGAGAATTTGCCCTTTCCTCAACGGTGACAGGGTAAGGCCAACGAGAGAAATGACGGTTGAAGTAATCCCAATCAGGAAGGAGAAGCGCGGCAATCCCAAGAACTCCAAACACATAGGTGACCATCATCTTCTTGAAAGAGTGGGTGAATACGGCAACCGCTAAGATAATTGCTGCGAGGCAGAGAAGAGAGGTTCTGAGAACGGCGTCGTTTGGCATGATGTTGTGCAGGTTGAGTTTGAGAGAGGGTGTGGGAGGAAGTTGGTATTAAATTTTGATGTGATGATGTTGAGAATAGGTCCATAGGATGAGAATGGTGAATGTGATGAAAGCTTTGTTAGGCGTAGGAGCTTTAAATGCTCCCCCAACGCTCCCCCAACTCTTCACTCCTTTCTCTTTAACGTCTTTTCCTCCCTCCATGCTTCCACTTTCTTCTCTTCAAGCTTACATTTCACTATCTACTTAAACAATATTTTTCAAAGGAATAGAGTATATACAAGTAATCTTTTTCTCATAACTATGAACAAAAACCAAAAAACATAATTCATAGTGGGGTAAAAATCTCGTTTACACACACTTTATTACACTATTTTCTTTCGTTGTGCTTTTACTTTGCTTCATTTCCAAATATAGAACAATCATAACTTAAAACAATAATCGATCATCTGTATACTACAATTTATTATAGTTGTTTTCATGATTGATTATTCGTAGACCATATGAATGATTTTTACAAAAATAATCAATTATGCAAATACTTCACCACAAATTTTAAAATAATATTTAAATATAATAATTTTATTTTAAAAATGTATTTAAATATTAAATTAATTTTACAATATATTAATTGATTTGTTATTATAATAATTATTATATATTATAATTATTTATAGTTATTTACAATAAATAAAATAAAATAATAATAGTATCAGTTATAAAAAATAAATATAATTACTAATATTATTTAAATTTAATATAAAAATTATTTTTAATTAAATTTTATATAATTATAAATATTTAAATATTTCTTATTTTATTTAATAATTTTTCATATATCCACAATGTTATATTTTAATTTGGATGATTTTATGCATAAATAAGTAGTTCACATTTAATTTTTAATTAATTTTTTATGATAAAGAAAAATCATAATCTTATATTTTTATCAATTCATTTTATTTCTAATTGAAATAAAAAAAAATTCTAACAATTTTTCATATTTTGATAATTTTATATAATTTATATTTTTCGAAGTCAATTCTTACATGGTATCAAAAATAATGTTTTAATTACTAACAACTAAATAAACAATATATTTTTTTTAATTACTTTTAAACATAAGGATAAATTTGTAATCTTACATTTTTATCATTTAAAGTTATATTCACACTTATCACATCACTCACAAACTTTTAACAATTTTTTTCTCATTTTTTTCACTTTTCATTTTTTCACCTTAATATAAACAACCTTATTTTTCCCTAAAATCAATCATTTTCCACTCTCCAATTTAGACAAAGCATTAAAAGTTCTATCAAAAGACATAAAAAAATAAGTAAGAAAACAATTAAAATCATACACACTAAAAAAAAAGTTCATTCACCAATAACCACATAATTTTGACATGTTGGAGTGAATTTTTTTTGAAGATATTATCTATATTTAATTGTAATACAATATTAGAAACGTCATGTGTTACTTATTGATTATACAAACGAAATCTAATAAATAACTTGTTGAAAATTTAAAATTAATATTAATATTATTATATTAATTATTAATATTAACAATAATAATAATAACATCAATAATAATATTAATAATAATAGTAATAACAATATTATTATTAATATTAATAACAATAATAATAACATTAATATTACTAATATTAATAATAGTACATGAATCATTACTTCTTCCCCTCATAATAAAACTATCAAGTATATAAGATTAAACATAAGACTGATGGAACTATGGATATATATAAAATTAAACTTGTTGCAAATGGTTCTATTTAACTTGAAGGGTTTGATTTCCTTAATACATTTTCTTCTGTGGCTAAGTTCACCACTATAAGGAAATTGCTTTCAATTTTTGCTATTAACAAATGGCATATTAAATAATTGGATGTTAATAATGATTTTCTTCATGGCAAGGAGGTACATGAGGAAGTATATATGTGTGTTCCTCCTAGTACGCAAGGAACTTCATCAAATCAAGTATGTAAGTTACATAACTCTTTATGTGGTCTTCACCAAGCTAATAGATAGTGGTATGAGAAAATGTTGGGTTTTCTCCTTTTACATGAGTACCATCACTCTACTACAGATCACTCTTTGTTTTTAAGTTCTATAGGTAATGGTAACACCATGATAGTCGTGTACGTGGATGACATTATACTCATCGAGAATGATATTACTAAAATTGATAAAATAATTAACCTTCTCAATATAACTTTCAAAATGAAAAACCTGGGTGACCTGACATATTTTTTTGGTTTGGAAGTCTTGAGAAATAACAAAGGTATTCATCTATATGTCAGCGAAAATATACTTTGAATTTGCTTAAGGATGTTGGAATAATATATTGTGCTTGTGTTACTACTCCCATGAATCATTCTATAAAGTTTCTTCTACTGGTAATAATATTTTACTTGATCCTTCATCCTATAGAAGACTCGTTGGAAAGCTTATATATCTTACCAAAGCAAGGCTTGCTATTACTCAAGTTGTTCATCACTTTGGTCAATTTGTCTTTGCTTCTACCACAATCCATTATTAAAGTGTGCTAAGGATCCTTTGAGAAACAAACACTAGAGAAAGGAATATTCCTTGTCACTAGTAGCGAAGTTCAACTTAATGTTTTTAGTAATTTGAATTGGACTAGGTGTGTCGAAACTAGAAAACTTATTACTTGTTATGTTGTTTATCTTGACAATTCACCTATATCTTAAAGATCCAAGAAACAAGCTCATAATAATAATAATAATAATAATAATAATAATAATAATATGAATATTAAAAGTAATATTATTATTAATAATATTATTAATATTATTATTATTAATATTAATAATAAATGATAATTTTATCTATTGATAAATTTGTAGATAGCGTCCATAAGTAATGTTAATAATATTATTAATAATATTATATTATTAATAATAATTACTAATATTATTGTTAATTATATCAATTTTTTTTAATATTATTATTACTAATTATTAATTTTAATATTTATATTATTATTATTAATATTATTAATAGTATAATAATAATACTAATAGTAGTATTTATAATATTAATAATATTAATAACATTAAGAATAATAAAAATTTTAATAATATTAATAGTAATAATACTAATAACAATAACAATAGTATTGATAATAATAATAATAATAATAATAATATCTATAATAATATTATTATTAATAATTATTATTATAATTATTAATATTAATAATAATATTAAAAAACATTAATATAATTAAAAATAATATTAATAATATTATTAATATAGTATTAATAACATTACTAATAATAATATTAATAATAGTGTTAATAACATTATTAATTATAATAATAACAATAATAAGATTATTAATAACAATAATATGATTGATAATAATAATAATAAAATAAATATTAAGATTAATAAGAATAAAAATAAAATAATATTAATCGTATTATTATCCATAGGTAATTATTGACTGCTAAATTTGTATGTAATATGTGTTGGTAATGTCATATATAAGATTCAAAGATAATATTTATATCTAACTGTTTTCCGTCCTAACTTATCAAAATTATATAAAAAAAATTCTTCCAAACTACGCATAAGAAAAAATTAATAGATAATTCAAGTTTACCTACATATAATAATCGGTAAGTAAAATAGTATGTAAAACCTAATTTATTTATAGAAAACATATTATTCTTACAAAATCATTATCTTTACATGAGTTCAAAAATATATATGTTCCAAGAGTGTTCAATTTGTACTCTAACTTAGGCCTTTTAGTTGTAGGACTTATATACTCTTAGTTTTTGTTTTTGCTATCTTAATATAGATTAATATTTAGTTTAATCACTTAAGCTTTCTTTTCGGCTTTATATATGTTCCTTGATACACTCTTACAGCAATGTGTATTTTTTTTTTTCTTTCGGTAATACATCTATGATATGTTTTCGTTGTATAACGTGAATATAATATATATATATATATATAATTTTATTTTTTTCTTTATCGGCAATAAAAGGTGAATACTATTAATACTCCCTTTATTTATATTCTTTATATTTATTGTTGATTAAAAAAGAATCTATGATATGTTTTCTTTCTATTCCCGTGTACTTCTTCTATTTATATACATCAAACACCTTCACACTGTAAAGTCTTGGGGTAGCATATTGAGCTCTTGTCCAATAGGGCAAATTTCTTCTACACCTCCATAATTGCTTCTGACACTCCGTATTTTTAAAAATACCAAAATTGCCTCTTCTAGATTCAATCTGAAATGCAAATTTTGTATTTCAAATTCTACAATAAATTATGTAAATTTTGGTTTGTATTACTGATTGTAGAATCTATAATACATTCTATTTTGAATTCTAAAATTCAGAATACATTAAATCGATTAATTTGTATTATAGATTCTACAATTCAGAACACAAATTTTGTATTCTAGATTCTACAATTCAAAATACATTAAATTTATTAATTTGTATTTCATATTTTACAATTCAAAATACATTAAATTCATTAATTTGTATTTCAAATTGTGCAATATGGAATAATACTTTTTTTTTATTTCGAATTGTGTAATCCAAAATATTAAAAAAAATATATGTATTCTGAATTATACAATTTAGAATACAACAAATATATTTTGTATTATACAATTCAAAATACAATTTTTTTTGTTTAGATAATTTTTTTTATCAACAAAAAATTAATAAATTAAAAGAAATATTTTAAAGGTGTCTCTTGTACTCTACTTAGAGAATGAAAGTGAGGGACTGTTGCGACGATGATATTAAACGTAGGAAGTGTTATGATGGTGATATTGGATGCAGGGACTACTGCAACGGTGGTGCTAGAGATGGAGAGCTATGCGACGGTGGAAGTTGAAGATGAGAATTGCTACGATTGAGAAGAAGAGTGACGCTCAATAGAAAAACAAATATAAGGATAAAATTATTATTTCAGTTATTTCATGATACTTAGGAAGAAGGCATGGAGTTGGAGTAAGAATTGCCTCTGCAATAGTCATGTCGTCATTGACAAATTTTGTGTACCCTGACCAATTTTCCGTTGCCATAGGATGCAAATTAATATTGATGCAGAGTAAAATATCATCAGTGATCACTTATAATATTTAATTTCTCTCAGTAAATATTATTTAGATGTCGTTTAACATTGGAGGTATCCTCTAAACTTTTCCTACGATTTTTAATCAACAAAAATTAAATGAATTATATTTGGCTCCCCTGACAGTGGAACACTATAACCAACAAAACTAGCACAATATGCAGAAAAACAGAGTTTCCAGCTCTATAAAAGCTACATATAAATGGTGATTTTAATTTCTTGAAGAGTGATATTTACCAACACTCCAGTGGAACAAATAGCCTATATTAATCATTTCGATGCATCTTTCATCACTTTTATTTCTTTCCCTTTCTCTCCAGGTAAGATTAGATTGTCCATCAAACAAAACCTTTATTGAAAAGGGTGTTTAGTCAACTTGGAAAGGGGTTAGCTTGACTAAATTTGGCAAGACCTTGGTTAGTGCCCCTCGGGACAAAGCATGATAAGATAATTTTTCTCTTGGTGATAAGTAGGTGATCATCAATGAAGCGTCGCACAAGTTACTAAGGTAGATCTTAATTTGTCAATGTCCCCCTTCTGTTTTCTTCATTGCTTCTCCTAACTTAACTATGCACTTAATTACTCATTTGCATTGTTCTGAATTTAGGGGAACGCATCATCGTTAGAAATTATGCTTTAGAACCCGTAATTAAATTTCAGCCTTTCCATATATGTGTTAGGTTTTGTACATAATGTAAATCGTATTTTTGCTATAATTGAATGTGTCTTTTTCAGCATATTTGCATTGATTAGTAATTTTCCAAGGCGTCTCTGACCAAATTAACCAACAATAGCCTTTGCAAGGCATTAGAAGCAAAAAGATTGGGATGATTCAGTTGGAGGAGTGTCCTTGAAGCGAGTTGAGAATGGCCTTTGTAGGGGACAAAGACACAGAAGTTCGTAGCAAATGTGTTAGTAGAAGCGAAGTGGGTGACCTCGAAGTTGTTTTTAACTTTTTACGGAAGTATTGGTTGGAAACCCATTGCAGCAAGCAAATCAGTTGTTTAGCTGATACTGAAATAAAGGATGATATTATAATGAAACTATAAAGTTGATCTTACATCACTGGTCCCTTAATTCTATTATCATCGGAACACACAATGACTCCCGACAAGATCCTTTGGCTCAAACATCCATGTCTTTGTGTGTATGATTCGTTTACTAAAATTGCAAAATGAGCTAGGTTTGCGACACATGAACAAGAAACTGAGAAGAAAAGGGTTAAAGAAGAAAAATTAGTCTCTCTAACTAACTCCTTTGTTGTTCATATAGACGTCGACACTTAACAATTAAATTGAATAGATTTTTAGGTTTGAAAATGAATGGCTTATCTGTGAAGCAACATTGGGTCACCAGTTGACAGACACACAAATATGGAAAATTTATTTTTAATTTTTATATTTTCCACCAAATATATATGATCGAGGCTTTGTGTTAATTAGATTCTTTGATTTGAATTTAAATTAGGAACCAATTATATTAAGCCACTGGTCTAAAATCCAAGGTAAATAAATGCGTGTCATTATAGAAGCATCGTGAGAGTTGGTTGATTCGAATAAGATGTTTCATTTTGCAGATTTAGCCAAGTTTTAAAAGACTAGTGTGTACTAAGCGATAACCTTTTACTTTGTATTGGCTTTAAAATGGAAGATGGTGCCATGACCAAGAAAATGTGCAACAGAACAAGGTGCATGGAGACAAATCTCCAACAAACGCCATTGAAGGTTTCTCAACCGTGCAAAGAATGTTTTAAGGGTTAAAAATAAATTGGGGTCGACTTGGGCGTCTGCTGCACCAAATTCTCCTTCACGTCTCCAACTGCACCACCCTCCGAGTCAAACCAGTCACATCCTTCAAGTCCTTTTCAGGCATTCAGCTATTACTGGTACCTTTGATTTGTCCTCACTTTTTAACCTCCAGGCTTTCACTCATATACTTTATTTATCCATAATCAATCCATGTAGCTATAACTATTTTCAACAACTTGCGTAGATTTTTTTGTTTACCGGTTTAGATATTCAGATAAATTAATCATGTGCCTATATTTTACGAGCCAATTTGACCTAGACACACATGCATTCGTGGTTTGGTGTAAGTTTGATTGTCTGAATGCTGATGAATTACATTAATATAATTATAATAGAGAGGATTAAACTAATCAAGAAATATCGATCTAATATATTTTAAAGTACTTTCCTCCAAGAAATAGAATAATGAAAAATTCAGAAATGAATACAAATTTAATCTTCTAATCGAAAATAAACTCTTCAAAAACCAAATTAAAAATTGTCAATTAAATAAATTTTTCTCTTATGAAATATATATGTAAAAACTAATTAAGAATAAATAATTTTGAATTGTATGGTATATTTGATAAGTTAGATTTTTCAATCTAACGCTTATTTATTAAATGGTATACTAAGAGAAATGATGGACCTCCATTTGTGGGAAGGTATTTGGCCCCATAAAGATTTTATTTTTATTTTTAAGTACTCTGTGTGAATGATATATGATTTGTACTCATATACTCTTGGACTTAAGCTGGAATATTTATAAAATATTTAAAATAAATAAAAGATATGATTAATTATTAAATATTTAATATGATTGAATATTAAATATTTTTCATTCAATAAAATATAATTATATATATAACACGTATACATATGCAAGTGTCTCGAATTTGGTTGAATTTTATAATACTATGTCATGATACATCTCCATATATCTCATATATGGGTAGGTACATAAGTTGTCAAGCTCAAAATTTATAAATGAATGACTGATTTGATGGATGAACGAGTTTCAGTGTTTTGCTTGAGTAATTAGCTTTAACACTGCATTTTCACAATCATTTTTTAATACTTTACAATCATTCATGGAGCTGAGTTTGTTCAATTTTAAAAGAATGTTGTCGATAGGGAGTTAGTCGACAATTAAAACATGTAGTGTTATATTATAAATGTAACATGATTGTTGAATATAACATGATTATTTAATACTAAATTGTCTTTTACTATATGGAATCATATATTTATTAGTTATTACCTTTGATTCAATTTAACTCTGAACGTCTTTAGGGACCGAATTGACTTTGTTGAGTTTTATATGTGAAATAATTTCGATTCAACTCAAGGTTTTTTTCATGTGTTTATCAAATTATTTTAATCCAATGATATTTTAATTTCTGAGTCGGATTACTTTTAGATGATAGTTTATTTTCAAACAAATTGTCAAATTCTGTTAATCTGATGTGATAATCATTTATTTTCAAATGATTTCATACTGTGATGGTTGTATGCTTCTAAACAACTTCGTTTTACTTTAGTTCAATGTTATAATAATTTATTTTCAAATGACTTCAGATTATTTTGGTGGTTATTTATTTTCAAATGACTTCGGATTATTGTGATGATTATTTATTTTTTTAAACGATTTCGTACTTTGATATATGTGATAGTCGTTTATTTTCAAACGACTTTGGATTACTCTGATGGTCATTTATTTTCAAAACAAATTTGGATTATTACGATGATTGTTTATTTTCAAACGACTTTGTACTACTTTGATTTGATATGATGATAGTTTATTTTCAAACAACTTTGGATTACTTGAATCATCATTTATTTTCAAACGATTTCATAGTACTTTGATTCGATGTGATAGTCATTTATTTTCAAACAACGTTGGATAACTGTGATTGTCATTTATTTTCAAACAACTTCGTACTACCTTGACCCAATGTTGGTATCGATCCAAATTCTTATCAAATTTGTTTTGCTTGCCAGACATTGCATTTTTTATATTCTCCTTGTTTCTTTTGAAAAGCCTCCATATGTGCTTTTGAGGGTTATGATGGTTGATGGGTCCATCTATGGATGCAATGATGATGTTAGGTAAGTGCCATAAGACTTGTGGTATGAAAATAACTTTACCCAAAATCCTATGGTAGACGTTAAATGTTCTTACAAGAAAATAGCACAACTCTCCCGAGGTGGAACAAGTAATATTCATAAGAAGTCGAGTTTTATACCTCATAGGGTTGATTGTCAAGTTGTTGATGATATTCAAAGAAAAATCCACCTGCAAAAGTTTCTCTGATACTCAAATTAGTAGGAGCTAAAAAAAGTATAGAATATGAGTATATAAAAGTGAATGAATCCCTATAAAATTGATTTGTATTCTGTCGGATTGATTTGTATTTAGACTTAAGCAAAAATATTCCAAAAATATTTAAAAGAAATTAAAAAATATAAGTGATTATTAAATATTTACCATTCAATCCGTTATAACCACATATATATATATAAATTATATTAACACAATCAATTTGGTTGAATTTTATATTATTATATTATCATACATATTCTTGGATGGTATCCACCTTAAACACGAGTCAGAGAAGTCTCATATCTCTACTAATTTATGTTGTCAGACTTGAAAGTTGATGTAGTTCTAGTGCCTTTTGGAAGAATGTAAATGATGCTCTTTGTAATTGCTTGCTTCATCTTCTATTGTTTAGATGTGATGTAATCTTGGTGCGATTTAGTAGATTTTTTATCGGTATGTGAATTTTATTAGGGACTTTCTTTTGTATAAAGGTTAGAATACTCCTCAAATATTCTTTTTTTATTTAATTTATTATTTGCTGATGAAAAAATCATACATATTTGTATATCTTGGATATATAACTATTGCAAGGGACACAAAAGTATGTAACTCATAGGTTTTGTAGATTTGGTTGAAGACCCTCTTTATTGGATCTTCTCTTTGTAATAGAGTTAGAGCACCCGTCAAATGTTCCATATTATTTTATTTATCTTTTACCGAATAAAAAAAAATCCTACCCTCATAAATTTGTTTATATCCTTTTATCCTAACATATGGTAACCCCAATCCTTAACCTAAATAAGTTTAACAAGGATTCCTGATAAATAGATGGCTACACATATTATGCGTAGTGCTGAATAACACGAGAAAACCTTATACATGATTTTATATGAATATAAAAGATTGTTTACTAGTTAATTAATAAACTACATAACTTTAAAAATAAAGAGTAACTTTGTACGAGTATTTATATGTATATATATAAAGTTGAAAACATCTTTTATTGTGAAAAAGAAAATTATAAATATAAATAATTTTTATTTAAACTATATACTAATGTTAAGAAGAAGAAAAACACACCTGCTGTATTTATTAGGGACAGGGGGATTCAATCTTTAATCCAAATAAAGCTGATCTAGATCAGTTATATAAAATAAGATAACTTTTTAATGTCCACGTATAGAACTAGTCATAGACATATATATTTTGTAGAGTATACACAGTTGGATTTATAGTAATATATATTATTCGGAGATTTTTTTTCATGGTACTGTTGTTGAGTAGATGATTTGTTTAAGGGGGCATGAAATCCAAGAAGAGAGGACGTGAGTCTTTGGGTGCCATGCAAACGATGACGAAAGAGGGAAACAGCCTCCTCTTTGCGTGCATGGGAGGGGTTCCTCCGACAAGCATTCATTCGCCACGTGTTACGTAATCTAATTTGGAACTTCATCCTTTTAAGGACACTTTAGTGCCACATTAATAATCAGTTAATTGAAACTAGAAAAAGTTTAGTCCATAATTACCAAATTGTCCTCATTGCTTGGTTTGAATATCATATTTTATTCATTTTCGAAATTTATTCTACAGGGAACCTTGCTGAAGGAAACAAGTACTGATTAACAAGAAAAAAAATATTTTTTACTCCATAGCGTCTGAAGAAATTGATTGAGTTCTTGAACCTGTCTAAAATAACCTCATTTGCCATGCACGTATGCGTTAAAAAACTAAATAAAAATTACACGTAAAGTGGAGTTTGCAAACAATATAATTTTACTAATAAATAACATCATTGGATTAGTTAATAGTTCATTTAATTAATTCAAATACAAAAAAATACCATAACTTAGAAAGAGTGATTATATGTAAGAGAAAAGATCATATACTAAAAGTGTAAATAATTTTTATACGATCACTTAATCACTATATATTACATCATAAAAATTTCTTAAATTTTATAATATTTATTTTAAAAGTTATTATAATTTTTGATTGATTAGCAGTATAAGGGCAAACTTGTCAAGGCATGAGACATTTTGTTGTTTACACATTAACGAGATGGAAGTGTCAAATCTTTCATCGGCCTAATAAAGATTGTGAAATGTTATTTAATATTACAGATAATTAAAGAGGAGAAGAAAGTAATAAGAATATAATGGTTATATAAATAGTATGCACCAGTCCCAGTTTAATTTGGTGGTAAAGAGGAGTATAGGATAATCATAGTTTTTGGTCAATCCAGAGTATAGCACACAATATGGGAAGATCTCCATGCTGCGATGAGAATGGCCTTAAGAAAGGTCCCTGGACTCCCGAAGAAGATCAAAAGCTGGTTCAGCACATTGAGAAACATGGCCACGGAAGTTGGAGAGCTCTCCCTAAGCTAGCCGGTGTGTAAATTTCTAGCTTGATATTAATTATGGCTGAAACTATATACCTAGTGCTGTTCTCTCTTTTAATGTTAGTTTCCTCATTCATTTTTGTTTCTTGCAAATATGGCAGGTCTCAACAGATGTGGAAAAAGTTGTAGGCTAAGGTGGACTAACTATTTAAGGCCTGATATCAAGAGGGGCAAATTTTCTCAAGAAGAGGAGCAAACAATTCTGCATCTCCATTCTATCCTTGGAAACAAGTACTTTTCTTGCCACAGTTCTTTTTTTCTAGTTTTCCACGCAAATTTAACCTATTCAAGCCTAATCTCCTCGTTATTTGCGCTGTTATGACTTCCTTCTTTTGATTTTTGGATTCATAATGTTTTTGTATTTTATTTTTTTAAATGAAAATTAATGACAATACTGACTTTTATATGAACATGCTTCTTTATCAGATGGTCAGCAATTGCGACCCACCTTCCTGGTAGGACGGATAATGAGATCAAGAATTTCTGGAATACTCATTTAAAGAAAAAGTTGATTCAGATGGGTTTTGATCCAATGACTCACCAACCTAGAACTGACCTTGTTTCCAGCTTGCCATATCTGCTAGCTTTGGCCAACATGACAGACCTTGTGGATCATCAATCATTGGATGAACATGCTATGATGTTGCAAGCAGAGGCAGTCCAGCTGGCAAAGCTTCAATACCTTCATCATCTAATCCAATCCTCAAACTCCTTAAGCTCCAACTACTATGACCAAAATGCCACCACAGACAACATGAACAACATGGAACCTTTCACTTTGTTAAACTCAATCTCCAATGTGAAAGAGAATACAGTCATATTGCAACCGGATGCTCCTGCCTCATTTTCTCATGGCATTGCTAGTTCTCAACCACTCCACCACCAAAACGTGCTACCTCACCTTTTAGACCCACAAGTCTCTTTCAGTTCTCAATCATGTTTGAATAGTGAGATGGGTCAAGGTACTAACTTTGCAATGATAAGTCAAGGGGATCACACGGTTGATCATGACTCTTCCTGGATTATTCCATCTATTCCTCCGAATGCAATAGGTACATCAGCTAGCAATCCAGGAGATGCCAGCAGCAGCACTTCTAGCTATGGACGAGGACCCCCATCTTATTGGCCTGAACTATTTTTTGAGGACCCCATCATGCCTGAGCTATCTTAGTATTTAATTTTCACCAGGTTGAAGTATTGTGTTTTACGCCGTGTTTGCTTCGTGTAACTTAATTAGACCATATATATACATATACATATGTATGCCCATTTACATACATTCGTATTTATATATCAATACATGTTTTGTACATAACTCCAGGACAGTTTCATCGAACTAGTTTGATTGTTGGTATGACAGTATCGTTATCAACAGTTATATTTTCTTTGCTCAAACAAAATTTGGCTTTTCTTGTTGTTTCTTTATTTTTTGTTTCATTTGTTAGTTTATTGTATATCGAACTGCTTGGTTTATGTTATGTATAATTTTTGCTTCGAGAAAATGGGGTAGGAAGAACATGAAAGGCGAAGATCTTGAGTTGACAATAAGCTTACTTGCAGAAAAGAACCATGAATTTGGTTTATGATTTATGTATATAGTCCACTTTGAATAACTATACATGACATGAGTGGCCAAGAACTATTACCGAATTTCGGCTTCGTGAAGTCCACCATCAAGGAAGGGTACGTGGGAGAAAAACGTGTGGAAAATGAATAAATTTTAACAACTTTTTTTTCCAAAAAACTGAAGAATACAGTTTAAGAGCTACCTATACACTGATTAATTTCTTCTCAAATTTATCACTATACCAAGGCTCCAGGCGTAAAGCAAAAGCTTTTTTTTTTCTACTAAATTATAAACATGTTACAAATTGTTTTCTCCAACTTACGGGCTTAAATTCAAGAATGTACCCAGACCATAATACACAAAACCGGACTGATCAGGGTTGAAGCTCTTGGAAATCAGTAAAAGATGTGCATATTACGATCGTCCAACAATTCATAACATAGAAAGAGTTTGGCTTGCGATGCTTGTAAGAGTAAAAAGGAAATGTTCTTATATATTTGGAGTATAAATATGTTCTATTCTGAGATAATTCAAGAGAGATAGTCCATCTAATTTGTTGGCTCATTTTTTATTTATTTCAGTTGTTCTCCTTATGTATAAAAGGTATAGTAGCATTACGAATGGGATGTTATAGAAAGACATCCCTCAGTAAGTTTTTGTAAAATGTTTTTCTATTCAAGGTCACATAATCTCCAGTGAAAATGGCATCCCCATTGGTTTGTAAAATGTGTTGATCCTAAAGACTACCAGAAAACAAAAAACCTTGAGCAGATCTACAACAATTATCTAAACAATGAAATATTATTTTGTGAGCACTATAACTTTCAACAGAGCAAGTGGGAGGTTTTATTTGAGAAGAAATTTAAACATTAATCAGTAAATTAATAATGGCTTATCTAAGACAATTAGAAAGTGTTTGAAATATGCAGCAAATCCTAAACCATCATAAAGGGAACTGGCTGCTTATAAGTTAAAACAAGTCCTCTATTTCCATCGTGAGTAGTTAGATTTGATTCCTTTTCCATTAAGAAGTTGACTGCTAAGCTTGAGGAACAGAAATAAAAAATATAGCTAAGATTACAAAGTCTTCGCAATGAAACTAATGTCTAACACATGTCAATGCACCACTAGTGGCCCTGTGATTAATGTAATCGTACCTTTTTGGAGTATGCCTTGTCAAAGGCACTCGAATAAATCGATTGGTTGAGGTCAAGTTTGGCATGATTGTCAAAGTAACAAAGAAAATCACAATGTGGTTAGGTTTGTTCTCCTCCATACTCTCCTAATTTTTAAGTGTAAGGAAAATTTTCACCACCTAATCCTACCCCATGCGTTGTGTGCCACTTAAAGATTCTTATGTCATTGCAATTATGTTAGTTTAAATAAGATTTTTAACGTCTAAACTAAGCATGCTAGACCCCTGCTGCTGTTTGATTGATGGGGATAATGCATATACAAACATAGGCAATTATTGCATAATAAAATAGTGGTAACGCCTTGGAAGCTATGTCTGTCTTGCGAGTGGCAACATCAATGTAGAAAATGATGTAAAGAAGGTAGTTAGAACAATCATATTCATATATAAGCACACTAATTCTCGTAGTTAAGTAGTATTAGTATACATTCATACCGACATACAGGTGTGTTTTTGAGTCATTGGTCTTCATAGGAATCTGTCATGAAAATTTCTGAAATTGTTTCTCTTGTAACTAATAAGAAATACTCAGTTCGAATACTTCTTCTAGATTAGAATATACGGAAAAAAAATATGTTGGAACATTTAATTTTCCTTTTAAAAAATGAAATTGATTTTTTATCTAACACATACAAAATAAATAAATAAAAGGTATTTAAAGATACTCAATCCTTATTAAAAAAAAAAAACTAAAAACTAGTCACAATAAAATCAGAAGATCCTAATTATTAGAACTCTTTCAGCAGTAATAAAAAAAATTACTTTTCACATAATTGATTGACTAATGGCATGCTTTTTTATTAATTATTTACTAAATAAAGTCTGCTTCAAAACAACTCAGTGCCATGTTCTTTTGTTACATGGGTTGAAGTAATCTATTATTTTCATTTATTATATATATTTTTTAGGGTTTAGGTCAATAAAAAAAATTAAATCTCAAAGCATAATAAATACAAAATTGAACATATCTTTGAATAATGCACAAGTATTCTTCATTTCATAGAGGAATATAATAATCTCTACCTTCGTATTTTCTCTTTTATCTAAATTAGCTTTCATTTTATCTAAAGATTGGGAGTTCTCTTTCCTATATTAAAATAAAATAAAAATAATATAAATCAAGAACATAAATTAGGCAACTTACAAAAAAAAAAAAACATGTTAAATGTTCCATAAAATATGAAAAGAAGGAATTAGAACTTTAGATGACCCAGCCTGATGTGGACATCCAACGTTTTTCTAAAGAATGAGGGAATGATGTGGACATCCAAGGTCTTTCTCAAGAAGAAGGGAATGATGCGGACATCCAAGCCCAAGGTAGCTAATCTTTTGGAGGTCCAATTGTTGAATGGTCCAATTGTTGAATGGTCCATAGTTTAAAAAGACTAAGCTGATTACATGCACAACATGTTTGGAGTATTAAAATAAAATAATATTATTATTTTACTTGGAGTTAGGATTTGAACCCAAGACCTATAACTAAATTTTTATTTACACACTTTTGGAAATCAGAATGAGGCATGTATATTTTGGGCAATTTTAAGAGATTTCCCTGCATCTTGCGATCATATAAAGAATCAACCAATTCTTGTGGCGATCATCCTTAGGCTTATCAAACTTTATTTGTGCCGCCTTACTTTATCCAAGTTTTCATTGTTTTTATTTTTAATTGATTTCTTTCCTTAACCCTAAATTCCCAATTCTATTGTTAGTTCTATTTGGAATCATATCATTTGGTATTCAGAGCAAAGGTTTGAGTGATAATACACTTGTGCATCCTATTTTCACTGTTCACGACACTGTTTTGCACAGTTTCGCAAAGTTCCGCACTGTTAGTGTAATGATAGAGGAAAATAGAAAACAAAAAAAGAAGAGAAAAACAGGAAAAAAAAATAGTAATCATTCAGTGCATACTTCCTGTTTGTTAAAAATAAATTCTAAGTTTCAAGTGTCTTCTCTACATTTTTTTTTTTTATATATATTATAATTTTCTTACTTGTTTGTTGGTAGTGACATTGTTCTTCATTATTTTTGTTCTTCACTATTTTTTTTTTTTTCCCATTACTTCCTTTTGTTAAAAATTATAAGTTTCAAGTGTCCTGTTTACATATTTTTCTCTATATATTATAATTGTCTTGCTTGTTTGTTGGTAGTGAAATTGTTCTCCACTATTTTTGTTCTTCACTATTTTTTTTATTTTATTTTTTCTCCCATTAATGTTAAAATATCAAAATTTTATTTTAAGCTTCTGAATTGCTACCTTTCAAAGCTTTTGAATTGTTAGCTTTGAAAGTGATTGTTGATAATTGATTGCTTAGATTCTTGTAAGAACCTTAAAAGTCAAAGAACGAGTGGTAAAAGGCAGTGTGATTATTAAAAAAAAAAAAGCCTTATTGTGTGAAACACGAGTGTTGAGTGTAAACACGTCAAAAAGTGGTGTGTGAGACCTACACTTATTGTTATTTTTAATCTGTTTACTTGAGCATGGCAGGGAAACGTCAAATAGTGGATTTTTACAAATACAAATGCAAGTCTTAACACAACATTTAAAGGGATTAATGAAACAACAAAGTGATGGACCCCATGAGAGGTTGGATCAAATGGAGCAGGCACAACAAGAAAATCATGAAAATAGAGGGAGAGATAGGAGGAGGAGAAGAGAGAATGAAGGAGAACAAAGACAATTGAGATTTGATGTACAATTAAATATTCCCACATTCAAAGGGAAAAGTGATCCTGAACCTTACTTAGAATGGGAGATTAAAGTAGAGCATGTGTTTGCTTGCAATGAGTATAATGAGGAGCAAAAGATGAAGTTGGCAGCAGCTAAATTTACAAATTATGCCTTAACTTAGTGGAATAAATACCAAAGGGAGAGAATTAGATATGAGGAGCCCATGGTGGACTCTTGGAGTGAAATGAAAAGGATTATGAGAAAGAGATATATTTGAGCAAGCTACCAAAGGGAGTTGCAACTCAAACTTCAAAGAATAACTTAAGGGAATAGAAGTGTGGAAGAATACTTTAAAGAGATGGAGGTGACCATGATTAGAGTTGGAAAGAATGAAGAAAATGAAGCAACCATGGCTAGGTTTTTGAATGGATTGAAACATGACATTAGGGATGTTGTGGAGGTGCAAGAGTATGTTGACATGGAGGATTTGTTGCACAAGGCTAACCAAGTAGAACAACAACTCAAGAGAAAGGGAATTATGAGGAGGAGTTCTTACAATAATAAAAATTTCAATTGGAAGGATAAGGTTATGAAGGATAAAGGAGTTCCCTCAAGTTCGGCCACGTCTTCAAGTGGGAAGTCACCTAATAGATATAATAATTCACCACATGAAAGGAAGACAAATGAGGTAAAACGTTTCAAATGCTTGGGAAGAGGACATTATGTTTTAGAATGTCTAACAAAAAAAAATAGGGTCATTTTATCAAATGCACAAATAGTCAGTGAATCTTCAAGTGAAGAAGAGAAGGACGAGGTAGCGGTGGAGTTGGATGCATTGGAGGGTGATTTGTTGATGATTAAGAGGCTTATGGGAAGAAAAATGCAAGCTTTGGACTAAACCCAAAGGAAAAATATTTTCCATACTAGATGTTCCATTCAAGGGAAAATATGTTTCCTCATAATTGATAGAGGAAGTTGCACCAATGTAGCTAGCTCAAGACTAATTACCAAATTGAATTTGGAGAAAAAACCACACCTAAGGCCATACAAGCTTCAATGGCTTAGTGAAGATGGAGAGATGACAGTGAGCAAGCAAGTGGAGGTGAACCTATTTATAGGACAATGTAATGACAATGTCTTGTGTGATGTGGTTCTAGTGGAGGCAACTCACATTTTGTTAGGGAGGCCATGGCAGTTTGACACCAAAGTTGTTCATGATGGTTTCACCAATACAATTTGTTTTATGCAGAATAACAAGAAGATCATTCTCAAACGCTTATCTCCTATAGAGGTGTGTGAGATCAAATGAAATTGAGAGAAAAGAGAGATGAGTGAAACACCTAAACAGAGCAAGAGTGAAACACCTAAAAAGAGAGAAACACATGAGAGAAAAAAGAGTGGATTACTAAAAGTGAAGAAGTTGCTACTTTCTAGCAAACCTCTTCATTATTGCAAACACAACAGTTTGGTTGCTGACCATTCTAACCAAATTAATTTTCTTTCTAGTGTTGATTCTCTTTTGTAGGAATTAAGATGTGTTTCCAAGTGAAATTCCTAGAGGACTCCCACCTCTAAGGGGAACTGAACACCACATTAACCTTCTTTTAGAAGCATCTTTCCCTAATAGGCTACCTTATAGAAGCAACCCTCAAGAGACAAAGGAGATTCAAACCCAAGTTGAAGAATTGATGAACAAAGGATGGGTACAAGAGAGTACGAGCACATGTGTTGTTCCAGTCATTTTGGAGCCTAAAAAGGATGGTTTTTGGAGGACGTGCACAGACTGTAGAGCACTAAATAACATTAACATCAAGATAGACACCATATTCCCAAGTTAGATGATTTATTGGATAAATGGAAAACTGCCTTTAAAACAAAATATGGATTGTATGAGTGGCGTGTGATGCCATTTGCGCTAACAAATGCCCAAAGCACTTTTATGAGATTGATGAACCATGTTTTGAGAAAATTTTTGGGCAAATTTGTTAGGGTGTATTTTGATGACATCTTCATTTATAGCTCTAGTCTGGAATTACATGTGGAACATTTGTGTGTTGTTTTGAATGTTCTTAGAAAAGAAATGTTGTATGCTAATCTTAATAAATGTACATTTTGTACTGAACAACTTGCATTCTTGGGTTTTGTGGTAAGTGGCAAAGTAATTCAAATAGATTATGAAAAAGTGATGGTTATCCAAGAATTATGTTTACTTGATATTGAGTTTGCTTACAATAAGGTTGTTCATAGCACAACAAATTGTTATCCATTTGAAATTGTGTATGGATTAAATCCTTTAATTCCATTAGACTTGTTACCTATGCCTAACATTTCTGTTTTAAAACATAAAGATGCTCAAGCCAAGGTTGACTATGTTAAAGCACAAATTGAAAAAAAAAGTTGAAGGATATTCTAAACAAGCTAACAAAGGAAGAAAACAAGTAATCTTTGATCCTGGAGATGGGGTCTGGGTACACATGAGGAAAGCAAGGTTCCCTGAACAAAGAAAACCCAAAGTCCCACCTAGAGGGATAAACCTTTTCAAGTGTTAGAAAAGATTAATGACAATGCCTACAAGATTGATCTTCCAAGTAAGTACAATGTGAGTAGCACTTTTAATGTGTCTGATTTGTCTCCTTTTACTGCAGATGATGAAGCTTAGGACTTAACTTCAAGTCTTCCTCAAGAGGGAGAAATGATGCGGAAATCCAAAGTTTTTCTCATAAAGGTGAGAATGATGCAGACATTCAAGGTCATTCTCAAAAAGGAGAGAATGATGCGGACATCCAAGGTCTTTCTCAAGAAGGAGGGAATGATGCGGACATCTAAGCCCAAGGACGGCTAATCTTTTGGAGGTCCAATTGTTTAATGGCTCACAGTTTAAAAAGACTAAGTTGATTACATGCATAACATGCTTAGAATATTAAAATAAAATAATATTATTATTTTGCTTGGAGTTAGGATTTGAACCCAAGACCTATAACTAAATTTGTATTTCTACACTTTTGGAAATCAGAATGAGGATTTTTTCCTGCATCTTGCGATCTTATCAAGAATCCACCAATTCTTGTGGCACTTTTCTTTATCCAGATTTTCATTATTTTTATTTTTAATTAATTCTTTTCTGTAATCCCAAATTCTCAAATTCTACTATTAGTTCTATTTGGAATCATATAACAGCCACTCAAAGTTTAATGTTATTTATTATATACCTATTTCAGCTTTTTGAAAAGTCCTTTTAGGTTGTTTTGAAGGAATAAAGAAAGGTTTAATTACTTTTTTCGTTCCTATATTTGGGGTCAATAGTCAATTTAGTATAGTGGCTTTTAAAAAAAATCAATTTGGTCCCTATATTTTTTAAAATGTATTCAAATTGGTCATTTCCGTTAAATTTCACCTGACGGCGTCAGCAGTTGCTGATGTGGCAAAGAGATAATGGTTATGTAGCAGAAAAAGTATTTATGTCGCAGAGAGAGTGTTTATGTGGAAAAGAGAGAATGTTTATATGAAGAGATATGATTGAGAATTATTATTATTATTATTGTTATTATTCTTATTATTATTATTACTATTGTTACTACTATTATTATTATATTATTGTTACTATTATTATTATCATTATTATTATTAATATTATTACTATTATTATAATAATAATAATTATTATTATTAATATTATTGCTGCTGCTACTATTATTATTATTATCATTATTATTATATATAATATTATTATTATTATACTATTATTATTACTACTATTCTTATTATTATTATTATTATTATTATTATTATTATTTATTGAAATATTATTAATAATAATAAAACCAAAATAATAATCATAACAAAAATAAGAATAATAATAGTAATAACAATAATAATAATAATAGCAATCATAAAATAATAATAATAATATAATATTAATATTAATAATAATAAAAATAATAAAATTATTATTATAATAATTATAAAAATAATAATAATAATACTATAAATAAGAATAATAATAATAATAGTAATATATTAATAATAATATTATTATTCTAATAACAATAATACTACTAATAATAACAATAATAATAATGGTAATATTAATAATAATAATAATAATAATAATAATAACAATAATAATAAAAATAAGAATAATAGTAATAATAATAAGAAGAATAATAAAAATAATATTAATAAATAATAATAATAATAATAATAATTTTATTATTATTATTAATAACAATAATAATAACAATATTAATAATAATAATAATAAATATATTATTATTATTGTTATTGTTATTATTATTATTATTATTTATTACTATTTATATTTTTATTATTATTATTAATAGGTTTAATTATCTTATTAATATTATTATTCATATTATTATTATTATTTATTACTATTCTTATTATTATTACTGTTATTATTATTATTATAATTATTATTATTATTATTATATTTAGTGTTATAATAATAATATTAACAAAAATAATAATCATATCAAAAATAATAATAATAAGAATAAGAATAATAATAATTACAAAAATAATAATATTAATAATTAAAAAATAATAATATTTTATTATTGTGATTAATATTATTATTGTTATTTATTACTATTATTATTAATATTTATTATTTTTGTTATTATTATTATTACTGTCATTATTATTATTGTAACACCCCGAAAAAAAAATTCATATAATTATTATAATAGAAATTCTACGGTTTCCATACCCACTTGGAGTTTTTCAAAATATTCCTATTACAAGATTATGGCTTATAGAAATACAATTATTTACAATATAATGTTTAAAATATCCTAAAACCTTCCAAGACCTCCTACACCTGTATGATCATCAACTCGTGTACGTAGTACACTCATCGCAGTTCAAACACAACAAGAAAAGCAAGGGTAAGCTAGTGAAAAGAATTTTCATAACATATTTAATTCATGCAAAGAGAACAAATCAAACTAATAATTTACAAATATTTCTTTAAATGTTGTTATATAATATTTCAATATCAATTTCATCATTCATATAGACCACAGATGGATCTATTTTCAATCACAGTCATTGGATTTCATTTCAATCCCACATCGTCTTCCAAAAGACTCATTAAGTATGCCCCTACCAGAGACTAACACCTGATCCAAAGATTACCAGCAAATCTAAGAGAAAGGGTCAAGGTAAGTTCAAACATCCAATACCGAGTGTCTACAGCGGGACCCAGTGTGTATGAACTCCCTCTCAGCTTCTCACCACCTGATATCTTAGTCTACATGACTTAGATCATCAATGAAGCCAGAGGATCTCCGTTAAACATAGGCTTTTCATACTTAATGTCATCAAACAACAATTCATACATTATCCCGAATGTATGACATCAATTTCATACCATTTTCATCATACAGTATCATTCCAAAACACAATCCACAATATTTAAAATCTTATTTAATATAAAAAAAATAACACTTAAATACTAAACCATCAAAATATAATATTTTTACAAGTTTAAATAATATATAAACAAACAACACAAAATATAAACACACAACATTCCTGTAAGAGAAATTGAAGATTGGGACCACGTCCCTTCCACATCCAGAATCTTCTAGCCTAGGGTGCTATTAAAATAATTAAATTTAGCTTTCCTTACCTTAATTGTTTGCTTTTCAAGCAACTTCTAGAATTTTATTTCCCACAGTCTAAATAAGCTTCAAGATTTACGGGCCTAATGCAAGTTATCCAAATATTACCAAATTTTAGTATAAGCTTAATCAAGTTGAGAGAAACACTTTTCTCAACTGGCCCCACTAATATTGATGACTAAATCATAGAGAAAAACAAAGAATAAGGGAACTTTAGAGTAAAAATGAACTTACTCTATTTGAAAATCTGATCGGGTAGAAATGTACCCTGACTCCTCAGCTACACCATGGCGAGATTAGATTTTTATGGAAGAAAGGTTGAAGAGAGAAGGGAGAGGGAGAAAGAAAATGAAAAAAAGAAGAAAGAGGGGGGGGGGGGGGGGGGGGGGTTCGGCTGTTACATTATCCCTACCTTAAAAATTTTCGTCCTCAAAAATTAGCTTACCAAGAAAGATTAGGATATGATTAGATTATCTTATCTTCTCTTTTATTTTTCAAGTGGAATCACATCATATGAGATTTCATAATACTTTGACTATGTCGATGTTTCTACCATGAAGTTACTTTACTTGAGAACCCAAAATTTTAACTGACTTCACTTTAACAGAAAGATCTTTTATTTAATTAAATCAGAAACTAGATGATGATTGCGATCAATTATATATATTTCTTTAGTTACGATACATGAAGGACATGATGAATGTTGGCTAATGAAAGAGATAAACAATTTTATAAGCAGTAAAACCTCTTTTCTTGAGAATCTAGTAAAGATCTATGAACTTTGGACTCATTTTCTTATATATGATTGTTTTCTTTACACCAATGAATGACGTAAATCTCAGAAAATCATGATTACTCATAGAGAAACTTAAAGGTCTTCATTTATTTGCATGAGATGTCTGTCTGGTCGAAGATGTCTTCAATCATTATAGTTCTCAAAATTTGACTCACAGTTGTTGATAACTAAGATGATAAAAAAAAATACATTTTTTTTTACTTGACTAATTACCTCCTGATGTATATCAATGAATGCTTCAATGTTTTTTTTTTTTTACCTCCATCTTAAACAGACGATCTAGGTCAACCTCATGATCTTCGAGTATTTTGCAATGTTTCTGCTGAAAGATTCTTGTCAAATTGCCTAAGAGATTTTCATGCGACGTAACTCAAAGATCCACGACTTTCTTGTATTCTAACATGAACAGAGACACCTCACACCAACCTCTCTGGAAGCATATCTCTAATAATACTCATGTTATCCAATCCAAGCTTATACTAATATAGGCAACATCAAATTTCAAAGAAATGGAATCCATAGAACCTTGAGATAGGTATAACTAAATCAAAATGAATTCTTCCCATATTTATTGGTAGGACTTCTTTTGCTTTCTAATGGTCTTATGTGGGTGTCAACATCACTAGCTCATTTTGTTTTTCAATTTCAAGCAATAATATTATCATATTTAGAGGGACATGCAACATCAATTACTAGAGACCTTTGCTTAGGACTAAGAGTAAGATCTACCACGATCTCATCCCACCCAATACCATGTGCTAAAGGATTCATCTTCACCCTTATAAAAAGATAAACACAACTCAGCTAAGCACAAACTTCCTTAACATTAATTACAGTACCTAATGTCACCTCTTCACCACTTTTGTCAAACTGAGACCTCCTAGCTTACCCAATTATTTGCATTACCTTAAGCATACCATTCTCTTCCATAGGTAGAACATGCATAGTCTTCACTAATCCATCCCATATTACTCATACTGAATCATTTTTCTTTTCTGTATGTGACAAGTAGGTCATAAAACTCATGGAAATATTATTTCACTTTCATCCCGTGAATGTCAAAACTATGTTAACATACTTCTTAGTCATTATTTGTTCAAACTTTGATTTTCGACAAATAAACAAGTAACTACATACTTGACTTTATCTTCCTTACCATGTCACCAAATAAATTTCCTTAAATCTCAATACCCTTGGGTCATAATTAGAAGTAAAATGACTTTGCTTTCATGACTCTTAGGTAATCTATCTGATTTAATTTATCATCCCCTGACACATATTTTGTTTCTAAATTTCAAGATACCACTCACCTCCCATAGAGAAATCTTTACTTTTATCAAAATTTTAGAATATTCTTCAAATTGAATTTCACCAATTTCCTTACTCTCACTTTTTCTATAAAGTCATTAGTTATAACAAATGCACTACAACTTTCAAATTTAAACTGTTGAAACTTCCCCTAAACTCCAACCATATAATCTTAAGTGTTGATACTTATGTCTCCTCGTGACTTTAACCATTTGCAACAACATTTTCTTTCCTAGGATAATACTTCCATTAAAATTAATAATCTTTCAAAGCTTCATCCATTTTCTCCAAAAGGTTATGCATCGTTCATTACTAGATCTACCACAATCCAGATTCCGTTATATACTCTCATTGTTTGTGGAAAAGGAACCACACATATAACAACACAACTTTATTTCTACTTAGTCACGTCCAATGGTTGTAACATTATCCCAAGTCTTTGATACTCCACTCCAGTCTTTTATAGGTCAGACAAATAAGGACCTATGGAACCACTTTCTCTTTATGTTGAACCATAAAAAAAAAACTTCTCCAAATATTATCTTAGCTATGTGTGATGCACATTAAATCATTTTTATAACTTTTATACTAGACTATGTTATCTAACTTCTTGTTTGCAAATACAACAACTTATCCTCAACCTCATAATTCCCCCTTTACTTCCATAATGAAATTTTCAGTCCACTTAGTTCTTAACTCTCCACTAATTTGAGTCTTCAACCATTATGTCAGACACTTAAAATGTCTCCTTGCTCATGGCAGTTTCAACCAAATCTTCCTTCCCTAGATGATACACAAACTTGAGATCTTACTCCCTTAATAACTTTACCAATCTCTTTTGTCTCATGTGTAGTTTCTTCTAATCAAACAAGTACTTAAGATTCTTACAATATTGAATGTAACTAATCAACCTCCTGTAACAATCAATTAAATCCATAAAACTTTCTCTTTCCATGCTAGCCTTGTAATGACATACTCACTTCTACTGATCATATTTGAATTTATAGGTTGTCTTATACACATCTTCCCTTTTTACTTAAAATTTTCTCATGTCTACTTGGAAAACATTGATGTTTCATGCAACTTGATCCATCATACTATTATCCCTCAACAAACTCATTTATTTTTCAAAAATCCACACATAATCTAGATTCCTCATCATTCTTCTTCACCGACAATATTAATATTCCTTATGGTAGCATACTTGATCCAACAATCTATTTTCTCCAATTTAATTTTTCAACTTTGCTACTCAGATGAAATCATTTTATAAGGTGTCATTACCACCAACCTTGCTCAAGCACTAGACCAAGGAAAATTTCACTTTTATCTTTGAATACAACCTTGACACTTACTCTGAAAAACTATGTATAAAACTCCACTCTTCCGAAGTACTACTTGTCAAACATGTATTATTTATCTCTATCTGAAGTCAGATTATGAAACAAGTTACCCTAATTTGTGACCCATTCCATACTCGTTATGCAACTACTCATTCCATATTATTCCAATTTAAAGATTTCACATTTCTATTCATCACAATTAAAAAGAATGTGATGAACATAAAGTCAATTCATCCCCAAAGATTATATCTAGGTCCTCCAAAGACAGACGTCTCAAACTCACTTAGAATTTGAGTCCATCGGTTATAACAACCACCTACCGTGTATATATTAAAAAAATATTACACTAAAACAAATGTTGGTGTAAAACTATTAGTTGAAAATACCTCTTTAAAACTTGCAACCAAACACTTACACTGATTAAATTTATTTCCCTAAAATAAACATGTATTCAATATCAAATTCACATAATATAGAAATAATCATCCCAAAACATATACAAAAAAAAGTATACTTTACTTTTAGAATTAAGATAGAAAATCATCTTGATTTTGTCATGAGTGTGCACCCTCACCACTCTATCAAAATTATTTTCATTCTTAATACTTTCAACTTTATCCATAACAACTACTTTGACTCGAGCACAAACAAGATTTTAAGAAAACAACTTTATTAAACATCCTATTAGACACTTTTATCTAAGTCTTGAAGCTAGACTTGAACAAAAATCTACACACAGGAGAAACACAATAAACCCACTACCCTCAGGTTATCCTAAGGATGAACCGCTCTGATACCATTAAATGTAACACCCCGAAAAAAAATTCATATAATTATTATAATAGAAATTCTACCGGTTTCCATACCCACTTGGAGTTTTTCAAAATATTCCTATTACAAGATTATGGCTTATAGAAATACAATTATTTACAATATAATGTTTAAAATATCTTAAAACCTTCCAAGACCTCCTACACCTGTATGATCATCAACTCGTGTACGTAGTACACTCATCGCAGTTCAAACACAACAAGAAAAGCAAGGGTAAGCTAGTGAAAAGAATTTTCATAACATATTTAATTCATGCAAAAAGAACAAATCAAACTAATAATTTACAAACATTTCTTTAAATGTTGTTATATAAAATTTCAATATCAATTTCATCATTCATATAGACCACAGATGGATCTATTTTCAATCACAGTCATTGGATTCCACATCGTCTTCCAGAAGACTCATTAAATATGCTCCTACCAGAGACTAACACCTGATCCAAAGATTACCAGCGAATCTAAGAGAAAGGGTCAAGGTAAGTTCAAACATCCAATACCGAGTGTCTACAGCGGGACCCGGTGTGTATGAACTCCCTCTCAGCTTCTCACCACCTTATATCTTAGTCTACATGACTTAGATCATCAATGAAGCCAGAGGATCTCCGTTAAACATAGGCTTTTCATACTTAATGTCATCAAACAACAATTCATACATTATCCCGAATGTATGACATCAATTTCATACCATTTTCATCATACAATATCATTCCAAAACACAATCCACAATATTTAAAATCTTATTTAATATAAAAAAAATAACACTTAAATACTAAACCATCAAAATATAATATTTTTACAAGTTTAAATAATATATAAACAAACAACACAAAATATAAACACACAACATTCCTGTAAGAGAAATTGAATATTGGGACCACGTCCCTTCCACATCCAGAATCTTCTAGCCTAGGGTGCTATTAAAATAATTAAATTTAGCTTCCCTTACCTTAATTGTTTGCTTTCCAAGCAACTTCTAGAATTTTATTTCCCACAGTCTAGATAAGCTTCAAGATTTACGGGCCTAATGCAAGTTATCCAAATATTACCAAATTTTAGTATAAGCTTAATCAAGTTGAGAGAAACACTTTTCTCAACCGGCCCCACTAATATTGATGATTAAATCATAGAGAAAAACAAAGAATAAGGGAATTTTAGAGTAAAAATGAACTTACTCTGTTTGAAAATCTGATCGGGTAGAAATGTACCCTGACTCCTCAGCTACACCATGGCGTGATTAGATTTTGGAATAGATAAGTTATGGAAGAGAGGTTGAAGAGAGAAGGAAGAGGGAGAAAGAAAATGAAAAAAAGAAGAAAGAGGGGGGAAAGTTTCGGCTGTTACAATTATTATGCCTATTATTATTATTACTGTTATTATTATTATTATTGATATTATTTTTATTATGATTATTATTATTATTGTTATTATTATTATTATTAATTTCATTATTAATATTATTATTTTTCTATTTATTCTTCTTATTATTACTGTTATTATTATAATTATTATGGTAATAATTATTATTATTATTATTACTACTTTTATTATTATTATTATTATTATTTTTATTTTCATTATTTCTATTATTATTGTTGTTGTTATTATTATTATTTTTTATGATTATTATTTTTGTTTTATTATTTTTATTATTATTGTTATTATTATTATATTTACTGTTATAATATTATTTTTGTTATGATTATCATTTTTGTTATTATTATTATTATTATTATTATTATATTTACTATTATTATTATATTTACTTTTATTATTATATTTACTGTGATAATAATATTTTTGTTGTGATTATTATTTTTGTTATTATTATTGTTATTATTATATTTACTTTTATTATTATATTTACTGTTATAATATTATTTTTGTTATGATTATTTTTTTTATTATTATTAATATTATTATTATATTTACTATTATTATATTTACTGTTATAATATTATTAATAATAAAAAAAATATTATTAATAATAACTGTAAGAATAATAATAGTAACAATAATATTAATGTTAATAATAATTATTATTATTATAATAATAAAAATAATACTAATAATAATAACAGTAATAATAATAATAAAAATATTAATAATAATTATAATATTAATAAATAACAATAATAATAATAAAAATATTAATAATAATAATAAAAATAAAAATATTAATAATAATAATAGCAATAATATTAATAATAATAATAACAATAACAATAATAATAATAATAATAATAATAATAATAACTCTCAATCCTACCTCTCTCTTCACATAAATATTCTCTTTCTTCCACATTAACACTCTCTCAACAACATTAGCAACCGCCGAAGCCGTCAGGTGAAATTTGACAGAGAACCAATTTGAAAACATTTTAAAAAATATAGGGACCAAATTGATTTTTTTAAAAACCACTATGCTAAATTGACTATTGACCCCAAATATAAGGACAAAAAAGGTAATTAAACCATCAAGAAACATAATATTATTTTAAGTGTAATAATAAATTTATAAGATTTTCTAATTTATTCTTTCAATTTCTATGTAAATTAGTTAAAAATTAGCTGAAAAGTAAAAGTATAAATGAGAGTAAATAGTTATGTTCAAGGTTTTTCGCTGATAAAAAAAAAAGTCATGTTTAAATTTGAGAATAAAAGTTAAACAGAAATAAAAATCTTTAAAAAATGCTACACTAAAAAAGGAGTATTTAATAAAGATTTTGATGCCTTCTCGTGCTTACTAGATCCTAGTTAAGTTGAAAATGATGGTAAGCAAAGTCTTAGGTGGAAGAAGGGAAGATAAAACAATTCATACACAGTGTCTGAAGATAAAATCTGTCAAAATATTCATCTAAATAGTTTAAACGGGTACCTACTACCCATGGGTGCAGGGTTTTTTCAGCCCAATTTTAACAAGTACAAAGGTATTATCTTTTGTTCACAGCAAGGCAAAAGAATGCGCATAAGCAGCAAAGCCTGGAGCTGCTGTAATGAATTTAGCTGCTATGCCATAATACCTTCCAATGCCAGAGCCAAATTTGCGTATCATCTTGGATGTCTTCTGGATGTCATCTGTTCTGCATATTTAGGCAGTGTGGCATAGCAGATTATGTTTTTCAGTGCAGCAGTGCTCCGTTCGTTCATAGCAAGGCAGCATAGCCCTGGGATGTTCTGCTTTTGTTTTGGGAAGACTATGGGTGTGATTTGCTTGTGTAAGGGCTCTTTTCGTAGTTCTGTATGATGAGCTAGCAGTGTGCTATGCTTTTTAGTTAGGAATACCAAGCTCTTACAATCTGTTTTGCTTATGTTCTGTTTTGCGATTGTTCTTGGTTTGTAAGGCAGCAGGCTTTTTTTTTTCTTGAAAAAAGTTACGACATTCTTGAAATGTCCCAATTTAATCTAATTATTTTTTTTATAAAAAAAAATAAAGATATTATATTACTTTTTTTTTATTAGAAAAAACTAAATAAATTAAAAAAACATTTTAAGGATGTCTATATAAATTCCATTCTTATAATGAAAAACCCCTCTTACCAACTTATAAAAACATACATAAATGGCCTAAAAAACACAGATTTAATACACACAATTCTGCATAAAGGTTCTATTTCATCTCATAAGGCAAAGCCATGAGTGAGATAGAAAAGTCATATGAATAGTCTTATGAATCGCTCAATACGCAACTAAGTGTATACAGCAAAACCAGAAAAAAATTCAGTCAAGCTAACCATTACCGAACCTATTGTCCTATATTTCTCCAAACCAATCTTCCGTTTGCTCCTATACCTTCCCTGCTACTTTCCTCTCCTTCACACCTTCCTGAAAAATCTCCTCCACTGTTTGTTTATTGTGGCCCAGTTTGACAACAACCGTGCATCAGAACCAGCAATCTCTGTGTTGTTCTGGATGCAGTACTAACCAAGCTGCCACATTCTTCTTCCTATTCCTAAAATGAACAAAGAGCCTAGCCAGAGATGAAACAGACCAGCTGCTGCGTTGAAACCAGTGAAGCATCAATTGGCCCTGGTTTACTTTGCAGGCAGTCATACACTCCTTCATCCCCTTTCATATATATGTATAGTCATTCATCTTACATACTTAAAAGGATCTTATATCAGTTACAAAGTACAAGAGAACAAATTCAAAGATACAAATATTGACCTTACAAATAAAAATCAGCAGATATATAAGTGTGTTTGCAGTCTTATATCGCTTGCTCTTCACTTTTTTTTCTTTCGGCTTTGTACAAATGGAACATATAGATTAGGCTCTGCACCAGAAGAAATTGCAACCCAATGCCTTATAAAAACATTCATATTCTTCCAGGCATTTCCATTGGTTTCTATAAGATCAAAACCAGAACATGAGACGTTCAAATGCCTTGGTAGTAAAATTTTTTTGTACACTTTATATGCAATTGCAGTGATACATGCACCTTCAACTTTATAACAGATTCTAATCTTCACTAAACAGCACCTTCATCCTTCTTATGCTATGCGCCCCATATTATCCAAACTGCAATCCATACTACCATATAATCCGCATCAGGTTATCTGTGCACCCCTTTATGATTTTAGTGTATGTATAGATAGAAATTGGATCCCTTTCTGCACTACTCGTTTATGTTACAACCAAAAAATAAGAAAATTTTGTTTTGATTAAAAATGGCAAAATAGGTCGAGTTCATTGATTGGTGATTGGTCCCTCATCATTTAAGCGAAACAAGTTAATTTTTTAAACCCGTCAACCCATATTTTATGGGTAGGATTTTTACACTATAGATTACATGCAATGCAATAATGAAATTTAAACTCGTCAACCCATATTATATGGATAGGATTTTTACACTATAGATTACATGCACTGCAATGATGAAAACCATATAAGATTGATTATAAAATGACAAAAAGTAATTATACTAACATTTTTTAATAATATCTATATTGATTCATTGTTATCTATTTTAATGAATTTATTTTTGTTTACAAGATACTTAACAACATGGAAAAATGAAATTAACACAATTACAGAAAAACTAAATGATGAGAATGCTACAATTTTTAAAAATATTTAATTCTATTTAAGATTACTATATAAAAAGAGTGTAGCAGTGCTAGAAATAGTGTATTTACATTTTATTATGTATTTCGATAAATTTTAGGTTAAATAATATTTTAGTTCTTTTACATTTTAAAATTCAATTTATTATTTTTATAGCTTTCAATTTATTTTAATTTTGTTTTAAAGTAATAAATAGTCTCTTTTATTAAAATTTATTATTTGCATAAATTAACATATCTCATTTCTTGTTAGTATAGTTCATATGGATAATTTAATCTCTATACAGACCATCAAAAACTTAATTGAATAATTAAAATAACAAAATTTTATTGATTATAAATTAGATTGAGTTTTAGTTTTTGGTCACATATTCCATTCTAAAGCAAACCTTCTCTGTACTTATTAAGGGTTAATTTCAAAAAAATTATCTACACGTAAATTATAAGGAATAAAAATAAGAAAAAAAATAAAAATAGTTTTTCTATAAAATAAAATTATTTTATATAAAAATTAAATTATAAAAATTTATTTTATAATAACTTCTACAAAATCTAAAATTTAATTTATGCATAAATTAATTATAATTTATAAAGAAATCAAATTTATATTTTTAATTTATTTTTTAACATATAAATACTTATAAGTTCTTATGTATAAGTTTCTATATAGCAGATCCTAAATCACAGTATAAACTTTAAAGTCGTATTTTTATTTATAAACATAAATTTATGAAACTACTATATGTTAATCTCTACAAGAAAAAAAAAGAGTTTAAGAGTAGGTTATTTGAGAGAGATTAATATAATTTTAGGAATGAATTTAATTAACATAGTTTTTTAACCTTCATTTAAGTTATAAAAATTTATTTTAAAATCTCAATAAAATAATAAAAAAAATTTCAATTTTACTAAAATTTCAAAAGATTATTTTAAAATCTTCATAAAATAACAGAGGGTTTTTTTAATCTTCATTGAGTACCAAAAATTTATTATAAAACTCAGTAAAACAAGAAAGATTTTTTTAACCTTGATTAAGTTATAAAAGTTTATTCTAAAATCCTAGCAAAATAGTAAAATAATGAAAGTTCTTTTAATCTTAGTTTAATTTTAAAAATTTAATCTAAAATCTCAAAAAAATACTTTATATTTTTCCAAACTTTAATAAATAAAATATTATTTTATTTATTTTATTTTCCTTTTTTTACTTTCCCGCTTTTTCTATCTTATCCATTTCAGAGAACCTAATCATTAAAAAAAATAATAATAAAAGTTATATAACAAAGATTAGTATAACCTCGTAAATAAATTTAACTAACTGTATATTTTTCCTAATCTACCAAAGATTTATTTCAAAACTTTCATTAAATAACAAAAAATTTTGAAAAATCTCCACTAAATACCAAAGTTCATTTAAAAATCTCAGGAAAAGTCTAAATTTATTTTAAACTTTATTTTTCTATCATTTTCATCTTTTTCCTCTTCACTTTTCCGTAAACCTTAAATTTCATTTTTCTCCTTCTCGTTCACATTGGTTATCACTTTCTTCCAGCATTTTGAAAAGTGTGATTAGAATTGGCATGTTAAAGCTTGAAATTGGATTGTTGAAGAGCTGATTGAATTGAAGAAACAATTTCCTTTTAGTGTTGCTGTTTGAGTTTTGTTCTAGAAATGTTTGGCGCAAAATATTTAATCAATTGGTGATGAATTACAAATAGTGTAGTTTCTGTTTTTATTAACAAAAAATTTGCTGGTATAACACAAATTAGAAACTGTTAATTTTAGTAAATAGACGTGAAGAGGAGTTCAAAGTTTTAATTAATACTTTGCTAAGCAAATTAGAAATTGTAGAAATTGGTAAAAGAGGACTTGGAATGGGTCCAAGTGTTGGTGTGCATTAATTTGGCAAATTGGTGAATATTTTTTGGTATAAAAATTCGTGGCATGGTGCAGAAGGTGTAGAATTTCTTTTCTGAACGTGGCACAACAAATTGG
This sequence comes from Phaseolus lunatus, assembly GCA_013389735.1. Lineage (NCBI taxonomy): Eukaryota > Viridiplantae > Streptophyta > Magnoliopsida > Fabales > Fabaceae > Phaseolus > Phaseolus lunatus. Next base: position 9,380,465 of record CM023865.1, on the reverse strand, counting down.
AAATTATGATGGGACCCGCGAGACTTAGTGTGTGTTTGGATTGTGAGGGTGTGGGTGAGTAGAAAGTTGAGGGTGAGTGGGAGTGGAAGTGTGAAGAAAGTGTGATGAAAGTTGAGGTTGTTTGGATTAGGGTGTGGGTGAGTGGATGTGTGAGGAAAGTTTATTGAAATTTGTGAGTGATGTGATAGTTGTAAGAATATTATAAATTATTTTGAATAGTGTAAATTGTAAGATTACAATTTTACCCTTGTATATAAAAAAAAATAATAATGATTAATCCTATTTCATATTTTAGTTAATTCTAATTTAAAATTAAAGTCTAATTATATTATTTAATATTTAATTAATAAAAATTATTTTTTTATTTAAGATAATTTATTTACGTAATTTTAATATTAGATATGATTTTTTAAATTCTGTTATGTTATATATATACAAATATTTATAAAAATAATTTAGTAATAATTTTCAATATTATGAATAGCGAAATGAATATATTTTAAAAATAAAATAAGAATTTAGAATATAACATGAATATTAAGTAGGTGTCAAAAGATATAACATAAAGTCATTACATGAAGAACATAATAATGTTAATTACAAAAAGAAAAGTCATTCCCAGTAATAACATTTGAATTCTTCTTATGGAGACCTTCAAGCGGTTTTCTAGAAGACATATCTTATTCCGTTGTATGATAATAATTTCATCTTTTTCATCGGCAACGTCTTCAGTGCACCATTTGAAAAAATTACAGCCTAGAACCATGCCACTTCTAATCTATTTTGAAGAAAACAATAAAATTGAACAATGAATAAGTTTAAAATAACATTTTTAAGTTTGTTTCAAACGTAATTGAATAAATTTTACCTTGTAGTTGGGACAACCCCAAAATTTTTTTCCAGCATTTTTTTGTGTTGTCGCTATTCTCAAAACAGCAAATTGTCCACAATCACAAATAGGATCAACGAAGGCACTTGAGCTGCCGGTAGCATGGGTAAAAGTACCACGTTTTTGCACACTACAACCAGTACAACTAGATGACGACGTGTTGTGATACGCAGACATTGAATCACACTTAACCAATGCTGTCGAAGTAATAAGATGGTAAAAAAGTTGCATTGAAAACAATATGATTATGTAAATAAGTAGCATGAAAAGTAGCATAAAACCTTCAGAATAACAATAACAATGTCAACGTAAAAAATACTTATGTCAATAACAATTACGAATAAAAATAACAATGACAATAAGATAATGATAACATAGTCAATGGCCTTGATGACGTCGAATGTCACTCAGAGTATCCTCAATTCTGTCCATCCTTTGATCAACCCTGTCAATTCGGGTATTCATGTTTTGTATGCCGGACAAAATTTGATGTAACAATTCTGTTTGAGTGGGGTTCGCCTCCTGAGGTTGACGACCTTCATCATGTTGTGCTGGCAATTCATCCTCTTCATCATCTTCTTCATGTGCATGGTCAGGTCTACCAAGTTGCCATATGCCATTGACCTGGAATACATTTAATTTTGTCATACTTTTTTTGCCAAAGTAATTATTCCAGCCTAGCATTATTGGTTGTTCATTGGACAAGTCGAAGCCATAGACCTCCAAGATCCTCGTTATCAAATTTGCATATGGGAGAGGCATCTTGTTATCCCGACATTTGATGATGTGTTGCATGATGTAATGAGGCCAATTAATGCGTACATTATTTTTTATTAACCACAACATCAAAACATCCTCATTCAGTAGTTGTGCATAGTTGCTTCCTCGAGGGCACAAGATATGCACCCATGTGTAATGCAACAGTCGGTCATTCATTTTCAGACTACCGACATTTTTTATATTCTCACCTTCAACATCTTCACGGATCATGGACGATAAGGCTACTGCTCGATCAAAATTAAGTTCCTCAGGGATCGTCCCAGGGGTTAACTTAAGACCGTCATACTGTAGATGAGCAATGGTCATCCAATCCATTTCTTTAATGTGTATGACTCTTCCGCAAATCTCAAAGGCAAGGTGACCAGCAGGTGTCAATTTTGCAGTTGTATAAAAGACTCGTACCAAATCCTCATAATACGGAAGATTAATTCCAATGAAAGGTTGTAAACCTTGCCAATTCAACAGATTTTGGAATTCAAATCCTGGACCACAAAAAAATGGAGTTTGCATCACCTTTGGTGGTATTACTGCTCTTGCGTGAAACTTCTTTTCAAACACCAACAATTGACGCCTGGTACTGAAGTATCTTGAATAATCAAGAACTTGTGGAATCCTAGTTGCTGGCTGAGGAGGAACGACAACATCTTCTGCTAGAGATTTACCCTTATGTGTTCGGTTACGTTTGTGGGATGATGATGCCATGTATAATGCAAGTACTACAATAAATAACTAAAAAAAGTTAACATAATATCATAAACATAATCGTAGGTGTACGACGAACACAATAGTGGAAGTTGACATAGGAAAATATTACATGGCGAATGAAAGTACAAGTTAACAACCCAAAATATTACATGTCCAACAATAAACAAACAGAGTCAAATATTACATGTCAAATAATCAAACACATAGCAGAAAGACACAAATGCAACGCGATAGCAGAGATCAGAAATCAACGTCTGGTCATAAATGCGAACAACTTTGTCATGCGACGCTCAAATGGCATCCCAAATAGTTGTTTCACTCTTCCTGGATGCTCACATAAGAACTCGTAGCATTGATCCATGACCTGTTCATCTTGGATGTTAAGTTCGACGAGCATTGCCCAAATATCAGACTCTGAGTATTGGTACGATGCATGGCGACGATTATGGTGTACATGCTCAGCATATAAGTCGTTTCTTCGTGTAATTTCCGCAGCTATCTGTTGTGCTGCGGTTGCTTGTGCCCGAGCAATGTCAACCAACTCAGAGCCATTCCTATTGGCATCCTTCATGGATGAAACACATTCTTCAAGATTTGTATTCAATAGAGCAAAATGTGAATCAATACCGTCCATTGTTGGGCCTTTTCTTTTTGATCCTCTAGAGGAGGATGTGCCCGCAGAGCCCACAGAAGGCATAGAAGGAGTATTTGAGGGAGTCTCAGAACGAGTGTCACTGGATTGAATATGAGGAGCAGGTGACCGTGGGACGTAGTCATCTGCTTCTTCAAAGTTCGGTTGCTCAGGGATATAATCCATATTATTGTCATCAAGGTTGATGGTAAAATTACTTATGTCAGGACTTAAATTGATGTCCCGGGCTGTCCTGACCCGACTACCAGTGGCTCTATCATTAGACCATAACTCCTCCATAAGGTCATAATGGCGAATGGGATTGACACGCCATTTCGCAGTAGATGGTTTGGCCTAAAAAGATGTGACATATGAGTACAACATCATCAAGCTGCAATGAAACATATTTGGTCTGAAAAATTATTATCATCTTACCTTGATCAACTCATTCCAAACTTCGTCCTCCGCTTCAAACCGTGTGGTGGTGTGGTTCCATGCGAAACCACTCAATCCACCAAATAAATCATGTACTTCCCTTCACCTATCCTTCAAGCTTTTTTGACGATTTTTTACATGATTTTTCTTCATACTTGTTAATCCAGCATGGTGTAGAGCCATCACAATGTTACTATATCCCTGGCTTGTCCAACTACCGTCAATTCGGGTTCCTCGTCGTACCTCTTCAATCATTGCATTTAGGAGAATAAGGTCCATCTCTGTCGTCCACTTAGTGACCTCTCTAGAAGCACCTGATGATTGTGGACCAACATTTTTCCCGCGATCCATCTAATATACTTAAATGAAGTTAGTATGAGAAGCATTGCAACAAAATATCAAATATATTCATTGATGGAATTAATTTTTTACATAATCTTGCCACATTTCGTTTGCTATACTATCTCTAATATGAGACCCTAGGCTATAATCATGGTCACGAGCATGGGTTGGGGTTGGTTCTACTTCGTCTTCTAACAATTCATCATCTACTTCTTCAATCAAAGAGTCATCATTGTCAACCCCGCGAAGAAAGTTATGCAGAATACAACAAGCCAAAACAATTTTAGTCGTAGTATCCAAATCATAATGGGCCTCAGTCCCACTGGCTATAATTGGAAATCGTTTTTTCAACACTCCAAATGTTCTCTCAATTACATTTCTAAGTGATGAATGTCGCAAATTAAACAACTCTTTAGCATTTTGTGGCCCTCTTCGCGAATATTCTTTCAAATGGTATCTAATCCCGCGATAAGGTGTTATTATATTTGGTGTCAACATAAAACCTGCATCACCAAGATAGTATTTTCCTACGAAGATTGTGGAAAGTTGCGTTAGTATATAGAACTATAACCTATTTATTGGTTTGCAGACCAAACCCCCTCAAACTAACCTTCTGGAATAACCAAACGATTGTGTCGTACCAAAGCATCTTTCAATATCCTTGAATCAGAGGCAGTTCCTTTCCAACCAGCCAGGACATATGTGAACTTCATGTCGAAGTCGCAACCTGCAAATATGTTCTGGGTTGGCCAATCTTTTCTGCCTCGATAACGAGGTGCATCAGCACGTCCAACCTTAACACGTACATGAGTCCCATCTATGGCCCCTAAACAATCCTAATGTAAACCAAGATTCATAGCTTTAATTATAGAGAAAATAAAAAAAACATAATACATAACTTAAGGTAATGTCATCATAAACAAACCTTAAAATAAGGGTAAAATCGACTGTTGTTAAGGATGTGTGGTTCTACAACCGTTCCATTTGGTTGAATTAAGAAATCCCCCTCCAACTTTAAGATTGCACTCAAAACATTGTGAAAGTGACGGGATACTGTTTCTCCAGACCGATGGAAAAAGAATGACACACTTCGATTTTTCACATTATGCCCAATAATGTGCAGAAACTTGGCTACTTGTTCTTCCACGGTTGATCGATATGCATCCTTAACAAGTCCAGTTGTCCGTATTCGTTCACATAATTGAAGAAAAGCTTCTGGTCCCATGCGAATAATATCACGACATTTTACAGTGTGAACCAAGTACTCCATCAATTCTTGTCTACGACGCTCTTTTTGTGGTTGGACCTGACTAATACAGTTGCTTGTAGGACGCATCGTGCGTAACATATTCAATCCAAAACCAATCATGCAAAGAATGATCACTGATGTTTTTTCGTTATTTTTTTTAATTTGTTGTTGGATTTCTGAAATTAGATTCATGTTGACCGCAACAAGATCGTCATAAATTGCAACTGTTTCCTCAAAATCGACCATCTCGGTCTCGTCATAATGTCTTCTCCAATTCGTAACGTTATCCATCTAATGTTTAACTTTCATCCATAACCATTACTACGTGTCAGTGTGAATCCAACATACCAAAAACGGTTACCGTTTCGGTGTATAAGTACACCGATACAGTGACCCTAAAACCTAATCTTAATTAATTTTAATCTAAATTTATTTCTATTATAACAAAATTGATATACATAAATCAAAAATTATATTGCTGCACATCACTTCTAGTTGTAGTAATTAATACAATTTTTTAAAAAAAATGTTGTAAATCATAACATTAATAATTTATGTCAAATCTAAAAATAAAACCTAAACCCTAAACTTAAACATTATAAACTTTGATTTCCAATTTTTAAATATATTATCTAAAAATAAAAATTCAATTTTTTATACACAATTAGATCTTCCAAAAATAATAACTATGTAAATTTATTATTAAAAATTAAAAAAAGCCTTATTTCCATTGTAAAAAAAAAAAAATCTTTACATAACAACAAAATCTGTATCAAAATTTAGACTTTCAAAAACTACTAAATATATACATTTATTATATTAAATTCAAAATTCTGAATTTAGGATTTACGGTTAAATAATTACATAAAATTAAATAACTATAATAACAATTATGTACAAATTTACGAACTCAAAATATATATGTCAAATAAAAAAAATTGTGTTTCTATTCATTAGTACATTTTTTTTAATAAAATTTTAAATTAGAACATTACTAATTTATGTCAAATCTTCAAAAAACAGAACCTAAAAATTTAATTCTCAAAATGTAATAAATATATACATTTATTAACATAAATTCAAAATTCTAATTTCAAATATTTTTATTTTTTTTTTAATTACTATAACTTTTTTTCCATTATGTACGTAAATAATTTTTTAAAAATATAAGTCTTTTTTACAAACAATTACATTAAAAAAAGTCAAAGTAAACAAAATTTTATTTATTTTCTAAACTTTTACTAACATTTCCTATTATATTTATAATTCTAACATTAATAACTGTCAAATATAAAATAAAATTACGTTATACATTACAAATTCTTATTCCCATTTTCTAGAAATATTCAACATTAATAAATTAAACTATTGTTTTAAACTAATTAAATATTTAAAAAATCATAATTACGTACATTTATAATTAAAAAATGAAATTTCTTACTTAGACGTCTTTTTTTATTTTCCCAATTATAACATTAATAATTTATTTAAAATGTCAAAAAAAAAAAAACCTACATCACTTTAATTTCTATTTCCATATTCATTTTAAATAAGTAAGTATTTCTATTAACTTTTTACAACACTACAATAAAATCATACACTTCAAATAAAACGTAAATCATAACTTATTAACATGAATAATAAAACCATAAATCAAACACAAATTTAATAATAAAACTCAAAACCCTAAAAAAAAATTATGTTAAAAAAACATCCTCATCCAAAACACATTAAATAAAGAAAAACGTAAAACAAAATTAAATATGGCAAAGAAAAAAAAACCTGAAGCACAACAAATTCAAGTGAACTGGATGAATTGGAAGAAGAGACCAGCACCACCAACAACCATGAACAAACCACCAGCAATCACCAATGAACTGGAAGAAGAGACCAGCACCACCAACAACCATGAACAAACCACCAGCAATCACCAATGAACCCTGGAAAAAAAAAAACAGTATGATAATCGATTATAACAGAAGGCAAAAATTGATCCTAATCGATTATCCAAACCAAAAGCCCCCCCTAATCGATTATATCAGACGTGCAAAACGGAACATAATCGGTTAACAGATGAACATAATCGATTATTATATGAAACACACACTGCCCATAATCGATTATGTTCCAAGAAATCAACAGATAATCGATTATGTGGCACGCGTATTCTCTGTGATAACCGATTATGCCGAAGACGAAAGCAAGGGCAGCGCTAACCTGGATGAAAAACAACTACAGAATGGAACTTTGGCAATCCTCACCAAGCCTCTAAATGCCACCAACCACTTCAGAACTCCCTAAGTACACTCAGTTCCTAATTTCCTTTGATTACTTGAGCTTCTGCTTGAGGTTCTGCTTGAGCTTCTGTGAGCTTCTGCTTGAGCTTCTGCTTCTGTGAACTCCCACTACAATGGCCGTCTTATATACACCCTTCATTGCCCTAATTAACTTCCCAACAACTCTCTCACCTGTATTCAAAATTCAAAATCGGTCAAAGGATTCCTGACTTCGTTCAGGAATCTCATGCGCAGCAATGAACAGTGCAGGAAGGACTGACCACAGCATGCACAGGTTGCACACCTTTTCCAGGGCTGCCAGTTCCTTGTCTTTGCATGGGGTGGCAGTTTCTTGTCTTGCATGAGTAAATACATAGCATGAGAGTAAATGAGGGCACATGGACGACCATGCAAAGCCATGCACAGCATTTCAATTGGTCCCAATTCTGAGTAAATGAGGAGGGCAGATAGGTAACTGCACTTATCGTGACGTGGCTTTCGATGGATCCTCGCTCCTTTCTCCTCATTGTTGCGAAGATGGAAAATCTTCACAACTTTCTCTGCATGCGCTCCCTCACCCGCAACCATCGGCAGAAGCAAACGTGGGTGACCTCTGCGTATCCGTCTTCGCATTCGCACCTCCCCTCAATCCAAACAGAGTATTAAAGAATTGATTTGGAAATAGTTGTTACCATAGCCAACATTGGTAAGATACTCCTTCCAATTTTAACTTTCAAATTAATGTGCTATCATATTTTCTTTTTTTTTTCAGTTTTATTTACTTTAATATGTTTACATAATTAATTATCTCATCATGTTTTAATTCGAGTAATATTCAGGTTGTTTTTCGTTATTTCTACACTTTAAAAAGTAAAAAAGATTTTTGTTACAAATAGTTTCATATTCTAAGTGTATTAAAATTTGCAAGATTCTAATACTCAAATATATTTTATAGAAGTAAAGAAAGACTCAAATTTTTAGTTGATCTGTCACGATAATAAAATATCAATTTTGTTCATCATTTTTCGATATTTATGTGAATTTTGATGCCTACTTACAGATTTCAATAAGTTTGTGCGAACACTTCATTAAAAAAGTTTCTCTTTTCAATTGATGCTCTTTCGGGTTTGTAAAACAATAAGAAAATCTTTTACATGTTTACACCAAGTTGTAAAAAGGTTGGAACACCCCTCTATGTTCCCTTTTTATTCAATTTATTAATTATCGATTAAAAAAAGTTATCTAGGATATCAGAATGGAGAGTTGAAATTTTAAGTTTATATTTTAGTATTTGTATTTTAATTTTTCTTAATATTTATCATTCTTGCCAACCTCTAAGTCGAACTCTTCTCTTAGTTATTCATAATTGAATCTACTTAGTTATTATATTAGTGCATATTTCCTTCGTGCAATTACAATGTCAAAAAGTGGTGAATATGTAATTATAGATAATTCTTAATTTTTCAACTGACAAATTCAGCTATTAGATGATATGGTATTATAATAAATCAAGAAAATAATATTTATTTGATGGTTAAGTTTGTGTCTAATTAATTAATGAAAATAAATAAATAAATAAATAAAAAGTAGGAATTTTAATTTGATTTCTAGAAAAAATTATTTCACATGCGAAGACCATAGATGTTTGTGGAGTTAATAAAATTTTAATAAAATCATTATAAAATTAATATTAAGTGAAATCGCTAATGTTTCTATTTTATATTTGATATTGGATTCTTTAACCTTTTTAACTAAACCTTATTAACTAAAAAAGATTAAAGAATCAAATAGAAAGAGTTCTAGAAATTATATTATAGAATAAATCAAATATTTAATTTAGAATAAAAGAAGAAAAAAGTAGAATAAAAAATAGAAATCAATTGAATAGAATGGAATATATATAACTAAAACTCAATTAAGAAATGAAAATAAAGACTTGACAAATTCTTTAATAATTCTAGATTGATTCTAGAAGAATAAAGATCAATTTAAATAGAATAAAAAATAAGCGGGTAGCGGGAATCGAACCCGTATCGTTAGCTTGGAAGGCTAAGGGTTATAGTTGACGTTGATTCATCATTTTGATTTAACTTACTTAATAGTTTTCCTTAAAAGTGGTAGGTGCATTGTAATAATAGCAATATTTTCCAAACAATTTACCTTTAACCAACATCACCATATATAACTCAATTTTATTATTTTTTATATTACTTTTTCACTCTTACTTCCTAGAGTAAGAGTCAATATTATGAATAAGTGTATATAAAAGAAGAATTTGGAGTTCAATCTTCCAAAATGGATGTAAAGAATTATGGTTGGAAAAACATATGAATGCTTGAATGATAAAAAAATAAAAAAGTATTTATTTTGAAATTATGGTACTTTACAGAGATTTTGAAACTTATGATATTTTATAGAGTTTATGAAATCTATGATATTTTACGGAGATTTTAAGACGCATGGTATTTTATGGAGGTTCTAAAACCTTGGTATTTTACAGAGGTTCTAAAATCTATGATATTTTATAGAGGTTATAAAATCCATGGTATTTTACAGAGGTTCTAAATCTATGGTATTTTATAGAAGTTCTGAAACCCGTGGCATCTTACAGAGGTTCTTAAATCCATGATATTTAACGTGGGTCGATTCTTATGTCTTCCTTAACAATTTTTTTCTAAGATTCATCAATTAACTAGGTATTCAACACAACTACAAAGAAAGTTGAGATGTAATTTTGATTAGTTAAGATATAAAACTCTTTATTTATTTTTTTTCTTTTTGTAGTTTGGTTTGCATTATGTATGAATTTAATTTAGTTAAAGAGTTTAATTTAAATGGAATCACAATGAAGATTACACCTATAAACAAAACTATCACTATGTATACTCATTAATTAATGTTCATCTCAATTTAATATAAAAAAAGTTAAATTGTATATTTTTTTTAAAAAATTTAGGACCAAATTATTATTTTTTAAACTACAATAATAAATTGAATATTAACATTAAATATAAAGATAAAAATGTAATTAAACCTATTTATTTTGTATATGGATTTAGATATGTAAAGTATCTATTATTAATGAAAGAAAATGATGAAAGTATCACTAAAATTCACCTTAAGTCAGTTCTGTATTAATTTAATATGTATAGAGATTATTACATATTTTTTAGTAGAAGAGTTTAAGTACTCTAAGTTTTTTATCGGCCGAAGGAACAAAGTACTTTATTTTAATTAAAAAAATATTTTTTATCGTCTGAAATACTCTAAAAATTTTATTATAATTAAAAGATTATTTGATTGTAAGAAAAACTATCTAAAACACTTAACTAGTTGATATATATTTACAACACAAAAAGTTTTTTTACACAGTAGCCTAATTGACTAATGTCATACGAAAAAATTATTGTTATTCAATAATTAATTACTTTTTTTTTAAACTAAAACAACCTTTAACTTATTTTGAGTCCTTTATTTGATCCAAAATAATGCGAATTATCGTTATGGAAATGGAAAGGAAAAGCCTTTGGAGAAGACGAAGGGGCATTAGGTGATATAAACACGTACAATTTTGATGTTACCATGCAACTACTGAAACGCGACATTCTCTCACCACTCTATCTTTATCTCCAATAATTCATCTTTAGAAAAGGTGTATCTGCGAGCAGGCACGGCACGTGGGTAAGGGATTGGGGTCTTTATTCTTCCGTGCGGGGTGGGACCTTTTCAGAAGAACAACATGCATGTGCCACATTTGTTATCAACCCTCCTCTACCCTATCACTGTTACAAAACACTTACTATTTATTTATTTATGATTCTTAATGCAATATTTTATTTTAATAATATTATCGCATTAAATTTGTATTATATTATATTATATTATTATAACACATTTTCTATCTATCTCTATCACATTACTCCTTTTGTCTCATGTTGATAGATATAAACTTATTATAAAAATAATTTCTCTTTCCATTTCCGCTGCGCGCAGTCGAATCTGAAAAGATGATGGTAATTTTTTTACAATAATATTCATATTAATAATAAATGAAACAAACTATATTAACACAATAATTAAGTCAAAATTACTAATTTTTATACTCAAATTATTTTATTTCAATGAAGATTGATGTATCAAAGCATTATTGTGACCTTAAACATTTCAATAATATTGGTACTTCATGGTTTATTATTAAGCACATCAAAAGAATATACAAGTAAAGTGAAAATATTAAATAAGAAATAAGGTTAAGATTCAAAATAAAATCAAACAAATTTAAAAAAAAAAAAAAACAGAACACTTCTATTTTAAAAAATATTACAATTAACAAAGCTAAGCTTATATATCTTCCCACCAGACAAAATTTAGTTCATAGTATCAATACTATAAGTTCACATTAAATATTATTCTCTCCATGAAATCAAAAAAAATATAGTAGAAGCTTTATACATACATACATACATACATACATATATATATATATATATATATATGTCTGTCGTAATAAAAAAAATTATAATTAGAAGGAAGTTGATATCATTCACCTAACACTATTATTATAATTTTATAAATATTTTAAATATTATTATTACTACTTTTATTGTTCTTATTATTTGATAGTTTTTAATATTTTTATTTTATTTTATTACTATTATTATATAAATATATTTATTTTATTATTATTATTATTATATTTTTCAACCATATGAAAAAATTCTTGTTAAAAAATTATTGACTAATTAAATTGTTGCTTGATCAATCCATATAAAAAAATTTAATATTCAGAAAATGAAATAAATAAATAATTTCGAAAAACAAGCATAAGACAGATTCGTAATGTATTTCTAAGTGGCTCTCACCTGTTTTCCTGCAAATCTTCTCCTCCATATTTATTTAGAAATCAACAGATACAAGTAACCAGACGCTCTTCTTTCAATCTTGTAAACATTATTTAGATAGAAAGAAACAGAAGGTTAAAAAACAAACACTCTAAATCTATCTATATATATAGAGTGAGAGAGAGTGATCTAGAGTTGCCTTGTAACAGTTTTATGTGTAATATGAAGAGATATATGAGGTGATTGCACGGTGCATGTTGAAGTTCATGATTGTTCAAACTGGTTTCCTTCCTAGATAACAAATACTTTGTCTGCCGCCCAGCTGTCTCTTCCTCAGGGACTTAATCTCTGCAACCTAATCAAATCACAAATGCACAACCACAACCATTTAGCAACCACCATACCATTGTTGATTCTTATACATCTCCTCTGTTAAAGACACAAGTCTCTGCTATTTGTACTTGCTACTTCTTCAATCAACAATAATTTCAATATTACTTCTATTTTCTTTTCTTTTTTTAACTATCATCTAATATCTTCAGCCTCAACTGCTCTATTTAATCATTCCATCATCTAAAACACATCCTAAATTAATTTATTAATTCTTTTACTTATCATATATATATATATATATATATATATATATATAAATATATATTATCAACAAAGAATAAATAAATTAAAATAGATATTTAAGAATTATTATATTGACTAAAGCATAACTATTGAATACAAATAAATAAGAAGATAAAGGAAATAGAAAAAAAAATTATGTTTATGATAGTTTCTTACAGAGTTAATTTTTTATTTATAATTTTTTTATCAATTTTGGTTGGATATATAGGTATCTCTCTTGCGATGATCTAAGTGTAAAACCATGTGTGACCTCTCCTTTTCATATATGATCATGTATTATTTACATTAGTTAACGTTTGTGTAGGTAATGTGAGTGGAAGATAATCCATGAATGGTGTTGTGTTAACATGAAATTATAGATCATATGACAAATATATTTAATCAAGATGAAAAAACTTTGATTAGAATATATAGAAAAATATTGTAGTGAGGTAAGCGATAACGATAATCCGTGTCCATATAAACAGTTGCTACATTAAAAAATAATAATTAAATAAAGTTAAAGTTAAAGTGATCTTAAGCTTGATTTTGAAAAAAAAAATAAAATTGTGTTACAAAAAGTAGATATTTTAAATACGACTTATATAGTTACATAATTTTTTAAAAAGTACTCAAATGATCATTTCTAAAGAAAATACACCATTTTTGTTGTGTCTTTTAGCCTAATTACATGAATTTACAATATATGGGACCATTGTAACACAAAAACAAATTGACTCAAAAACTATACGATGTGAGTGAATTTTGGATATAAAATTATAATAAAAAGTATTCAAATAAATCTAATGGACAAATTACTATAAGAAAAAAAAAATTAACGGGGATGTTATTTAGTGGATATTAATGTAAATTTAGGAATTAATTTAATTAATGGAAATTTCTTTAGTTTTCCTTAAAGTTTTAAAGGTTATTCTAAAACATCAATAAAATAACGGAGATCTTTTTAACCTTTGTTAAATTTTAAAGACTTATTTTAAAACCTCAGCAAAATATCAGAGTTTTTTTTAACCTTTGGTAAATTTCAAAGGTATATTCTAAAACTTCAACAAAATAACAAAGGTTTTAAACTTTCATTAAATTTCAAAGGTTTATTTTAAAACCTCAACAAAATAATGAAATTTTTTAACTTTTAGTAAGTTCCAAATGTTTATTCTATAACCTCAGCAAATTAACGGAATTTTTTTTAACATTTGTTAAATTTTAAAGTTTATTCTAAAATCTCAACAAAATAATGGAGGTTTTTTTAACTTTGATTAAATTCCAAATATTTATTGTAAAACCTCAATACTCCATATTTTTTAAACTTCAATAAATAAATATAATCAAATCTATCTATTTATAAATAATTAAAAACTACATAATTTTAATATATTTTATAACTAAATTCTCTAAAATTTTGAAAGTGTACAAAATTAGTTCTCTAAATTTTACATTACAAATAAGTTTTCTAAAGTTTCAAAATTTTATTTTAAAAACTCAGCAAAATAACCTTGGATAATAAATATTTTAACAACTAATCTTGGATAATAAGTATTTGTATATTTTTTATTATTGATGGTAGTTGGTTTATATAATTCTTTTTTTTTTTACGAGTTCATACTTCAAAAAACCTGACTTATTTTGTTTTACCTTTTGATATACATATATTTTATGTGCAATTTTAGTTTGGTTATAATTGTTAATATGTAATTCTCATAATTTTGAAATATTTTAAATTAAGACCTTTATTTTAAAATGCATCTAATAATTAATTCACTGTGAAAGTGAGAAGTAATAAAGTTAATTTCTCTTCGCAATATGTTGTTGCAATTTTTAGCAAAAAAACACATGACTTTGAAGCCCGCATCTAACATATAATGTAATTATTTAAGATATATAAAGCAATGATAAATACCAGTTGTTGTTGAGCTAGGTAATAGTGGCTTGTGACCCAAGTTGGGACAATAAGGTGATGGAAGAAGCAATATTTGAGTAAGAAGAAAATAATGTCTTATTTAGTGTTTCTTCTCCTTAAATAAAATAGACATAAGTGTGGCTGAATAGTGATTTATTACTACAACTGTCGTCGGCAGCCATTAAGCATGTGCTAGAGAGCAATGTGTCTATGGTGTAAGAGAGAAGTCAATAGAATCCTTAGAGATGGTGAAAAATGGGGTTGAAGGTTATTTCAAACGACAAGTCATTTTACAGAAATTTTGTAACTCATGGTATTTTACGAAGGTTTTGAACCCATAATATTTTATGAATGTTCTTAAATCCATAGTATTTAACATAGGTTCTAGAATACTTTTTCTGAAATTTAAAACAACCTTGAAAAACATGTTCCTATGAATGATTTAGCGAAAGAAACTGTAATCCTAGATAAATAATTTAATAGAGATTTTAATTCTGGATAATATTAAAATCTGTAATGAATAGTTTTTTTTGTTATTGAAACCAAAAGAATGGATCTCTAGGAGCCTGATTTCTTATACAACTCTTTTTATTTTTGTTTTATTTTCCTGTTAGAAATTGATATGTGTTACTCATGGCTCAACGTCTATTTATTTCTGGTTTTATCTATTTTATTTAACATTTGTTTGTGATAATTCAAGTTTCAATTGTAAATTACAAAATTTACTTCTATTTGAATAATAAATTCAATTTATTCATAATAGTTTATACATATACTGTTATAACATAAGAAAACTAAATTAATATAACAAATAATTAAAATTTATATTAATGATTATTATTAAAATAATAATTTTAATTAATAATACTAATTATCAGTATTAATAATTATTAACTTTTCTAAAATTGATA
Organism: Phaseolus lunatus; assembly: GCA_013389735.1. Lineage (NCBI taxonomy): Eukaryota > Viridiplantae > Streptophyta > Magnoliopsida > Fabales > Fabaceae > Phaseolus > Phaseolus lunatus. The sequence continues at coordinate 9,364,876 of CM023865.1, read as the reverse complement.
AAGTTATCAACCATAAAAATGTCTATTAATTATTTAATCAACATTAATGAATTTGGTTTAATAATGTATACGAAAATTTTCAAATAAATATATTAAAAATATTTCAAAATTTTCTGAAAATATTTAAAAAGGGTATAATTCATTATATAATATATAAATCGAAACTTTAAATTTCATATTTTAAAATAAACCTTTAATATATATTATATTTTTTTATTAATTTCTCTTTAACATGATTTTAAAATAGTACTCGTAATTATATTTTATATAATTTTTAAGAGTACTTGTATTCAAATTACATTAGTATCATTAATCATAACCACTTAATTCTGATTAAAAACTAACAATTGTAAACTTTATATAGGATTTTATAATAATATTAACTATACTGATTTTTAATTAAATTTATGAAAATAAAATAAAATATATTTCAGAAATTAATTTTTCATTTATATGTAAAATAGAAAAAAAAAATCAGATCATAATTCGTCTACCAAAAGTGAAAATTTCCAACCAGTTTAGCGTGGGTGATGATACAAGAAGAGAAATGGAGTCTTTGGAACGGATCTATTTGTGTAAATATTTGAGCATTAGATTTAGAAAAATGTTAGAAAGAACTACATAAAATGGATTATATTATAATCTTTCAAAATTTCTTATATAGAGATCCACATTTCAATAAAAAAAAAGTTGTTCTATTTTTAACAGTTTAATAGAAAACAATTCCCACAATTTTAATCCGAATCAATTTGTGAAGTGTACTATTTCTTTCCTTTTTACGACTGGAGAGAGGCTGGGGTCCCTCTTTTATGGCTTCTTCTTATTGACAAGTTGCAGTGTCAGGTGCTTATTTCCATTGATGGCCACACGCTGTACTCTCACCAGTACTGCCTTCTACATAATACCAGCACTACCTTCAAGATATAATAAATAAAAATAAGATGATATTTTTATAAATATTTAACATATATTATATTAATTGAATATTTTAATCAGTGTTATATATAATTGATTCATAATTCATATTTACATTAATAAAAAAATCAATATAATATATCTCTTAAAACTTGTGTAATATGTCTTTCCTACCATGATGGATTTGGCTCACGTATTATATATACTGTTGTTAACTTAAAATGACTAAAAATATACTACCTCTCTATTCCTATTTAATGGATTCTGACAAAACTACCAACCAAAAGCAAATTTCACACCTTTTAATTTTTAAACAACATTTATTTAAATTTTAAACTAACCAAAACTATGTTTTATCTTTTTTCATGTTTACTTTAATTGTGGAAAACCAATAAAAATATGTTACGTTTAATTCTTTTATGTTAAGTTATGATATTATATTTAGAAAAAATACAGAAAATAAAACTGGAGAAAGGGGATATATATTTACAGTTAAATATTTAAAATATTTTACGTTTGATGAAATGGGGATGATTTTTTTTCAAAATATTTAAAAGTTAAATTGACTCTAATTAACGTGAAATAGCATATTAAAAAAATATAAGATTACATTTGTAAGTTAAATTTATTTTCTTTACTTACATCATTTTTTAATATTTATTTATTTATTTTTCACTCTCTTTTTTAGTTAATTAAATAAACAGTGATAACTTTTTTCATTTTCTTCTTTCTATTTGGAGAAACACCGAACAAAAGAAAGTAAAACGTTAAAAAAAATAACAGTGTTCAGTCACATGTGGTGGCAGTCAAACAACGTTATACATTTTAATATAATTAAATTTGTATATTATGCATTGATAATATATTATTAAATAATTGGAAATATAAATTTTACAATGATTATTACAAAATTCACAATTTTATTATACGGGATAAGTGTAACAAATATTTAACTAAATATCATTAAATATATAAATTATACTTTAGATTTACAATGATCAATTTAAATTGTGATATAAAGTTATTTTTAATTACTGATAAATGATTTTTTTTAAAGTGAAATTTAATTATAAATAAAGATAAAAGGGATAGATTGAAATAAATAAGCCATGGTGAATAAAAAAAAAGTGTTTAATGTAATATGATTGGGGTACATATTAACTATTTATGGTAGTAGAGCTTGAAATGCACCTTCAAAAAATTAATGAGAGGATAAAAACAGTGGAATATATTTAATTAACATGATAAAAATGAAACTGATTTTTCTGTTAAGCAATCTAAATCATTTTAATGAAGATTGTTTTTTTTTTTTTGAAAAGGTAGTTTTTGAAATTTAAATTGTGAAATATAAAAGACAGAAATGGAAAGTTGGAAGTGACATATGTTGTGAATGGAATCTGAGTGAAGAGGAGCATAGGTCCACCAGAAGGGGAAAAGGCCTAAACTGAATGATAAATAAATTTAAACATATAAGCTATATTTTAAATTTATGATAAATAATATATATTCTAAAAAAATATTATTTAATAGTTTAAAATATTAATTTAAAATAAAGATAAAAACATTAAAAAGAAATTAGTGCTTCATAATTTATATATAACAAAATAGACTAAACCGATTGAATTGTATTAAAATAAGTACTGAAATGGTAATTAAATTCCAGTTAGCTAAAAGTATAATTCAAGGTATACAATGCTACTATGTTAGTAAAATTTATTTAGAAAAAGCATTCTATTTAATTATCATTGTGTGAAAAAGATTGTCAGGCTAACAATAATTTAGATTAGTCTTTAATACAATGAAGAAAATATCGTAGTAAGACACAAAATTTGATATGATATGACTATTTAAAATAAAAGTTAAATTAAAATTGAAATTAAGAAATAGCGTTTAGAAATTATATAAACGTAAATAAAATGTTAAATATAAAATAAAATTTAAGAGTATTATTTTAAAAAAGTAATGACTTGAAAATTAGTTATGATACAGAGATAGATTGGCTGTTTTAGAAAATAGACTTAATTGATAAATCCTTAACTTCGATTTCAAATCATAATTTCAGCCAAATCTATATAGAAAAAAAAATAGACAGGAAATATTATTCAGTGGAAAATTACTATGTATTGATTTTTTACAATAATTACGTTAAAAAATAGTAATATGATTTATGATTAAAACTATTTTACACTAACATCACATTAAAAACATGACTAGTAATATATATATATATATATATATATATATATATATTATATATATATATATATATATATATATATATATATATATATATATATATATATATATATATCCCGTGACATTATTCACAAAGAACAAACTTAAACAGGCAGGGAATAAAACCCGTGAAAGGCGGGTTTGACATTTTTATTGTAGGACATCAACAAACAACATTTGACAACAAAATAATTTTCAGAGGAATGTCAAATTTTTTCCCTTTTCTTTTTGTATGGTTATTTTGGTACATATTCAATCATAAGAACTTAATGCGTTATTATATTATAGTTTTTAGTTAATAAAGATGTACTTTGTTGGTAGTGGTTGGTAACAACTAGTTTTTATTAGGACTTAAGTATAATCAAACACTGTACTTGTATGACAATAATAGTATGTTAAAATAAAAAGTAATATGTACTGCTGGCGTAAGTAAATTTACAAGTCACAAAAAGGTCTGAATGATTTTATATTATCAATAAAATATAAATCATTAATGATATGTTCTTTAGATTTTTTTTATCGAGAAATTGTATAATAATTTATAATTATATGAGAGTGTTGTGAAATCTTTATATTATGGATTAAATACATTTATTTTTCATTTTAATTCATACACACAAGATTTTTTTTTTTTTTTACGTTATTATTGCTGTGGTTTTAGAATTGTTAATCGTAAGGATTTAGAAATTTATTTGGAATAGAAGTGGTATATTTTAAATGATTTTTGAATATGTTATTATTTGAAATGAAAAGAACATATAATAGAAAATTCATAGTAGTCAGACCTCGGACGTTGCCCAATAAGTTTGAGGTCAGTATGGTAGAGGTCGGTTGGTGGACCATAGTGGGTGCCAGAAATCACATGTATCAAGGTGTGATTTGAACCTCAGATGCACCATGCATGCGAGATAACTGCGAAACCCTATGCTTTGGTATAAGAGATTTACCCTTATTGTTACATGCATTGGTAAGGGAGAGGTTTGTACCGAACTGTCCTCGGGCAGGAGAAACTACCGATGTCACCGAGCCATGTGGGGGTGATACCACAAACGTGGAGTAGTGAGTCGATGAACCCTCAACAGGGTGTGACGATGTGACATCGGTAACCAGAGTGAGGCGATGTGTCCTCGTCACACACAAGGGCGATGAGAGATCGCCAGGAGGAGAGACACATCGGTCATCGACCATGATGAGAGATCGCCAGGATGAGAGACACATCGATCATCGCCAGGATGAGAGAGACATCAGTCATCAGTGCACTCAGAGCTCGATCAGTCATCGGCGCACTCAGAGCGCGATCAGCCATCGGCGCACTCAGAGCGCGATCAGTCATCATCAGTGCACTCAAAGCGCGATCAGTCATCGGTGCACTCAGAACGCGATCAGTCATCGGGGGAAGTAGTGAAGCACCTATGTGTCATCGGTGGATAGTCATTGCGAGATTAGTCATCGGTTCCTGGTCATCGGGGGGTCCTGTTATACGCAGATAAGCTGGGACCCAGGCTTCCAGCGAAGGCGCTCTACAGGCGTGACACGTAGACAGTAAGGGTCCCCAAAGCAGTTGGCAACAGAGAGTACATAGGGCAGGTGGCTCCAGAGTTTTGGGCATACAAAGGTGTCCACGTGGCCATCTTGTCAGAGGAAACTTGCACGCAAGAGTTTTCCATCAGAATGGGTGGTGGCAGCGGCATTCCTGGGCAAGGTGGTTTAACTTCAAAATCCACTTCTGATAGGCAATGTTCGAATGCTGTTTGGGTAGAGAGAAATCGAGTGAGTTGAGTTTTGGTTCCCTGTTTCCTTTCTCTCCTTCTCTCCACGTTCCGGCATCTTCGCCACCAGTTGACGTTTCCGACACCATCAAGCACCCGTTTAACGATCGGCGACTGCCCCTGGGCTCCGGGCAAGTATTTCTGCAAGTTTCCGATCAAAGCCTTAAAACAGAGTAAGTTCGTCGTGCTCTGTTTTTGAAGTCGCTTATGAACTTGAGAGAGTTGCCTCTGCATAGGCTTTGCGTGCGACTCTTTTGGCTTCAGAGTTAGTCTCTGGTAACTCAGAATATGAGTGTTATAGTTAGTTTTGTGATCGGGACTCTATGGTGCAGGTTAAGGCATCTTTAAGTTTCGGTGGGTTTGGAGCTCTTAGAGGGATTTTACGCAAGTCCAGGTAAGGGAAGCTAGCTTTAATTTCAATAAAAACCTTAGGCTAGAAGATTCTGAGGTTGGGGTGACGTGGTCACCAGTTCTAACATTTATTTCACAATCCCCTGTTTTGTGTAAATCTGGATTGGTTTGAGATTGAAATGTGAAAAGTATATGATTTTCGAAATTTTCAACTTTGGTATGATTTGATTGAGATATGTTTGAATTGATCATGGATGTGTCGTATGAGATGCTAGATGCTGTGAAATTGTGGTCAAGACATAGTATTTTCAGGAAAGGAAATACCGTGTTGAGACTGTTATGAGGGTGTATTGATTTGTGAGTATCCTGTGAATGAGACGATCCTGACTCTACTGAGATAATGGAATCACATAGATGAAATTATTCAGGTGGTTAGAGTCGAAGGAGGTTCATATGTATGGGTAAGTCGTTTGAAAGATAACTGACTTGACCTGTTATATGGATTAACCCTGTCATACTAGGAGAGTGATGATATTGAGATTATTTATGCGCATAGCTGTGTGGATTCACAACGACACTGTGTGGATTCACAGTGATATAGTATGACAGGTGCAGGTCTCTGGATGCTAAGTTCAACGCACGAGTCTTCCGGAAGTAGAGTCAAGTGTCTACGTGTTATGAGTCAGTAGAAGTCTGACATGAGAAAGAAGAATATTGAAATTATTGGTAGACACTTGATGGTTATGTGAAATGAATGACACTTGATGAAATTGTGAAATGTGTAAATATTTGATGGTTTATGTTGATGTAAAGTTTCATATTTAAAGTTTTGAAAATATCTAGTTTACCCTGTGTTTTGTTTTCTTAAATCTGTGATGATCGTGTGTATTTACACGGGAGCAGACAAGGTGGCAGGTGACAGACCTCCTCAGTGAGCGTGCTGGAGGATGGGATAGATTTAGGTTTTAATGCTTTGTTTCGGTTATTTTGAAACTTTTGATGGATATGTATTAAAACCCCTAGACAAGAGATGTTCTTTTGAGATACAATGTATGGGATAGATGTATTTTATTATATATACATATGTTAATTTGGATATTATTGTTTTACGTTTATTTTATTATATAAATATGAATAAAATTTGAGGAGCGTTACATTAACATCATTTTCCAATCTTATTTTTAAAGATTTTTTTACGTCTTATTATGATATACGAGTCTTATTGTAATCGTTAAATATGTTTTTTTTAATAAGATTATAATAACTCTAAAATGCTCAAATTTATTTATTTATTTATTTTTATAAAAAAGTTTAAAATGTGAAAATACAAGAGTTGAAAAAGTTAAATTAACTTGTATATCAATGGTTAATTTCAATTTCAGGTGCATGTCAAAATTATAATAAAAAACTAACTTTTTCTTTGAAAAAAATGTTTAGATTTTTTTATAGGAAACCACTTAACCGTTTATTGCATTTAAATATAGTACTATATATTTCAGGCTAACTAAACACTAACAAATATATATAATTGTTTTTCTTTGAAGTTATTTTACGGTTTCATAGTATTTTATTCATAATATATTTATATTTATTAAAATAAGATATTGAATTTGTATAGTAATTTCTAATTATAAGATTATGTAATTTGTTTATAAATATGAAAAAAAGTTGAAATTCCGAATATAATAATACTTTTTAAAATGAATTTATAACATATCTCTTTTGTTAACTTTTTCCCCTTTTTTATGAAAAAAAAAATATATAAGAATTTCATGATAATAAAAATTGCAAAAACCCATTCAAATAGAACCACTAAATAATGGTTTGATTTAATTCAAAATCTATAATAAATTTAAACTAAGTCAAACCAATTTTACATTTCATATGAAAATAAAGTAGATACTTGGCATCATTCACAATCCTCCTCCTTAAATATTAGTAAAAAAAAAAAAGGATTCATATTCATAAGGTGATAAAACAACGTTTAGTAAAAATGATTAATGTCATAAGTAGGTCTTTGATTAGGCTTCGACTCTACAGAATATAAACACAAATAATAGTTGAGTCGTAAATAATTTTTAATGTCATGATATTTGCAATAAATTGCAATGTTCCCTAGCTTTCAAACCAAATACACCAGGTCATTAATTTAACCAAAACGTTTAGCAAATGCTGATATAATCCCTACTGAAAATATCATTGTTTGACGGATTCGGAGTGGTGTGTTGTGAAATGGAGAAGCGCAGGCATGAAAACGAAATGAAATTTGAGTGCGTGCGTTGAAGGTGAGGGAGTTGTGTGAAAAAATTGGAGAAGAGAGACGTGGAAGATGGATTTGTTTTATTTATCGCATAGTGCATAGGATAAGACTAAGAGAAGAAAGAAAAAAAGAAAAAAATCTACAGAACAAAAACTTGTGGCTGCAATTTCTCTATCAATTCATTGTATGTTTCCCCACACAGTTACCCAACTAATCCTATTCACTTCCTCTTCCTTCCAACATATCTCTCTCACTCTGTCCATTCTGTCAAACCCTGTTTTTTCGTACAACTAGCTACTGAAAGCAACAAAATACGAATTTGTTGCAAAATATCGATAATTTCACCAAAACCAGATTATCACACTATAGGCAAGTGCCACAACCTTAAAAGTCATCAACCCAATAATCACACGTTTCTTTTACCTATTTATGGCTTAAAATCTCCCAATTTAGACAGAGAAGCCAGGACGGGGAAGAAAGAGAGAAGAAGAGAGAACTTAAAAAAGAAAGGTGAGTGTAGATTAACATATTCTGTTTGGTTTTCTTCAAAGCAGAAAGAAAGTAAAGAGAAGTTATGAGATGAGATGGTTAAAACTTGTTGAAGAGGGGGAGTGTGCGAAAGCAGGTTTAAGGTTGTAGAGATGAGAGGTGGTGGTGGATGCAGCATAGTGTGGTTCAGAAGAGATCTGAGGGTAGAAGACAACCCTGCACTGACGGCAGGAGTAAGAGCTGGTGCTGTGGTTGCAGTTTTCATCTGGGCACCTGAAGAAGAAGGGCAGTACTACCCCGGCAGAGTCTCCAGGTGGTGGCTCAAACAAAGCTTGGGTCATCTTGATTCTTCTCTCAGGAATCTTGGCACTCGTCTCATCACTAAGCGATCCACTGATACTGTTTCTTCTCTCCTTGAGGTTGTTAAGTTCACCGGAGCTACTCAACTCTATTTTAATCATTTATATGGTCAGTTTCCCGTTCCCTCTCCTTCTCTCACTGCCTTTTTTCTGGATCATTTTACTGTTTCTTTTCTGCCCCAGTATTTTATTTTCTGTTACAGCATTCTACTTTTTGTTTTATTTCAACACTTGTCTTCCCTGCAAATAGAATGAATGTCCAGATTCTGGGAAGTTTGCTAGTCATTTTGGATTGTAGGAACCTATATTAAATCAATTGGGATAAATTCTTTATCCGGTATCAGTGTACAGAACGGGACATCACCGTTTTTCCAACTGATTTGTTTGCCCCACTTACATGGTTGTCTCTAATTAGTCATCCGTACAGATTACGTTGTCATTTCTATATATTCATCTTTTGGATTTTGTTTGTCTTCCGGGAAGACAAAAGAGAATTGTATAATTAATTCTTATGAACAGTACAAGCTTCTTATACATATATGTAGAGTACACATTGCATGAGATGTAATCCATAACCTTCTAACCCATAACCAACTATTGTATTCATACATTATTTTTAACATCCCGTAAAGTAATGGTTGGTTACTTTTGTTACTCATTATCATGGATGAAATGAAGATCAAGTTTCAAATGCTTTGGTTTGGAGTGTACTATGATATTAGTATAGTAGCAAGCAAAACAACACTCAAATTATTAGAGTAGAACTTTGGAGTTGAGGACGAAACACAAATTTCATTTAAAAAGTAAGCAGAGTCATTTGATTTGAACAAGAGTCACATCAATACTCTTATATTTCCTCAAAAGACTATGAGACAAGATTGGATCCAAAACAAATACAATAACCACTAGTGATCTTGTGATCATCAACATAAGAACATTAACCATCATCAACATCAGAATCCCAATCAGTATCGCTAAAGTCAAGAATATGAAAATGTTTGACGAATGAGAATACCATGATCTACGGGTCAAGATAACGTAAAATATGTTTTACAGATTTCTTATCATGCCCTTAAAAGAAATGCATGTATTGACACATTTTATTAACAATATAGGCAAGCTCTGGTCATGTGATTAATATATATTGTAAAACTTTTACGAGAGAATGATAGATGGTGGGGTCTGAAACAATAATAGACACATCTTGAGTAAGATGAAGGGATGAAGTCATCGAAGTTGGTCAAAGCTTGGAATCCAACATGTTTATGCGAGCTAAAAGATCTTTGATATACCGAGATTGATACAAATGAATGTATCCATCTTTTGTCCAAGAAACTTCAACACCAAAGAAGTAATGCAAAGTCCCTAAATCTTTCAAGTCAAAAGAATTACATGGCATGGATATAAAAGAATTGATAGCATGAGACAAGGTAGTTGTGATGATTATATGATTAACATAAAGAAGGACAAAAAGAACAAACAAATCCCAAAATTTGACAAAGAGAGACAAGTCACTCTTTGTAGACCTAAAGCTCATGTCTTGCAAGGTGTAACTCAATTTATGATACCATGATTGTGGCACCTTCTTAAGCCCAGAGATAACTTTTTGTAATTTGCAAACAAGATTAGAATTACCTTAAACAAACTCAAGTGGTTTTTGCATACAGTGTCTCCTAAATTACCATTTAGAAAGACATTATCAATATTAATTTGTTGAAGTTTTCCTATTTATTTAATTTTTATTGCTGATAAAAAAAATTAATATTAATTTGTTGAATTAGCCAACAAGATGAAATAAGAAGAGATAGTAGACTTAACTATTGAAAGTTTCATTATAACCAAAACCCTATGTCTGATTGAATTGTTTGGCAACAAACCTGACTTTGTGCCTTTGAAAACTTTCATCGACATTAAACTTGTTTTGAAACACCCATACAACCTAACATAGTTGCACCCAGGGGAAGAGGAGCAAGCGTCCAAGTATGATTTTTAAGGAAAGTGTCGCATGAATATATACCAGTCATGTGAGGATAACACTTGCTTAACAAAAATTGGTTCAAAAAGAGTAGAGGAAGTAAGTAAAATGATGTTATTAGTACTGAGGAGGTAATATAATAGAATATGGACTATGATCAATGTTAGATGCAAAATTAGAATGCAAAGATATATTAATAAGATTATGATTAGATATAGATTTAATGACAATCAGGGGATAAAAGTTAGTGGATGACAAAACATTTGTAGAACTAGTATAGCAGAAAGAATATTGCGAATCTGAGTAAGAAAAAACATCTTCATTAAATATAAAATGACATGAGACATAAATTTTACCCATAAGAGACAAACATATATATCATTTGCTTTGCAGATTATAACCAAGAAACAAATAACAAGTAAAATGAAAATCTAGCTTATGACGATTGTAAGGAAGCAAAAGGGAATAACAAGTGCACCGAAACACTTTAAATCTTGTATAGTCAAGTTTGGAATGAAAAATCATTTCAAACGAATTACAATTATTCAATAAAGGTGTAATTTGCAGCAATAATAAAAGGTTCAATCCAAAATTTAATAGGTAAAGATGGACCAGCAAGAAGAGTTAAACTCATCTCAATTATATGCCTATGTTTTCGCTCAATACCACCATGTTTTTCATGTAAGAGGACATGTCAAACAAAGACAGATACCATTGTCATTAGGATAAGATTTTGAGGCTAGAAACTCCTTTGCATTATATGCTTGAATACTTAAAATTATTTGTCTAGTTTGCTTTTCAAAAACAGTTTTAAAACGCAAAAAAGCCAGCAACAACTTGAGACTTAGTATGAAGAAATAAAACACAAGTATATTTAGAGAAAATATCCAAAAAGTAAATATAATATCTAGCACCATTTGAGGCAGACATAGGGCAGGGTTTCCAAACATCAATATAGACAAGTTGTAAAGGTGAAGTATACACAATTTTAGAAGATAGAAAATGAAACATGAGATTTTCCTTTAGCACAAGAATCACAAAAGAATTTTTGTTTGACGCATTATATATTACATTGTTTAAAGTTTTCTTCACAATTTGAAAAGAAGAGTGACCAAGTCCGGAATGCCAAATTAAAATTTGGGAAACATGACACTAAATAAGTATTATTAGCAGAAAAACCAATGGGACGTTGAAACGCAGGGAAACATACAACCCATATTTAATTTTTCCTTGAAGAACAATTTGCTTGGTGGCCTGATTTTTAACATAACAGAAGTTAGGATAATTACAAAATACACATTATTATCTTTAGCAAAGTTTGAAACATTGATAAGATCTTTTTTAATTTCAAGAACATGCAACAAATGATTCAAATAAAAGGAAATGTCCGTGTATGGTATTGTAAAGCATGCATTTTGATTAACATACCTGAGCCATTACCTATTTTAATTGTGTCATTGTCATGATAAGATGTTTTTGTGAAAAAGGCATTGAGATCATTTGTAATATGATGAGATGCTCCACTATCAGAATATCAAAGCATATCATTCACACTAGAAGGTGCACTCAGAATAAACTGGTCATGATCCTCGTTAAATGTATACGAGAATTGAGAAAAGTTAGCATGGGTACTAAACAAAGTATTTTGCTCATACTCGTAACAATTAATGATTGTACGACTACACTTTTCACATATTTGACATTGCTATTTTTTATTTTGCCCAAGAACCACGAGTATTATTCTTGGAACCAGAAAAATGCATTAGACACTGAGAATTGTTGAAAAAAAATTATATTCATCCTCCTCTGTTTTGAAAAGTATTGTTTCGATTGCTATAGACTATGAACCAAAAATAATGTTAGCTTGCAGAAGGGGAGTGATTAGGAAGACGATGTTTCTCAAACCTATCTTCTTGTGTGAGAAGAAACACCTTAATCTAATGGGATCCAAGCCAAATGTAATTGATCTAGTGAAATTATCATAATCTTCACATAAGTTGTCAAAAATAACATCTATATGATCTTCAGCAGTAATAGGAGCTCCAACAGTAGCGAGGGTATCAACCATTTTCTTAATATCAAGCATATATGTAGTAATACTACGATCCTTCTTTGGTGTATGGTAGTTGATGTTTCACCTTCTTGACTTTTGACCTGGTTTGAGAGACATAATATGTGTGCAGTCTTATTTAAATTTGAGAAGTTTCAAGACCCACCATCTTGGTGAGGATAAGAGTTGACATCGATGCAAGAAGTCAAGTAACTATGAGTTGTTCTTGTTGTCCATGATGAAGGAAATCAAGGTTGACATTGTTGGCATGAGAATTTTCAGCATTCTTAAACCCTGAAAAGACTAAGGGGTTATTCAAGAAAGTCGAAAGTTGGAGACCACAATTGGTTGCAAGAATCCATTGCTGCTAGATGATAAAATTGTCATCGTTTAGCTTAAGAGTGGTGAGTGTGATGAAGATGTTGAAGATGAAGAAAAAATTTTATGATTGAGCATAGTGGAGAAAGAAAAAACCATTAGTGACTCTTGATACCATGTAAAATATGATAAAATAAAAAAAATAAAAAAAGTTGTATCATTGATTGTTATGGATAATACAAGCTTATAAAATATATATATTAAACGATACATGAAACCGTCTAACTTATAACCATCCATTTAACATATAGCAACAACCATATTCATACATCATTCTTAACAGCCCTCATGACAATCTAAAAAACACCCCCGTACCCATTTAACCTATAACCAACAACCATATTCATACATCATTCTTAATAGCCTCATAGCAATCTAAAAAACACAGTTAAATGGTTTATCTCTACTTGATGATGACATTTTTACTCCCTTCAATTCTTGTGAAATGTTTGTGTTTTGGTATGTTACAGATACCCTATCACTTGTAAAGGATCACCGAGTAAAAGAGGCTCTAAATACTCAGGGCATAACAGTACGTTCCTTCAACGCAGATTTACTATATGAACCATGGGATGTGAATGATGTCCATGCTCGACCATTCACAACTTTTGCTGCTTTCTGGGACAGATGTCTTAACATGCCTTATGACCCCGACTCACCTCTTCTTCCACCTAAAAGGATAATTCCAGGTCTACTTCTATTCATTCACTTCCTTTCGTCTTAGATTTCTTTTAATGTTGAATATGTGCTCATATGAATTTGGGTTGATTGAGAATTATACTGCATTATCATTGTGGGTGACTTAAATGTTCTATTGAATGTTCTAATAAGAATAAAACTCAAATCCATAATTTGTTTTCTTTGTAAAAAGAAGGTATAACAAAAGAAAATTAATTTATCTAAAGAAACAAATTATGAGACAATAAAATAGAATACATAAGTTTGCTTTTTTAGAAATAAAAGATGGATGTGAAATACAAGTAGGTATTGGTAACTAACACTATATCCCTCTAGTGAATAATTGTTGCAACATATAATGATGTATATTAAATATTTAGCTAATGTTATCTGATGTTATATTGGTGATGGTATTTACAAGAGTCAAAGGTGGGTTGAATTGAAAAAATCAAGGCCGAAAGTGTTTTTAGAACAACAATAATTTGAATTCATATAAAGACCATATAATTTTTCTCTAAGTCGAGGTACTATCTATTATCCACGAAAGTATATGTTACGGATTAACCTAAGATTACAAAGAAATACGTGTGAGTTCTCCTTACCCATCCATCCTTTCTAAATAAAAGTCTACATCATCAGATCTTTCATGTTTGTGTGAGTATTCATTAATATTTACTAAAAAAATAAAATATATGCTAAAAATAATTTTAAAATGGTTTTATCATAGTTTTTTTAATTATTTTGATAGTTTTTTTAGAAAATAGTTTAAAAGCCAAAATATTAAAAAAGTCTTCAAAATTAAAGGACCGCAAAAGGCAACTAAGAAAGTTTCTATTCACGTGTAGTAATAGCAAAATATTAAACAAATAATTTAAAACATACACATAATTTAAAGTGAAAATATCAAATACAGATATTAAATAATTTTGCATTAAAAAGTAATAATACTGCACAAATGTCGTACCCATTACTTTACCAAACAGGTTATAAAAACATACCTCCCTTTAAATTTTGAGCATGTTTTATTTAATTATCTATTTTCTATTTGTTACAAATTTTACTAACAGTTACATGCAATGCAAATACAGATATTTTCCCCCTACCAACTCTCAACATTGACTTTGGTCAATCTTTATCATAAGAGAGAAAAGTTTTCCAGTGTAGCCCACAATCCGTAACAGGGTTTCATTTTAGATGCACAAATTTATAGTTAACTATTCATTTAATCCTAAACAAATAATGAGCTTTCAAATATCACTGACTAAAAACAGAAAAATGTGTACAAAATTGAAGAAAAAATCATTTGAAGTGTTGTTCAATTTTTGCTTCTGATGTCAAAATTCCCCTAGTCTGCAACTTGTAGGAGGTATTGTTCGTTTTCCTAGACCCATCATGAAGCTTTAATGATTTTTGGTTATTGAGAACTCTTGGCCTCTTTCAGGTGATGTGTCGAGATGCCCTAGTGATAGATTGGTGTTTGAAGATGAATCAGAGAAGGCAAGCAATGCACTTCTTGCTAGAGCATGGTCACCAGGGTGGAGCAATGCTAACAAGGCATTGACAGCCTTCATAAATGGTCCACTGATAGAGTACTCAATAAATTGCAGGAAGGCTGACAGTGCCACTACCTCACTTCTCTCACCCCATTTGCATTTTGGTGAGTTGAGTGTCAAGAAGGTCTTCCATCTTGTCCGCATCAAACAACTTTTGTGGGCCAACGAAGGAAACAAGGCCTGTGAAGAGAGTGTGAACTTGTTCCTTAAATCTATTGGTCTTAGAGAATATTCGAGGTACATTAGTTTCCACCACCCCTACAGTCATGAAAGGCCTCTTCTAGGCCACCTTAAGTTCTTTCCTTGGGTTGTAAATGAGGCTTATTTTAAGGCATGGAGACAAGGCAGAACTGGGTACCCTTTAGTGGATGCAGGGATGAGGGAGTTGTGGGCTACTGGTTGGCTGCATGATCGCATACGTGTTGTAGTTTCCAGTTTTTTTGTGAAAGTTTTGCAGCTTCCTTGGAGGTGGGGAATGAAATATTTCTGGGACACCCTTCTGGATGCAGATCTTGAGAGTGATGCTCTTGGTTGGCAGTACATAACTGGTACACTCCCGGATGGTCGTGAATTTGACCGAATCGATCATCCACAGGTGTTGTGTTACTTTTGTGTCAAAGCAACATAATTGATCTTTCTTCCGTGACCTTTTGGATTTATGATAATATTTTGGATGTGCATGTAACATTGTACCCTGTCTCCTTTTACTTCCTCTCAACTTCTCCCTGTTGAAATATTCATTCACTCTTTTTACTTATGAATTTGTTCTGTTATATGACCCATCATAATTTCACAACTCTTACAAATTTAATTTTGTTTGGATTGATGCCTTCCTTTGCTCCACCATGTATAGAATCAATAGGATTGAATTCTGAGTTTGTGATTGTTATTGGTGACATTGGTTTTTAGTATGTGCCGTTGTCAGCAATTTGGATGCTGAAAATTAATCGAGTTTCTGGTAATAGATGCACTCATTTTAGTTGTTGGATTTTGTAGTTTGAGGGCTATAAATTCGATCCCAATGGAGAATATGTGCGACGCTGGCTTCCAGAACTTGCAAGATTACCTACTGAGTGGATACATCATCCTTGGAATGCACCAGAATCAGTGCTCCAAGCTGCTGGAATTGAGCTAGGATCCAACTATCCTCTTCCAATTGTGGGAATAGATGCAGCAAAAACTAGATTACAAGAGGCATTATCAGAAATGTGGCAACTAGAGGCTACTTCAAGAGCTGCAGTGGAAAATGGAACTGAGGAAGGACTTGGAGAATCCTCTGAATCAATTCCTGCTGCTTTTCCGCAAGACACGCAAATGGAGGAAACTCATGAACCTGTTAGGAACAATCCCCTTCCTGTTGCTCGGCGCTACCTGGATCAGATGGTTCCAAGCATCACTTCCACCCTGCTGAGAGTAGAAGATGAAGAAACTACTTCTGATCTTCGAAACTCAGAAGAAGAGAGCAGCAGAGCTGAAGTGCCAATAAATGTAAATGCACAACATAATGCAGGAGTTACATGGAACGAACGGATCATGCAGACTGCTCATAGAAATACACAAGTACAATACAATACTACAATGGAGCTGAGAAACGTAGCTGAAGATTCTGCCGTAGAATCTTCAAGTGGTACCAGGAGAGAACGGGATGGAAGTGCAGTTCCAGTATGGTCTCCCCCTGCTTCCAGTTACTCAGAACAATTTGTAGGAGACGAAAATGGTATTACAAACCTCTTCCTTGCAAAGGCATCCTAGGTCTCACCAATTACTGAATTGTAAGCAGCTACCTCAGACCGGGTAAGATTTCAAAAAACCAATGAAAGCATTGATGACTTTTTATAAGTACTATTACTGCCTATTCCGAACATTTAAGAAACATCTAATGAATCCTCAATGTTATGCTTCAAGTTTATGTTCAATATGTTCAGTGTTTAATGATTATGATCCCTTTTCATTTTTGTTGACTCCTTGTTATCTTATCACAGTTAAATTTTGATCACAGTTATTTCATATCTAAAGCAATTAGACTAGAAGAAGGATAATATACTATCACCTGTACTTTGAGATAAAGTGGGGTGTTGAAGCCGCATTAGACATACATGTGTTAATTTCCGACTCCTTTTACCACCGGCTGACCTCCAATGTGTACGAGATTTCAATTCATGCACAGTTCATCTGCATTTTCTTTGCTTTCTTGTACAATATTTGCTACTTGCTGTATGGTATAGTTTGTGTTGTTAGGGAGAAAGAGCCACCATAGGATCTTTGGTCTAATAATAAACTCAGATTGGTGCTTTCAGTTAAGGCAAATATATTACTTATGATCCCAGCTTTATTTACATTTTCTCTGCCCTACATCTATGCTAACCACTATAAAGTGCACCTCATCTTCTACTCACATTTCTGAATCTTCTGCAGCATATTAATCTACACTGCTAAAACACTTTCTATTTTGTTCAAGTAATTCATGTAATCATGGACATTATATTTTGACGGGTCACAGAGACAAATAATTGTGCTGTCTCCAGCTTTATCTGTTTTGAGTACCTGAGAGTTTGCGAATTTGGTTCTTCTTTTTTATGATAAAGAATTTGGTTCTTCTTTTTATGGTAAAGAATTTGGTTCCTCTGAATTGCATACAAAGTGTAAATGTAATGATTAATTAAAAAAAGTCAACAACTGAGATTGCCATAAAGTATATGCACACTGTTGCAACTGCGAAGCCAAGGAAAATAATTATTTGTACTCTTAACAAAAGTTTGCTATTTCCATTTGCTGTGTGGTAAGAGTGCTATATGATGATAATCATCACAATATGACTGTGGAGACACTTTATTTAACCAGCAATGACTTTAAACAGAACAAAAATGTTCATTCAGGCTACAGTCATGTCTTTGCTTTATATTTTTTTCAATTGGGGAAGATACCATTATACTTCCCTTTTCACACAAAAAAGTATAAGGTAAAATCTCTACCATGGGTTGCTTTATAAAGTACAATTTATAGCATGAAACTTTTAATTTTTATTTAAATTTTAGAATTCCTTGGTTCTTTTTTACATTTTTTAACACATATTTTTCTTTGGAGATTTATTTTAAAATTTACCTCTGTAACCAACCAAAATAAATTCCTGCCCAACATGTTAAACAACTCTCTTTTTTTTTCGGTGTTTGTATTTTTAATAGTTTTTGTAAACGTAGTTAAAAATGATATTATATTACAATTTAAATTGTTGATTATAAATTGAAAAAATAAAATATATGTTTAATTAAATTATTGCTCCAAAAGGCTTAAAGCTATTCAACAGAGTTTAATTGAGCCAAGAGATCTTATCTTTTTTTTGTTTGGACTAAAAAGAAAAATGAAAAAAACATAATTATAAGGTTTATGTTTGTCATTCACTTGTTTCCAATTGAATATCAACCTATCATATCATTGAAGAACATATTTTGCTTCAAAAAAACGTGTGCAATGGTATTTTTTTCTTAGCAATTTTGATTTCAATCTTGTTGGATTCCATATTATTTGAAACATATGATGGATGGCAACCTAATGCTACATTTTTTATTCACAAATTTTTAACAACTGATTGTTTTAAAGAGTTTTTTTGAAGGTCCATAAGATAAGTCAGAAGAGTTCTCTATTGTAACCTAATCTGGTTTGTAATAGGTATTCCATTAGGCAAGGCCATCCAAAGCAACTAAAAAAGGCAAACCAAGAAAGTCATCAACTGAATAATTGAGACGTGTTGACATTTTCTCCAATAATAAACTCTTCAAATTTGCTTTTAGAAACTTATTGACCATGAAAGAAATTATAAATTCTGCATTATTAAAATTTGTAAAAATATTCTCTAAAATTTAAACATATTATATTGATCTCCATATTGATTTGAGTAGAGTGTAAAATAAATTTTAAAGATAAAAAAATAATTAGTTACTGACTAAATTAGATACTAAAAAAATTATTGATATATAAATTAGTTTCTATTATTGATAAATAATTTTTATATTGTATTTAATTAATTACCAACTTTAGAATCTAAATAATTGGTAGATAAAATTTTGAGAGCTAATTAGATATCAATTTAAAAATTATTTATCAACAATAGAAACTAATTTAGATATCAATTAATTTAGTCATTCAATTAATTTAGTTAATATAGCAACTAATAATTTTTTAATTGTGTTTACTTCATCAATGTGAATCTCATACCATTTTATCTAATGTTTGTATAGAACATTACAAAAATTATTAGATAGAAACTAAGTTTAGAGAAAAACATAATTAGTTACTATATTAACAAAACTAAAGACATGGATATCTAAAGTAATTTATATTATTAAAAAAAATTAAAATAATTTTTAAATTTGTATCTAACCATTAGTTACCAAGTTTTTAACTACTTTATATTTTAGATTAATTATTATTAGTCTTTTATATACTAATCTAAAATATAAAATATTAATAGCTAAAATCATGGTAACTAATTTAGATACCATTTTAAAAATTATTTTATAATTTTTTATTAATAATAAAAATTACTTTAAATACTAATAATTTTTAATTTTTAAAATAATATTTAATTTAATCAATATAATTATTGATTATTTTTTATTTATAAATTTAGTTATTATTTAATAATTTTTTTATAGTAAAAATAAAAAAGTTCTAACTCCATCAATTTAGTTGGGAAATCAGTGATTCTTTGTGCCTTTTAAGAGAATGAGAATCATGGGACAAGCTAGGGCATAAAGCCTATCACTGCTCATGAACGATAAATTTGACATTGGATTGGGCTTTTTTGGGAGTGTGCTTTGTCTCTTTGAAGAATCATGGAGAGAATTATTTCTTCTTCTGTTTTTTCTTTTTCCTTCTTCATTCCCTACCTATGAAAGCATTGGATTCTACTTTAACATTACAAGCCACCTCAATCCCTTAAAGCCTGTAGGCGAGTGACACTAAACCATTGGAGCAGTGCTTACATAAAGTCCCTCATCTCATCTTAATGTACATGAGACGAAGAAAAAGAAGCTGCGGATTTATGCAGTTTCTAAATTAACTCAAGTTGAAATCTGAAAGCCAAGTACATATATATTAAAGTATGCATGTATATCTTCAGGTGCTTCACAACTAGCTGTTTTGAATATGGTAGAGAAGATTCGTACACAAAGATGCTCTGGATGCAGAGTTCAGCACTAACTGGTAGAGCTCATTAATTAATTCATTGAAAGGCAATTTACAGTGAATGGAGCATGGTTGTGGCATTAAACTAGCAATTTGACCATGTGGGGAATCATATCAATCAAAGTTAGGAAATGGAATACTAATTATATGAATAAAAGTGTGGCTTTGAAATCTGAATGTGAAAGAAAAACCTCCCCATAAAATTAAAGTAAACTTGGAGCCTGCAATGCAAAAATGGTGGTATGTGCTATGAAATTATAGAAAGAGAGAGAATGAATATGGTGGAAAAGAATCTAAAGACGGCTTGGTTTGACTTGTTCCAATGCTTTTGAAAGGTAAAAAAGGTAGGAGTTATCTTTTGAATAAGAGTATATTTGATTTTTATCCATTTATAATAGATATAGTGTAGTTCATGTGGTCCTATGAAAATAAAATGCACCACATAGCATAAAAATCTTATTTGAACCACCATGGAGGGGACAATCGCAGCCTTATACACCTCTATGCCTCTACTTTTTCAATTATATATCATATATGGCTGATAAAAAAAAGGAAAATGATGTGTGAACCCATATGCTATATCTCATTACTTATGAAATATATAAGATGGTCAAATTTAAATAAAATTTTGACCATGAAATCATATTGTAATTTGAGATATATATATATATATATATATATATATATATATATATATATTTTTATATATAGACATAAATAACTTTTAAAGAAACCAAATATATTTTTTCACCTGGATAAGACTATTATAAGTTTAATTAAATATTGACGGTTATTGTAGGGAAAAGTAAAAGATACAAAAATTAGAAGAGTTTAAAATGATTTATCAGTATAAAAGTAAAATACATATATAAGAAAATCATTAAATAAAACTATTTTTAGAGATAAAATTTAGTTACTACATTGATTAAATTATATATTAATTTAAAGATTAAAAAAATTATTAGTATTTAAAGTATTATTAATAAAATTTATAAACTAGTTTCTAAATTGGTATCTAAATAACTACCAATATTTATTATTTTAGATTTTAAAGTGAATAGTTAAAATATTGATGGTTAATTAGATACTAATCTAGAAATTAGTTTATATATTTTATTGATAATAAAAATTATTTTAAATATTAATAATTTTTTAATTTTTAAAATACTATCCAATTTAATCAATGTAATAATTAATTATTTTTTCTTTTTATTTAATGATTTTTTAATGATAATTAAAAAATATTAAATATATTTTTAGTGTAGACAAAAAGGAATAAGTTTTGACTTTGATACTTATAAAACAATTCTTTAATTTTCACTTTTATAAAATTTGAAATGATATTTTAGTTTTTGTAAAATATGCGAAATTTAGATTTAGTTTCTGTAAAATATTTTCTTAATTTTTATTATTATAAAATTTAAAATCACTAAATTTAATCTCTAACCATAATTTCGAAATAGATAAATATACCATATATTTTATATATCTTAAAGATTTCACATGCTGCCATTATTCTAACACAATACAAGTGGATATTTCTTACAATAGACATTTGACCTTTTATAATATATAAACACTTAATGAATATTCACATAATATTAGACATTAAAAATAGTGGTATCTGAATTTAAAACAACTAAAAAGAAAATAAATACCAAAATCAAAACACATCGATTTTACTTAATTTAAAAAAATATAAAAAAAACTAAACTTTCAAAAGAATATGATAGATGTGATTCTTAGGATAATTAATTAAAAATTATAAAGTTCCCATGTATAATAATTGGAATTTAATAACATTATAAAAATTATTTACAGTATCTATGTAGAAAAGTTTCATTATTGTACAATGAGAATTTTTTTTTTTTTTTATCATCAAAAGAATTGTAATTAGATAGCAATGTAAAAAAACTAAAAAGTAATGTTTACGGTTTTAAGCAAGTGTAATCAGTTAATATAATCATTAAATATTGTGGAGATAATTTATAACAATACATGAAGAAAAATACTTGTTTTCGGATAAGATTTTAGTTTAGTCTATTTTAAATCTTATATATATCCTAAATCAAAAAAGTTTTTGTTTATCTTGAGTAGAAAGATATACATATAATGGAATAGTCAAATTTTAGACCAATTCAATTCGTTGGTCAATGATCCTATAGTTTTGATTACTGCAACCAAAGAAAAGTTTCAACTACTTGATGAAGGCACCAAGAAAATTGCTTCATTTTCAATTAAATTAACATTAATGTCTATTATAATCAGTGCTAACAAAAAGTTCTTGGCTTTCATCCCAAAATAAAAAATTAGGTCTTCGGCCTTCACTATGCAGGCTAGATTAAATTAAGGCACAAATACACTAACCAGTCGCAACAACTTCTAAATCAGGACTTCAGTTACTAGACAACTAAATATTTACTTTATTAATAACTATTTCAGATTTCATTCTTTTTTAAATATTTTATTTTTATATATACATTTTAATTTATGTAGAATTTTTTTTTCTATCTTATCTCCTTTCAAATTAAAGTTAAAACTCATTTTTTCTTTTCATTTCTCATGTTCCTTTTTTCTACATTTTTTTTATTTTTCTATTTTTTTCACACATCTCATTTGTTTTCTCTCTAATTGATGACTTCACATCCTTTTACCTTAAATTTAAATTTAATAAATAATATCTTAAATCTAACCAAAACAACATAAAAATAACTAAATTATATAAATAAATAAATATTAAAATGTATATTGAATTTAAAATCAATATAAAATTAATATGTAAAATAATAAAAATATAATAATAATTAAATTTTAACTCAATAAAATAAAATAACGTAAAAATATAAATAAAAAGACACATTAGTACATATTACTAAAAGAAAATTATTAAATAAAAACTAATTTATATACTAAAAATAATTAATTATTATATTAACTAAATTAGATATTATTTTAGAGATTAAAATATTTATTTTTATTTAAAGTAATTTTTATTATTAATAAATAATTTTAAAATTTGTATCTAATTAGGTACCAAATTTTTAACTACCAACTATTTAGATTTTAAAGTTATAGTTAAAATCTTGATAGTTAATAATATCAATTTAAAAATTATTTATTAATAATAAAACTATTTTAGATATTAATAATTTTTTAGTCTATAATATTTAATTTATTTAATATAATAATTAATTTTTTTCTACAAAATTAATTTTTATTTAATGATTTTCTAATTATATATTTTCATTAAATTATATAATAAAATATTATTTTATTGTATTAATTGCGTTATAAATTATCTTTGCGATTATAAATTTGGAGACCAAGATATGCTCCTATTATCTCTTAAAGGGGAAAGATAAAATTATAAGGAAAAAAATAAATTATACTAAATTAATACTATACCTTTTAATGTATTCTAATTAAACTCATGTTTTTTAAACTACATAATTAAATTGAAAGTTGACCTCTCATAAATTGTATTTATAAAATTTATATTAATATAAAATTATCTGATATATTATTTATAGAAGTTAAAATTGACATAATTTATACTAAAATATTAATTATTTTATTATTTAATTTAATATAAATAATTATAATAGTGTAAAATTATAAATTAACTATTAGATATACAAAATTATTAATTTATATAAAATGAGTGACAATATAACATCAACTAAGTAAGTGAAAAATCAATATTTTAAAAACAAAACTTAGAAAATCTCCTGTTATGAAACCCATTTTATATAAATTTTGTAAGAACTTTTGTGCTCACTTTTAGTTTAAACATGAGCTCTTAATTTATTTTAGTAGGTTGTAAAATGAATTTTATATTTTCATTTTTTTATTTTTTATTACAAATTAAAACTACTGAATACAAATCAGTCTGAGGTAATATTTTATTATTAATTTATGTATTTCCTCTCTTTTTTGCGTAAATGTTATTAAGAGAGAGTGAGAATTTGAATTTCTCAAGTTGAAAAAAAAATAGTGGTGCTAAAAGTACCACATTATTCTTTTGAACCCATTTAATACATTATTATGTTACCTTTAATAAAAAAAACGGATATTTTTGGCTGGGAAGAAAATTGATGCTTCAAGCTTAACTCTTTAACTTTTATAGATTTAATTAAAGATTTGAACTTTACTTGTTTACAACTTAATTATTTTTTTATCAAAAGTTTCTCCAATTATTTCACTTTTATTAATATAAAATTTTAAAATTATTTTAATATCAATATGTTAATAAAATCGTGGATAAATTTGTGGGAGTCAAGCTCAATGACAATTTAAAATACACATTTTTTTTCTCAACATTAAGAAACGTCTTCTAAGAACAAAATCGTTATGGAACTCTAAGTTTCGAAATGAATCACACCTTGTATGCAGTGATTGATCTTAATAATGTTATTTTAACAGACTTGATTAAAATATTGACATCCTTTATGATGATGAAAAAGTGATTCAAAAAACGAATCCTAGTTCTCTTAGTCATCGAGTGGGATTTGTTTCGGTATATTCAATAGTCTCATGTTACTTAAGAGTCAGAATCAAGAGTAATTTAAATACACATTTCTTCCTTAACTTACTTGATTGAAATATTGACATCATTTATGATAATGAAAAAGTGGTTCAAAAAACGAATTCTCGTTCTCTTAGTCATCCATTGGGGTTTGTTTCAGTACATTCAATAGTCTCACATTACTTAAAAGTTGGAGTCAATAGTAATTTAAATATACATTTCTCCCTTATCCCTCCTAAATATATTTTAGGGACAAAATTGTGATTGAACTTTAAACTTGAGAGTGAAAATACCTCGAATATAGTGATTTGACAATATTATCTAAAAAAAATAATGATTCACCTTAACGATATTATGATAACTGATCTAAGATTGTAATAATATATATTTAAAAATAAAATAGGATTTTCACATACATAACTCAAATTAATCAATAAAATCCAAACTTTGAAATATATATATATATAAATTATATATATATATATATATATATATATATATATAAATAAGTAATTGTTAGTTTGTTTATTTGTGAGTTTAACGATAATAATTTGACTTATTTATAACAAATATAAAAGTTTTAAAAACTATTTATAACTAAATAAACATATAAACATATTTTAACAATTTTGTTATGATTGTTGACTTTCAAAAGAATCGTAATATCCAACATTGAAATATTCTTCATTTACCAAAGACTTTTTTTAAAATTTCCTTAAATAACGAATTTAGTTGTAACCCAAATTGACTATTGACCTTATTTTAAAAATTAAAATCAATTATAAAACATAAACAAACAAGAGTATCTACCAAATCTCAAAACTGAGAAACAAAATCAATGTATTTTTGTGAAATCATTATATAAAGGTAAAATGTGAGAATAATTCCCTAGATATAGACATAAAGAAACAACTCCGTCAATCCAAAATTGTAAGACATCACATTAGTCCAATATCTATAATACTTAATAATATGAAAACTTATTTTTTATTGTTTTTGTTTTTTTTATATAGTTTTATGGTATCCCTTTTAATTTTATTTAATGACTTTTTAGTTTCCAAAATATAGACGAAACTACCAATAATGATTATTTTATTTTATCTTTCATCTATAATTTATAACAATTTAATCATAAGAATTGGTTTTGAAAACTGATTGGCATATTATTTTTACCGTTTTTATTCTTTTTGTAGTTTTACTATATCACTCTCATTTTCATTAACACATATGTTTTTAATTTTCATAATATACAAGAAACTACAACAATGATTATTTTTATTTTTCTTTTTATTTAGATAATAAAAATTAATAATAAAAATTTGTTTTAATAACTGTTTTTCAATGTGCATATTCTTTTCAAGCATTTTCACTCTTCATATACTCTTTCCATATCATTTTTATTTTCACCAACCAAAATTTCAATTTGTTTTTCATTTTAAGGATTTACTATAATAATTAAACTTTTAATTATATTTTTTTTATATTTTATTATCATTAAAAAAAACGTAAAACGCATGCACTATCATGACTATTTCCACTATTATATAAAGTTAATGTAAAACAGAAGTTTTAAATAAAAAGGAATTTAATACTTTAAGTTAATTTGAGTCATTGTATATACTATAAATATTTTCTTTAATTATAATAATTCTAACTGTTTATACTAAAGTCTGAAATTAAAAATATATAAAAAACAAGATATGAGTTAAAGAAGTGTGTAACGCTACGGAAGTGTATTTAACAGGAGCATGATAGATACACACAGTGTGTAAAACCGCGTAAGTCGTCTCACTATAATGTTCATTTTTTTTTTTCTTCTTCTTAAAACTGCTTTATAATGTTCATAAAATTACTATATATGTGTGAAGATTAAAATAATAATATAATATTATATTCATTCTAAGATCCGTCTGGTTTTTAATTTAAGAATTATGGTTTATGAAGGGGGAAATAAAGATTTAGCTTTTTGAAAGAAAAAATAAAGATGGTTGTTTTATAATAAATACAGTAGAAAACTAGAAAAGTCAACAGGAAAGAAGTCATTGGTATGTGTTTGTGGAACCCTTTTTCTTTGGCAACAGAAAAATATAATTTTTTTTCCGTCTTTGCGAAGCTTAAGGTTCCCGAAACGGTTACATAATAATATCATAACAGAGAAAAACATAGGCATCATACGATTCCTTTCTGTCTCACACAACACAACCTTCCTTCAAAATTTATCACTTTGCTTTATTTATGTTCTCCTTCTCTCATTCATCTCACTCGCTTCTGTAATTCAGATTTTGCAAACTGCCAAAACAAACAGCATGAACTATCCTAGTCCAAGTGCAAGTTCAATCTTTTCTCAAATTTGATTGGACCGGTGAGCTTAGATTCGTTGTTAGCTCACTTTTTCCTTTCCTTGTGTCACTGCTTGGTGTAGAGGCTTTTCTGGGGTTTTCGGTTGTTCGTGAAAATTCTGTTTTTGAGAATTGTCTTTGGGTTTTTTTATCACACAGGTTGTGATTCTGGAACCGGGAAGTGGTTTTTTTTTTTTTTCAAATTTGGATTCAAGGTGTCAGCCAAGAGGTCTGTGCTGAGAATTAGTTGAAGCAGCTGCTAAAAAAAAAAATTCTTTCCATTCATGGATAAGTTGTGCTGTTTTAAGGCTTCCTACTCTCAGGTAAGAATGTAACTTGTGCTCTTAGAAGTCTTGAGCTTATGCATGAAACGTTATATGCTGTATATTGAGTTTGATAGAAATTATATGGCTATGTTCCTAGTTTTTTTTGGTCACTGGCTTTGGGGGAAAACTCGAATTATCTGACCAAATTGCAGTGTTGTGAATTCTTCATTATTGCGTTATAGTACTTATGTTGGAACCCTGTATTTGTTATATTTCGAAGGGGCGTGGTTCACCCTTTTCTGTCACTCTACCCTGTCTGAATCTAGAATTTTAGAGTATCAAATTTTCTTGGCTGGTAATTTAAATTTGTTACTGAATTCTAGTTTTGTCAGCATCCTCGTTTTTATTGGGATTAGAAATCTGGCTTTTGGGGTGACAGGGAAATAAACTGATTCAGTAATTAATGGTAGAAGACAACTAACCTAGAAGTCTGTATTTGAGCAACCTCACTCTAGGTTTAGATACATCCAATAAAACATGTTTTGTCTTGGTCATTCCTCAGCATCTATTAGATGGCTCCAAGAACTCTGAAAGGTTCTATTTTTGTTTGATAGGGGGTTGTTAATGTAGTGAAGGTGGCTTTGTTATGCAATCGAATACTTATCCTCCTTTCTACCTATGTCACCTGTATTGGCAGGACTATTCAATTTCTCTGTGTTGGTTGCTTTACAGCTTGTAGCAGCACGTTCTTCATCCAGCACTGGTAAGGGGAAAAATCATGAAGGCTCAATTAAGTATGGTTTCAGCCTTGTAAAAGGGAAAGCTAATCACCCAATGGAGGATTATCATGTTGCCAAGTTTGCACAGATAAAAGATAATGAATTGGGTTTATTTGCTATCTATGATGGCCACTTGGGTGACCGTGTGCCAGCCTACTTACAAAAACATTTGTTTACCAACATACTGCGGGAGGTTGGTTGAAACTCTTTAGTGTTGTGAAAAATAAATATATTTCCTATGTTTGAGATCAAAATTCAGATTGGAATTGTTACATTCTTCTAATTCATTTAATACCCCAGGAGGAATTTTGGGAAGACCCCACTCTTTCCATCTCAAAAGCATACCAGAGCACAGATAAGGAAATTCTATCACACAGTTCTGATCTTGGGCGTGGTGGATCAACAGCCGTAACGGCTATATTGATCAATGGGCGAAGGTTATGGATAGCTAATGTTGGAGACTCACGAGCTGTTCTTTCAAGAAAAGGTCAAGCTGAACAAATGACTACAGACCACGAGCCAAACATGGAACGAGGCAGCATTGAAAATAGAGGTGGCTTTGTCTCTAATTTGCCAGGTACTTTAAAGCTTCCATTCCACAATTTCAATTTATGGAGTCTATGTGCCTTTTCATTCTTGTTTCTTGTATGGATCTCCACTTTTTGTTTATTAGAAATATTCTTTTTCTTCATTTTACTCTAACCATATACCCAAAAGTCAAGAGATTTTTACTAATGGAGATTAACTGTATTCAAGTGGTAATATGAAATGATTTTCATGATGGTGATGCAAGGTGATGTGCCTAGAGTAAATGGACAACTAGCTGTTTCTCGTGCATTTGGAGACAAGAGTCTCAAGTCACATTTGCGATCAGACCCTGATGTACAGAGTACTGACATAGATGTTGATACTGAGATTCTAATCATTGCAAGTGATGGACTTTGGAAGGTGAAATAATAGTGTATTGTTGTTTTCATGGTTCTGGCTTTTAGAAGTTCAATATAAAATCGAAAAAAGAATTCATTTGCAAGTGATAAACCAGGTAATGACGAATCAAGACGCAGTGGACATTGCTAAAAGATCGAAAGACCCACAGAAGGCAGCTAAGCAACTTACTGCTGAAGCATTAAAAAGAGATAGTAAAGATGATATATCTTGTGTTGTGGTTAAATTCAGGTGATGGTATCTTGCAAACCACGTGTCATATTGGGGTGAAGTTTATAACAACAATAAAGGTACATCTCTATGAAGCATGTCAACTTATGGTCTGGACCAAACAACATTACATGTTTGGGTTAGTCCTGACTGAACTTTTCTGAATAGGTAATTTTCCAAAGAAAATAGAAGGGCTCGTCAAGCTCTGAAATTGCTTTTTTTTATTAGATTTTGTGGTTTGAGAATGTTTGATTTATTTTCTGCAAAAGTGTGACTACTCAGAATCTGCTGTATATTGTGTTTTTATTCTTCATAAAACACCTAGCGGCTGTGTAAAAGACGAATATGCTTCTAGTTATCGATTGGGGTATAGTGAGTGCAAGGATGATTGGTCCTATTCACGGTTGTATTCCACATTCTTTGATAGACATGACATGAACCCTTTTTCCTTTGTTCCATTTTCCAAATGAGAGGTTCCCAGCTTGGCCTTTTGAGAGATTTTTAATGATCCAGTCACACGCTTTTGGTACAATAAATATAGTGCAACATGCATCCACACACGATCTCATGCAATGAACAAAAGCATCTTTCATTCTTAATGAAAACTAAAATATGTGCCAATATTTCTTGTTTGTGATTTAGGACTAAATAAGAGGACGTCACAAAAATAATGAACACCAAAACTGAGATTATTTATCATCACTTTTGCTATGCTTAATATTTTATCTTTCCTGAAAACTATTTTTCTCAAGTGTCATGTTCTTTTTAAACCTGGATTTCTGTATTGTATGATTGCTTAAAAGATTTTTGAAAATGTTAGTAAATGTTTCACTAGTATGGCCATGTCATTCACCATTAATTAAAGTTTTGTATACTATCAACTAAATCGTTTTTATTATATTTTTTTAATAAATTATTTTAAAATCAATAGACTTACATTGATAAGAAATTGAATGGAAATGTAATAAACCTTTATATTATTCTAATTAAATCCTAAAAGAATTCATAAGAATGTTTTATAAAATATTCACATCATACTCTTGAATTTAACATTTTTATATTTATAACTTAAACAAAAAACATCTGACAAAATCCCCCTTTAGTTTACAACATAAGAGTTGAATATATTTGAGGCTTGGAAAAACATCATTAGACGTTAAAACATATTGTTCGTGGTTATATTTGAAATGTGATCGGCTTTTGAAAATATCTGAAATCAATTTCACCTTGTAACGCACCTTTCAACATAAAATTTGTGACACATTAATATTAAGATACATTCTAATCATATTCAACCATTCAAAATTAATTTATCAATTTAATTTGAATACATAATGTATGCATTGATTTGATGATGTAAAGATAATTTATTCTATCATTTATTAACTCTATTTTTTAATCAATTATTAAAGACAAATTTGACTTTTATTTCTATAAATTTGTCATTTAAGTGAATATTGGAATAATTATTCACTTTCTTTTTTTAATGTATTTTTAGGGAAGTGCTGCAGTATATTCTATGTTAACATAATTAAGATTGCTCTCTAAAATGTGATAAATTTATTAATTTTTATAGCAATCATCTTAAAAGTTAAGCAAATAATAATTTTTATGGTTGACGTGTAAAAAAATATATATTCTGAAGCAAACCATAATTAGTAAACTAAACTTATAGCATCGCATCACAAGAAAGTTGACTTTAAAACAAACTGTTATTAATCCTAGCACTGGAAGCAACCTGAAAATGACGGTTCATTAATTTTGATTTTTTTTTACTTGGATTTTTCCTTGTTGATATAAACTTCACTTAAAGGCTAACGACATTTCAAATGAAGGACAAACTTGTACAAAATCTAATTAAGGAAACTTATCTTAAAATGGTAAAATTTTATTTCATCAAGAATTCTCTTTATTCCAATAGGGAGAGCAATCAACATACAATGATACAATGATATAAATTTGCAGGAAACGATGACCCTAAATGTAAATGTTTTTTCAGTGTGCTGATTGGTTTACGAAGTCTTCCTAGTCTCTCTAAATCACGTTCAGTCTCTATTCGTAATGATCTATAATTTCTCCAGGGGAAAGGATTCAACTAGAATACTGAAGATTCTGATATAAATCACTTCCACATATGACATTTTAATCAGGTTATCACCAATCTTATTATTTTGGAACTACAAATAACACGCACCGGGTACATCAACAATGCATCAAAATAAGTATTATGCGGGATTTACAATCATTTCATTCCCAACAAAAATAAATTTATGAACTGACGATCAAAAGATTTGACCTTCAAGAAAACCTACAAGTCAAAGAATTGCAGATTTCAGCTCAAGTTGCTACATTTAAACTATACACATTGAAGTCTCAATCTTCAAGAACGCTGAATGAAGTATTTCTTGGTCATATGGGGCATATAAGGGTCGATTACATTATTCAGTAACATAATTGACCTCACTAAGCACAAGATCCAAGGGTGAGAAGAAGAACCTGAAACAAAAGTACATGGCATAACTTGCAGCCAAGTCTTTCATAAGGTATTTCAAATCTCCAATATTTCAAAGAAATCTTCTCAGTACAATCAACTCACTGGTGCATCCCGCGGCTGCTTTCCTCTCCTATTGAAACGGTGGCAAGGGACTTGGATGCCCATGCTCTAGCATTCAATGCTCCTTCCTGCAGATTACTTCTCTTGCACGGCTCTTTCAAACAGTTAAATGACTGTATTAACCGCTTCAAATAAATCAAAGGATGCTCCAGCAAGCTCCCTAATCTAATATTTTGGATGACCCTTCTCCAAGCAAATTGAATACATATAAGTAGCGTAGGAAAAAAAGAGTATAGTAATCTCAAAACCACAAACGTAGTGGCCAGAGCCAAATACGTTTCCTGCCGCAGTAAATTTTCTGGAGATCTAGCCCATGAAAATGGACAACTTTCTGGCTCGGTGTTACCATGACTTTTATCAGTGGAAGAACGACCAATTTTCTCAAGTGATAGTTGATCAAGTGAATCAATCCTAATCCCTACAATGATAGCCAAATATAAACTAAATACAAGAAAATAAGAAAAACAAAATGTGATACTGCAAAACAAAACAAAAAAAAGGAAAAAATATGTGCTACAGCATAACAGGATTACAAAACTTTGTTTTTTCATCAAACAATTTATAAGATGTAAATTGTAATGTATTTATTGGGACAACTAAAATGATTTACTACAAAATGCTTCACCAGGATGTTAAAAAAGAACTTCGAAAATGCCAGGAATTTTCATTGGGGTTTTAAACCAAAAATAAAGAATCTAAATTTCCTACCCCTAAGAGCAAAGTTTTATAATCCACAGCCTCTTCAACCCTCTCTTAGATCACGTTAAGGATGGTTTTTAACTGAAAGTTTCAAAAAATTTAAAAACTACAATCAATCTCTAGTTTATAGAATGTAGGCTTTCGATTAGGATGACTTTTAGTTTTAAAAGTTAGTTTGTTTTTCCTAAATTTTAGTTTAAATATGCTGGTGGTAGTGATGACAACAAGGGTGTTAGTGACTGTAAATGAGGTGACGACATGTCAGACATTGTTAATGTTAGTAGCAACAATAACAATAATGATGATGACAGAGGTAGAGGTGGAGGTGGTGGTGGTGCGGTTGTTGTGGTGACAACAATAGGAAGGATCGTATCAAAAGATAGCATGACTATGTTATCTAAAACTAAAAACTAAATTAACAAATCTTTTTTTGGTTTCATAAATGAATGTAAAAGTATTTCAAAATTGAACTGAAAACATTTCAAATCTATTTTGTTTCAAAAATTGCATTTAAAAACCAAAATTTTGCAACAACTACTAACTAGACCATACAACATCTCTATTGCAGGACTCATTCTATGGGGTCTTAATTTAACTTTTATGGGTTCCACTGTGCCGCATGACTTTTACTCCAATGCAAGGGCCTTAGACCCACACTCTCATTAATGTTTTATTTCGTTCGATGACAAAAAAAAATTCCAAGACAGAAAAAAAAAATTTATTCCTATGACCCAGGGTTTTATTTAAGAAGTTGAATCTTTTTTTTTATGTCATGTCAGCATACTCCAATGGGGAGATCTTATAAGACCCAGATCTTAATCTTATGACCCAATGTATAACTCCTGCAATGGAGATGCTCTAAAGAACTCAACAAAACATTTCAACACATTATCACAAAAAATACCATCTTCCTTGCTAAATACAAGTAACACCTTTTCAAACCTCTAGCGCCACAACCACCACTTAATCAGGCTTCTTCAATCTAAGAATCACCATGGTTGATTGAGAGCAGCATCATGATGCCTTTTTTAGTGTTTATATTTTCTAACTTATTCTACTTTGAGTAAGAAAATCCAAGTTTGAACCAAGGTACACCATGGCCTATGGGCTTGAGCACATTTAAAACTCCTAATTTTGGAATACTCCATTCAGTATCTAAGCAAGTGGGCTTTCATGCCACTACACTCCCAAACTGCAATGCAACAGTTTCCCTTCAAGTGAAATACACAGTAATCACTTGATTGTATTAAAGGACTAAATAAGGCATGGCCAAAGTCTGTCAACAATCAAATTTTACTGTGGTTTCTAGGCCTATACACGTAGGATTTAAAATTCCCTTGTATTTTAACGTGCTTACGGATTCTTTTATGGCCTGTTGACCTTTTATGCCCCCACACCCTCAAGCCACAAAGGCTTTTTTTTACAAATTCTTTTAATGCAGTACTGGACAATAAGCCACAGCCAAAGAATGCCAATGATTAAATATTAAAATTTATTCTTAAAACCAAAACCAAACAATCTAGATGATTCAACTAATTGAATACAACCTATCTTATTTTGTTTCAAATAAATCTGTGCAATTTTCCATGGGATCATGTTCGGAAATCAGATTTTATTGTAATCATGTTTATGCTTGGGTGTAGGTTTTGGAAGCTTTATATACTGATTAATCAGTATGATCAAATTTAATTAAAACTCCATTGTGAATTGAATGATTTAACCTGTGCGAATCTCAATTAAAAGTTGCATGTACATTATAAGACAGCACACAAATCCCAATGCATGGATAAGGAGTGGTCAAAGAACAGTGTGCCTCACCCGTAACATCATTGTAGAAACCAATGAGCGAAGCAAGTGTCCGAGACCCATGATACCGAACCCGCATGGTAGAATTCAAAATGAACAGTGTAGGGAAACCGTGGACACCATATTTGGACAGTATGCTGCAAGAATCGCATAGGCACTCAATTGAAAGAATACACAAACAAAAGAAAAAAAAAATTGAAACCAAAAACGCATTACACAAACCTCGGCCTAACCGAGGATTCTTCAATAGCAAAATGAGGAATGGAAGGGTGCAGTGCAGAGAGGACGGAGAACACCGGTCTAAACACACGCGAGAAAGGGCACCACGACGCATAGAAGAGTACAGCCACATACTCATGATTATTCTTGTGAACCATATTCAGCGCCTTCTGCAGAGAAACCTCATCTCCCTGCACATAAGCAATGCAAAGCTTTAATAATTGGAGAGAAAAATTGTAATAGGAAAAATAGAATAATACATTAGAAGAGAAAGAAAGGGAAAGAGGAAGAATTACCTCGGTTACGGCAATGGATCCAAGAGAATCGGGAAGAGGGCAGGTGGAATCTGGAAACCCTAAGACGAAATCGAGAAGGGAGTGAACGGGACAGAGTGTGGTGGAGGTGGTGAGAGAAACCCTATGACGATGATGGTTATGGTGATGCGTTTGAGCTGTGGAAGTGAGGGTCCCACAGAGCAACATGGCGAAGACGATCTCCGATCCCCAAACCCTCATCCTTATATCCCTTTCCCTTTCCCTTTCCCCGTTTCCCTTGCAGGGAGTGAGCAGAACAGAGAAGAGCAGAGCAGAACAGAGCAGAAGAACCAAATCCAAATGGAAACCCTAATTCTGAAGCATGGATTTGAGATGAGCGAGGGGAAGGGAGAGATGGGTGACGTGCCTCAACCTTAGTGGACACTTTTTTCTTTATTTTTATTTTCTTATTTTGTTTTAATTAGGGTGAGAGAGGAGAGTGATCGGTGATGGTGGTGGCAATGGAAATGGCATTACCATTAACCTTTTGACACACTAACAGCTGAATCAGAATCAGAATGAGAATCAGATAAATCAGATGATACAAACCTAACTCTTCTTCTTCCCTTCATCGCCTTTCCCTTCCACGCTACAACCACTTCCCTTTCTTTCATTAATATTTCTACTTTAACTCTTCTTCAAATTTTGGACTTCATCCCTTCACTAACTACATTGCATTTTAGAATATAAAATCCATTCATAACTATTAAATACATAATTAACTATTTAACAAATTTCAAAAATTAACTATGATTGTTAATTTTATGATCAACCCTTGTAATGAAATGCATTATAATTTTAAACAAGTCAATTTTACCTTTTCTCTTTATAATCTTAATTATGCAGGATTTAGTTTTATCTTCTTAGACTAATGGAAAACGTTTTGTTAACACTGCACACCAGGAATTACACCATTCAACACTCCTTTATAATAATATTTTAAATTTTTAAATTAAAAATTAAAATAAAAATAGTTAAAATATTTATTTATTAAGAGTATGTATTTACTGTGTGCAGGATCAAGGTATAGGGTTCTAGATCAATAGGTATCTTTCAGCTCAAAATTTTTTTTTCCAAGAATAGATATGAAGTACTTAATGGGTTGAAAACACGATAACATTTTTTTGGTTACGATTCACAGAGATCAGAATGTATTAAAATTGAACAAACCACCAATTAGTATATGCCCTTTGTTAATATTTAAAAATAATAATATATAAAATTTAAATATATTTTTATTTATTACTTTTCTTAACATGCTAACATTTATTTATTTATTACATGTATATTTAGATAACAATGATAATGGTTTACTTATAAAGCGTTCTCTTTCTTGATTTTTGTGGTTTTCATTTTATCTATTGATAATAATATTTAATAGTTAATATTTTTTTCATTTTCGTATAAAAACAATATAAAGCAGTTAATTAAATAACTAGACAACTAATATCTCACCATTCATTCTTTAAAATTTAATGGTTAAAATGAGTTACTCATTACAAACATTAGATTTTAAAAAAATAATAGTAACAATCACTTATTTAGTAATTTAGTATATTCAATTAAGTAATAAGATAATATCTGTAGTTATGTTTTATCGACAATAAGAAAGATAATTATACATTAAAATTAATGTGTAACTATAGTAGAACTGTGACCACATCTCACAATATATAAATATATATATATATATATATATGATATCAAATCCTTAAGTACCTTTAAACCTTTTTAAGTATATCAACGATGAATTAACAAATATCATTCCCTAGGAATAGATACAATTTGATATTATTATAAATGTTATAGTTGTCCATGCTCACATAGAACAATTAACTAGAGTGAATAGAGAAATTAAATTAGACTTAGGTTATAAAATATATCATTCAAACGTGCTAAGTCAATGAGTGACTCAAAAAAAGGATTTTATAAAACTAATTAAAATTAAAAAAATATTTAGAATACATATAATATATAGAAAAAGGTATTTCAAAATAAAAAGTATATTAAAATAAATTAATCTACAAAATATCAAAATTTAAAACGAGTTATTTTATTTATTTATTTTATTATTTTAATGTTTTTTATTATAAAAATCATAATTATTAATAAAATATTAACAATAATTAATTATACTAAAAAATAATCAATATAATATAATTCGATTATATTTACGAATATCTTTTACTCATAATTTTATTTACCTTTCTTTCTTGGTTTTTATAGATGAGTTTATATGGATGAAGAGAAACCCAGGAACTAGTAGTATAAATTTTACTTAAAAAAATTATAAAAAAAATTAATATAATTGTAAGGAAAAATATTTAAATGAGTTTATGTTGATGAAGAGAAACCCACGAAACTAATAGTATAAATTTTACTTAAAAAATTTATAAAAAAACTAGTATAATTATAAGGAAAAATATTTAAAACAAATTATACAAATAAATCTCATATCATTTAAAGATTAAGATATTTGATAGTATATAATGGACACAAATTTCATCTAAATGAGTCGATTTTATAAGATTAAAATTAACTTCTTAATATAATATTAAAATCATTTAAAATTTATCATATCAAATTTGTTGAACTTATAAATCATAGATTGAGTTAAATTTAAATTTAAAGTTTCCTTCTTAATATGAACACTCGAATTGAATTGGATAGGAAAACCAAAATCTATAATAAAAAAATCCATTATATAAAAGGAGAAAAGCATAACACAAATTAAACTCATCCAACACTTCACCGTCTATAAAACTATGACTTTAGAAGAAGAAAAATAATATGAAACCATTTTTACAACCTTACGGGGACAACGTAACAAAATTTGAGCTTGATCAATGATAGGCTTTCTCCAATTTCTCCAAGTCCAAAAATGAATGAAATCTTGGACAATATTTATGTTATTCCTGCTTTGCCTATTAACCACTAAGCTACAAGTAAAGGGATTCCGATAGGAAGCTATAAGCTACAATACCTAAAATTTCCTTCTTTTACACTCTCTTTACATCCCTTCTATCATTGTCGACCGATTTACATTGGAGCTTGTAAGGTCTTAAAAAATTGATGATATCTTGGAGAGTGGTTGTTGTTGCGCCAGGGAAACAACTTGGATGAATGGACCCTACCTGGCGTGGATAGACAATGGAGTTTCGATTATTATTATGTGATGGATTCAGAAGTTTTGGGGGTAAAGCTGAGATTTTTGGAGTGCCAGTTTTGAATTTTAAACAAACCTTGTTATATTTGTATGATAATAATAATAATAATAATATGTTTAATTAATTCTCTGTTTTTTTTTTCAATCCAATAAGTTGGGAATCACCGGTGATGGTTGAAGTTGAAGATATAGAGTGGAGTGGTAGTAACCGGAGGAGAATGGAGGCGTCGTAGCCGGAGCCCTAGTGGAGAATCTCGGGCTGGTGGGCGTTGAGATCGTAGGACGGGACGAAAACGCGTAGATACTCGCCGAGGTCGGGATTAAGGGTAATAAAACGAGCATCATCCAATGGTTGACAATGAGACTTTGGGAGAAAACTCAAGAATATGTGTTGTACTATGAAGCTTCTTACATGTTTAAGAGCATAAATTTCTATTATGACTTTAAAAATAAGAAATAAGAAACAAATCTTTATATAATGTAAAATATTTAGATTATATATGTATTATTGGAAATGTATTTTATTTAATCTCTTTTAAAGTTGTTAATTTGTAATAGTATATTTTTTCAATAATAATAAAAAAAGGAATGAAATATTTTAAACAAATTATATTCTCTTTTTAATTTTTAGATTTTAAATAAATGAATTAGATTTATTTTTATTATATTTGACTGACATTGTTTACATAAATCTTATAATGATATAATATATGGATTCTTCTTGTCAGTTTCTTACATTTGGTAGATTTTGGAGATTAAAGGTGTAGAAGTGCCCGTGTCTGGTGCTACATAGGTGCTGAACGATCTTCACAGGGGGAATCCATGGGATTCCGTAGGGAAAGTTGGTTCTGCTTGCCACCACGACGATGGCGACTCATAAAGTGGCATGGGACCGGAAAAGGTGGTAGGGGACCGGAAAGGGTGGTATGGGAATTGCGGGGAGGACCATGGGGTTTGCGGAGGAAAACTTAGTTGTGACACCGACTGTTGTGGTGGCCACTCTGTTGATGCTGATGGCGGCAGCGGTGATAGTTGTGGTTGTTGTCGAGTATAATATAAATGTTTGTTGGGATGACAGTGGGGATAGTTTGGGGGCGGTGGTGTGGCCACGACAGTGGTTGTTGTGACCATAAATAATGGTTGTAGTAGACATCCATCGGGGGTGAAGTATTATCATCTAAGTTTAGAAAATTAAAATAGAAAACTACAGGTATTCTCGTCCTTTAGAATGTATTTACTAAACCTCCTTATTCTAGGCCTTAAGCTGAAGTAGTAAGAGATTATTATTCCACTTAGAGTTGTTCCAAGAGGTTGAGAAGAAATCTGAGAAAGTTCATTGAGTGAAGGAAGCCACTAAAAATCTAAACTATCTGTTAACAAACTAAACTAAAAGTGGAAATAATCTATTTTAAAAGGGAGCGAATGGCTTGAGAAAAAGCAATCTCAATTTCATTTTAAATGTCTAACCTCTGGAAAATGTTGCATCTGTGCCACGTATATGCAGCAGCCACACCTAGAAAATCACCATCCATAAAAAAACTGCTTGAAAATCTTCCATCCTTCTGACTGAAGGGTACTCGTTAGTCTCACATGGTCATAGAGAAATGAATTGAAATCTTCCACTATACTCCAAGCCGCCAATCTAATGAACACGTCAACTCTTGCCCAAGGTTTTTGCGTGAGTACACTCAATGATTGACATAACTACTATAACGAACCACGGTTCTGTTCCAATACACTGAAACCTTGAAATAAACAAATTGGTCTCACCCTCTCAGCAAGTCAACCCCCTACACAATGACGTATTCCAAAAGCACCTTGTTACAAATTTACCAGATCTCTCCATTGAATGAAATGCGTGAAAAAACTTAATCCCAAAACGGATATTCACGACGTTTATTCTGTGCTTGGCATGTGTATGATGTTGAAGAACTTGATCATGGATACGTAATCAAATCTATAACTGTCAAGGACAGCACATTGACATGGACAAGATTGTGCCAAAAGCTGTGGCAAGCAGCTTAGAGTTTCTCTGTCTAATTCCAATTATGCAAGAAAACCCATCCAAATTTTCCCATTTATTTCGGGTTTCGTTTACAATGAGTAATAATTAATGATGCTACCAATTATTCAGGTCGAGCGTTATTAATATTGTTCTATATATCTAACAGATATAAACTCACCTGCCCATCATGGAACATGCAACCAAAAAATAGTTTAGCAAGCCTCATTTTATAATTGATGCTCGAATACAAGAACACCCGGCCGATCATGTAAAAAATCAAGGGAAAAAAAGTCCTCCTGATAAGAGCAGGGATGTACTAACCAGGCTGCAATAGCACGGAAAATCTAGAAAGAAACACATGAGACGGCACGAGAAAGAAAAATAAACTAGGAAGTATCTATTGGACATAACAGGAGCAATAATGGTTATGCAAAGAGCGATCCACGTATGAAAGAGGAAAATCACCACATAATTTTGGTATTTCTCTTTCAAAAAATTAAGGAGAAAACTAGTTCCTTCATTTGAAGGACCTACCTAAAATTCGATTTCAGTATACCAGTCTACCAGATGTTAAAAAAATGTTGAGCTAAAATCGACCTAAAGTAAATTTGTTCCTTGCAAAATAAAAATGGTTTCTGAGCTCTGGCAAGAAGCAAGCAAAGCATCACACCAGAGCTGCAAAATAACCTCTGGATTGGAGAAGCCACGGCACGACCAGCTGAATCTATCCACAAAAATAATGCTGCCTTCAAGCAATTATCTGTTTAGTTCCAAAATAAAAGCAAAATCAGAATCCTAGAAAGTCATCAGCTGCAAAGGTAAAAGCATGCCAGAGAACAAGAAAAATATACAGTATAGACAGACAACAGACAATTCACTTTACGTTTCTTTAACAAATCTCTTAAAATTGAGCTAATATATACCAATATAAAGTACGACTTTTGCAGAGCCGTTTTCAATGCTAGATCTTTTAACATGTTACTCCCATTGACATTGAAACAAGGTGATGGTAAAATCCAGTCTTTGCTTAACTTTTTCACTATTCTATTCTCACAATGAAAAGGATGCAAGAAACTGATCAAAGTTAAAAAATTACACGTAAACCTAAAAGCAAGAAAAAGTACCATCATTAATACAAGTATAATTATAGTTATTTATGATTGATATTCATTCTTGCAATTGGCTAGAGCATGGCATTTCCATGTTCTTAAGGCAGAGGGCCCTAAACCTCAACCATTGATTAGTGGTTTAACCTGCTTCATCATTACGCATTTTCTCTATACCCAATGACATCACCGGTGACATAAGGCAAAAGATATTTAGGCAGTAGCTCATAGCACAAGGGTATTAACTCAGAAAACAAACTTAAACAATCGTTTCTCTTTAAATATACAAAATCCATCCACGTCTTAAGTATTAATTCCTAATATTTCTGTATTAGGATTCAAATTAAACATCTTCCATTGTCTAATTTCATCATGAATTCCAAAATCACTTTGACTAGAGAGGCACAAATGGAGAAATAACTTCAGCAGAGAATAATTTATTATAATGTAAATATAATCATTACCTGTTCTAGCTTATCATCTTCAATGGGAAATTGGAAATATATACACTAGCAGAGCCTTGTGGTTACCAGCACACTCAGCAAATCTATCATACAAGTTTTATTAAAGAAAATGTTTCCTGCACTGCATGCATGTGTCACCACATCTGCATCTGAATCTATCTAACTGCTAAAGAAATTTGGGAAGACCCATAGTGTCAGTTTGGAATATTTCAACTTCATTCTGAGCCTTTTCTGATAAGCAAGACTTATTTGATTTATTAACACCATCATCACTTCTCTTTTCAAAGTTTAATATACTTCCACCAAGAGGAACAGATACACATCCTTGTGAGTTTCCCTGCATAATGCTTGCAGTAGTATATGCATCTACAGCAATATTGCTGCAAGAAACAATGCCCAACTGAGGCTCCATGTATCCAGCATCAACAGGTTTTAGTGCATCAAAGGTTCCATCACAGATATCATTCACATTATCATGAAAAGCAGAAGGGTGCTGATTAGCATTTAGAGCAAATAAGTTACTTTGAGAACTTCTGTGCAACAGATTGTCCATCATGCTATTTTGGTCATTCAAGGAACTCCTTTCCTGTAAACATCTCGTCACAGCATCCTCATTAGAAAGAATATGATTAGCAGCACTAACATCCTTAGTTAACTTAAGATCAGAAGCAAAATCAAATCCACCAAACTCAGATGCATCTTGTGTGCAAGAGCTAAAAGAAACATTACTAATGTAACCAGTGTGAACACATGTTCTTTCATCAATAGATGAGCTAAATAGATCACTGTCAAAAATATTTTCCTCAGCAGAGTCCTTCAACTCAGAAGTCTGTGTCCTGTCAATATTACTTAGAGATGTATGTTTAAGTTCACAATGAGATGAGACAAGTGAGCAACCCTCAGAACTACTCTGCAGTTTAACATCAGTAAAAACGTCTTTAAATTCAGCCTGGTCTGTGCTACACAAAATTAGTTGTTTGTCATCATTAATGGCCTTTTCATCTCTAATCTCCATATGTCTATCCCCTAAAATTTTACCAGCAAATATTTTCCCCTCAGCATTTGGAGCCGGTATGCTGCTGCTATCAAAACTTATTTTATGAGTGTTCTCTTCTACTAATTTCACAGAAAGCCCAAGCCCATTGTTGTCAACTCCACAGGGAACAGTTTCAGGGCATCCAGTATTTCTATCCTGACTAGCAAAATTACTAATGGCCCCTTTTATGCATTTGGCAGCATTTATATCCTCTGAAATTTGACCATTGTCACTATTATTATTGGAGAAAGGAGTTGAGAAAACTAAAGGAATATAAAGATTGCATGCAGCATCAGTAGACTCAATAGCACCAACCAACTTCTCACTACCTACATTACAAACTCTATCATTCACGCGAGAACATCCCTGAACTGAATTTCCATCATTCTTATCAGCCTCCAACAGTTTTTTATCTTCTGATTGATGGTCAAAGCCTCTAAAGTCTTCACTAGCATCTCCTAATTTACAACCCAAAGCCAGATCAGTATTGAAATTTTCACTTCCAAATGATGATGATATTGGGGGCTGCTTCTCATGACCAGAGTGAATAGATGCACCAGCTAAAGTCAAATAATTTGCATTGGCATCAGTCTTCGCATCTCCAGTAGGGACATGACCAACACTCTGTGCATGTTAAAAAAAATTAAGCAGTTCTTTTCATCATTGGAATTGAAAAAGTAAACAAATGAAACGTTAATATATTAGCTTACACTTTCAGATGCCATGTTCATACTACTGGACAATTGCTGAGCACCATCATCAGTATAACTAGATTTTAAATGGCCCTTATCTTGAACACCAGAAACAGAAAGCAAGTATGCAGAAGCTTCTTTGCAAGACTCAAACTGACGCCCACCAGGACTGAATGGAATCAAATTAGAGAACGTAAGAATGAAGTGTAAATAACAGTAATGTCTACAAGAAAGTAACAGTTCAATATATGTAAAAATTTGAACCAATAGAATTTAGGTTACATCTGCTACACAGTTAATATCCTCATCCTTAAAAAGTCAAACACTGGACACGAAACAGACATTTCAACACATGTAATCTTCAAAATATAGGACAAGGATCTATATATTACATCATTATGAATTATATGATAGAAGATCATCATTGAAAAAGACAATTTAGTTAAAATTCATTTAAAGAAAAAAAATTTGACAAATTTCACATTATATGAAAATATGATAAGAGATTAAATAAAAACATTACTAATAATACATATCTGATTGAAATATTCCAAATTATATATAGAGTTTCTTCTTTATTTCTACAATCATAATAGAAATTTATACAATAAGTTATGAGTTTTTAGAAAATCATTGTATTTGTTCTTTTAAAAATTGGGTTGGAACTGTGTAAGAATTATTAGAGACCCAAAAAATTGTCTTTTGAATTGGACACTTCACCAATACATATCGTACGAGATTTATATGCATGTCAATGTCTGAGCTTCATAAGCAACATCCTCCTTAAGGATTAATTTTACCATTTTAATCTCAAACTTCAAATTCCCAAATGTTTTCATATCTTCATCCTTTTTTCATTATAACTTTTTAACAAAAAAAATGCAGCTTTTTGAGGTGAAATGGTGTCATACCATTTGAGCTTTTTATGTTAACACAATTGCAATGGATGGGATTGATAGGGATTTCATGTTTGAGTGAGTAAATAAATAAGTCAAATTCTCAAGGGGAAAAATTAATAAAGGATGTTAATTAAATAAACTTTTAAATTTAACTCAATCTTATAAAATCAATTTTGAGGTTTGCCCTCACTTATATGTTATGCAATGTCTTTATCTCTAGTCAATGTAGGATCTCTAACACACCTCTCTCATGTCGAGACCTGCCAACTCGTGTGTAGCATTATATAT
Source organism: Phaseolus lunatus (assembly GCA_013389735.1). Lineage (NCBI taxonomy): Eukaryota > Viridiplantae > Streptophyta > Magnoliopsida > Fabales > Fabaceae > Phaseolus > Phaseolus lunatus. The sequence continues at coordinate 9,320,308 of CM023865.1, read as the reverse complement.
TATGGATTATCCGATAACAATCCAATAGCATATGACATGATAAGTACAACAAACTCTCTTTAGGATGGACTCTAAATGACTCTGATACCATATTAAAAAAAAAAACTTCAAATCTAACTCAACCTTATAAAACAGACTTATAAGATAAGATTTGTATCCACTTATATATTATGGAATGTCATTATCTCTAATCGATGTGGAATCTCCGGCAGATATATTAAAAACAAAATAAAAATGATATTATTCTAAATATTACTAAGAAAGTAGGAGAAAACAAGTAGTTTAAGAGAAATTGCAGTATCTGCAGGAATAGAAAACTGAAATGCCACAGCACTGCAGTCCATATAATTCAGACATCATAAGAAGGCTAGGATAAAAAGTAGAAAATATTCACATAACTTGAATACAGTGAAAATAAAAAATCAGTACTAAAGATTTTATGATTCTTTACTATGATGAACAATAGTGCAAAAACCACAACACACACAAACTTCACATTAACCATGGACGATTTAAGAAGGTATTCTGAAAAAGTCATGGATGCCAAAATAAAAGCCCACTTACTCAAAAATGGCTAATAAATATTTTTTATTAAAACCAACAGAAAATACCATCAAAGCCCAAAGTCACACACAAAGGTCCCAGACATCTCTCCCTAGGACAGAGCAAAGACAGGATCCTTTTTCGAATAACTCAACCCACTCATCTCCCCTCATCCTAAAATATATGGCAGACACAAGTTTTTTCCAAACCCATATCTATATTTTACTGCTATTAGTGCTATAACATTAATTTCAAAAAATATATCAATTAAGAATATAGATTGCAAAATAAATTAGAAGCCTTCGGGATTCAAATATGTGTCTCCTATTTTAAACATTTTTATTTATTATTTGAACTTAAAAACCATGGAGAACACCAAAAATAAAAGAAAAAAATACAAGGGATATATTAGGATGGAATCAAATCAATAATAACATTTTTCAGCAAACAAAGAATATCTTCAGTTCTTCTTTCACAATAGAAGACTAGATAATACTCGCTCAAATACATTAAACAGATACTGAAGACAAAACATACCTCCAAAGGAGGCCAAACATTAACGGAGAATAAAAGGAAAACAAGTATATTGATACACAGAAAGATCTTGACCCTAGAACACATTTAAAAAGTACAAGCCACCCCTTTCCAAACCCCAAGAAAATATGCCAGTGCATGGTTATATATTAAACCCAATCTACGGTTAAAATTAACATCTTAATCAAACTCAATACATCATTAATCGCTTCCCTTCCCTTTCACATACAGTAACCAACTTCACCAATTCCATTCCATATTTGGTATTTAAGATGAATTCTCTTAAAAACTTGACAAATACTGAGGTTATTTTTCAATTGATTTGAAAAAGGCCAATCTAGTCCAATTTTTCTACATAATGTGTAGAATTTAATTTACATCTTCAAACCATAATAATCAATAGCATGCATTAGTGCCACTATCACACCAGTCCAGAGCGGAGTGGCACTCCCTCTACAGGGAAGGCTGCATCGCACATTGGTGTTGCTACTGTCACATCCAAAATTGCAAAGGATACTGCTGTTTTGCAATGTGTGACACGACTAGTGTTTAACCTAAAGGGAACAATTACAGACCAAAAGCAGTGTTGTTGCTGTTATTCAGGATTTCATTAACAGTGTAGGTTTATCTTTTAACTATAACCCACAATTTTTTACCCTATCTTTTTCTCACGTTCCTTTCCCAAACCACTTCCTCCCATGTTCAGTCTCTCAGCTTCAAGTGACATTTTAGAGCAGCTCAGGCGACATTTTCAACAGTGCTTTTGGCAACACTTCCCATGAGACATGCAACGTCCAGCAAGAATTGCACCCTTCTTTCTCCTTGGTTTTCTTTTTCGTTCAGCTACAGTGGCGATTCATGGTTGGTTGTTTTGGACATGACAATTGGTTGTGTTTGTTGCTTTTGCTGTTTGGACTTCTTGATTATGAAATCTAATCATAATCTTTGTAATTGTAGGTGTTTTTCCTTATTTTTCAGCACACACGAATATATATATATAATAAACATTATGTAATATATATCAAAACAGTTGCAATCCTACTACCACTATCCTGCTATAGCAGTTTTGGAGATAACCAGTCTGGGCCACTATCCGCTATTTGACTACTATGCTTGAAACTCTTTCTAATAGTATAATGAACGGGTGGCAATGAGATGATTAATTTGCATGAAATCATAAACTCAATATTCCATTTTTTTCTTTTTTGGTTAGAATTTAATTTAACATCTTGAAACTCTTTCTAATAGTTGAGTGGACTGGTGGCAAGGAAATGAGTACCTAGCATTCTGTCACAAACGCGAAAAATGTTCAAAGAGATAGGCCAATGGGATTAAATTAATGTATCCTTTTGGAAACCACCAATTCCTCTCATAAATTAGACTCGTGTCTTCATGCTTCTATATTTCTAACCCAGAAAATGTAAAAAAAAAAAATATCCTATTTACATTTTTCCAGCTTTCAACATTACATGCGCAAAGAAATGTCATGCTTTAAAAAATCGAAGTATCAGAATGGTATGATTTGTGATAAGATTCTTGCAATTCAATTGAGATAAAGCAATTCAGATCACATCCACAGTAGTTTTTGAAGCTGAAACACATTGAATTTTCTGAATCACAAAATTGCACTTTATAACATCCATATCGATCGTCTAGTGACTTGCTTTTCTGCACGGCCAGTGCTGATGTTTTAAATCCCAGATAGCAAAGTGTAGTAGCCAGCTCCAAAAATCTTATACAAAAATAGTTTATAGCAGGGAAGCTACAAACAATTTTGAAATTTTTTTATAGTATACTAGCAAAAACAAATGCGTGGCAACGCATGTGTATTCACATTTTTATTAGATTAAAATATAAACAATTTTACAATTTTACAATTTTATTATTTTTATAGTTTTATTATTTTTATGAATAATTAATTAAATAAATAATACAAGTTAATATATATATATATAATTTTGTAGAAATAGTATTAAAAAATTATATAGCCGTTATTCTTAAAAAGAGGAGTTATTTAGTTATTTTGAAATAAAGAAAAGTTAATCAATTATTTGTTATAAAATAAATAAATTATTCTTTATTAAAAGGTAAAATTGTCCAATTAAAAGATGACACCAAAGGAAATTACCAAATGGTATATCCTTTTTATATAATGGTATAGATACAATGTATGTAAATTCTAAAAGATAATAAGAATTACTCAAAATTAATAAACAAAACATGAAAGTAAATACCAGTCAAATGCAGGTTTACTTGATAGGAATTATTATCATCTTCTAAATCCAAGTCTTCTTTACCATTTAAACTCCAAAAATTGCCCTTCATAAAGCCCTAACTTCTCTGTTCAGAGGGACTTTTTTTGGAATCAACACACAACACCACTGTAGCACCCACCACCATTCAGCCTATTATTTGGTCTGCTAGCTCTGCTAAAGCAGCCCCTTATAGTGGGAAAGGGTCTCTCTGCACTTCTATAGTGCGTTATTTAAAACATTTGGTTATACAAATGGCTTTGAGCATTCCCGTTTTGACTTTTGTCACTACTGTTATGACTTGAATCATGGTCTATATATTTTTTGGTGATGAATAATGATTTATGTTGAAGTTTATGTTTCACTCTATTAACTATAATGCTAATTCACTTTCTTTTTGGTCCAATGGTAGGCTCAAATGGGGAAAGGTAGAGAAAGGATAAAGTAGTCAAAAATGGTGGAGCAAATTGCGATGAATCGAGCCTGTGCAATTACAATTAATGTGTGTAGCTTAGCCAACTGAGTTGCACAAGTGGAACGATCTATTTGACTTTTAAAATGTCAAAATCGATGTTTTCTAATGCTTTTATGCTAAAATACTTTTTGACTATTGAATCTTCCTGTTATTCCTGATTTGGAAACAATTTAGGAAATAGGTCTTCAGATTCACTAGTCAAATCCTAGTATGAGAACATGTATTATTGGATTATAGATTTAAAGGATTAATTTGGCATAAAAAATCTTATAAACTTGATAAGACTATATGACATAAGATTTTTTAGAAGACTTTTACAATCAAGACTTTTTAGTTAGAATTTCAATGTTTTTATATAGAAAGAATTTATAAGATTTATGGATTTACAAGATTTGAAAGGACTCCATGATATTTTCATCAAACATTAAGTCGATGAAAAAGATAACAGAGCAATAAAAGTTTTGGATAAGAAAATTTGTTTCCAATCTTTCGGTAGCTGATTCTAGTTCTTTTTTCTTTATCTATCATGCTAATCAAGTGTTTGCAAATATTTGTAAATTACTTTTAAACAGAACTTCTGTATTTGATTTTTTAATTTCTTCATGACAATGAATTTATAAGGCGTGGACAAGGTGCACAAAATGAGGCATGATGAGAAAGGGGTAAAAAGCATTAAAAATGGTGATCCACATCAATGTAATTGCGTTTGAAAATGGTGTTAAGATTTTTCTACAGTAGAATAGGTCCACAAAATAAAACCCAAGCAGCCAAAGTCTTTATGCGTTATTGAAATTTTCTTTTTAGTGGTGATCACAATGAATTCGTACGAACAAGTTGACTAAAGGCAAAAAAAGGTTAGAGATCTATTTACCTGGTTGCAGAGAAGGCATGTTGGATATGGGGGAAATGACCAAATAATGTATAAATTTCAACCAAAACGAAAGGAACTATCGGTAATGGGAGAATAAAAAGTCTAATAAAGTGAGAGTTTGAGTGAGAGTTAGTTGAGTGTAGTATTTATACATTCCACTGAAAAGTATAATTCAATCTACAAATTAATCCGTCGAAATTGGAATCTTTTTCAATACTAGACCTTTTATGTGAAATAAAAAATCTCAATTGAATACCACTAAATTTTGACAACCTCTTCTAATGGTACTAAATAAATGCCACAAGACTTTTAAAAAGAATCTTTCAAAAATCGCAATCCATTATTCTCTCTTACACATTCAATTGCAAACCTAGCCGAATGCTAAAGGTCATGCTAAAGTTCTATCAGAAGTTGGAAGACAGGATGCAAATATTCAGGTAGGAAACACCTGAAATCTGAAGCAGGTCAACGGTCACAGTTGATAAAAAATTAAAGATACGTACATAGCCCCAATCCTTCAACCCACTTCCTTGAAACAAAGTGTAGGTTTAAAAAAATATCAACAACACAATTTTGAGTGCAATATCAAGGTTTTCGACGTATTCGCAACCGCAATAGTGGCTCATAATCCTCATTTAACCGCAACTTTCAACAATGTCTCAATTTACCACCGCAGTTACTATTTAAAACCTAGTTCAGAAGCATTATATAACCCTCCCCAGTTTTCAAGCAAGCACAATCACAAGTAGCCAGACAAAAATATGTAAGCATAGTTCTAAGTTTCAAGACATTGAATTAAAGATCCAATCAAATCACATATAATTAGAGAGTGTATGAAAAGGAATAGAAAAAACCTTACGTAACGGCGACAAACAACAGAAGCCCGACCTGCTCTCCTCAAAAGGGTAATAACTATCTTCCATCCGGCAGGCAACAAGTTGCCAAGATCACTGGCCTGGACAATCCGCCTCTTCTTCCTTTGACTGGCCCACTCTCCATTCAAAGTCTCCAAAAATTCCAATAACTGCGGTTCCGTCTCCAACCCAGCGGTCCTTCTCTTCAACTCCTCCCCAAACGGATCATTATCCAAACCATCCGCATCCACACCAAATCCCCTCTCATTGAGGGTGGCCACTGCGCTGCGCTCTTCGATAACCTTCTTGGTCTCCTCTTCGAAAACCGATACCGAATTCTCGTTCTTCCTCGGCCGCCCGCGCTTCCTCTTCCTATTAGAAGCATCAATAACGGCAATCGGGACGTTCTGAAACGTCACCGTCACGGGAGGAGGTTGTTTGAACTCGACATGAACAGGAAACAGTTGGTGGTCCACCGCATCAGCCCGGTCGGAGCGCAGCGCGTTACGGAGAGGCTCCACTCCAAAGAGTTGCTGCAGCAGAGAGATAATTTGAGAGTTTTCTTGGTCCACGGGCTCCGGAATGTGGAAAGAAGAGGAGGCGGGAACCGCGAAATTTTGTTTCCGCTTGTTGAGGCGGAGTTTGGAGTAGGTCTGTTTGCGGCTGCCTGCAGATTCGTTGAAATTGGAACGGTCGATTTTGGGAACGACGGAATCGTTGTCGTTGGCACGGCGGTGGCGATGAGTGGCGCCGGAGAGGGAGAGAGTGTAGAGTTCTGGCTGAGACAGGAGACGGAGGTCAACTAGTGGAAGAGAGTCAATGTGATTGGAGGAGGGTTCCACTTCCGCTTCCGGCGTCGACATGGGAGGTGTTAGGTAGGGGCACCGTGATTGCAAATGAATCTGATTTCAAAGGAAATTGGTGTAAATCTTGCAGGTCTCTCTCTATTTTTCCAATTTTCAACTGTCTCTATAGATTTTCACTATTCCTTATGTGAGGTTTATTTTGGGATAATTACAATTACAATGGTTCAAGATTAAGTATTAAAACCCTGATTTCTCCCCAAACAACTTATATCCACTGAATGTTCTAGAGGAGGAAATTGAAAGTGTTGGGCCCAAGAAAGCTCCAAGCAATAAAGAATCTTTTTCTTTTTTTTTTATGAAAGCCTGGGATTCATTATTTTTCCGTCATGCTATACCTGATTAAAAGTTAATTGTAATCATTTCAAATTAAATTTATATTAAAGATGAATTAGGATTATCTTTAAATTACCTCAATTAGATCAAGTATCTTTTATTCAAATATATATATATATATATATATATATATATATATATATATATATATATTGTTTATTTATATATTAATAATAAAATATTTCTTTTAATAGATAAAATCATGACTACCAAAATAAAATAATAATTCACTTCTTAATGCTTTTTTTATTCTTTATCTGTGGATGTGATTCTATATTCACTTTTTGTTACAATAATATATATAGTAAAAAATTATTATTATAATAATCATTAAAAAGAAAAGTAATGACTAAAATAATAAAAAAGTGTATATAAAAAATTATATTTTATTAATTTTTATAAAATTATATATTTACAATAAAAGTATCTGTACTTTTCTTTTATTGTATTGACAACTAATTATGATGAATAGTCTTTTTATAAATCATTAAAAATCAGTTATATTTATAAGAGTACAATATATACAGAAAAAAATATTTATAAAATAAAATTCTTTTTACGTATAACTAATAAAAACATATGCACATACGTGTATGCGTATTTATTTTTTAATGATAATTTAAAAAATAAATATTATAATAACTATTAAAATAAAGAAAAAGAATATTACTAAAATTTGCATAAAAAATTGTAAAAATGTATGTAAAAAACAATTATAAGAATAAATTATTTTTATTAAACTTTAAAATTTTATTGATAGGATTTTTTTAAATAATAAAATTGATTAAATATGAAATAATCTTAACCATTAATTCAGCTCATTATATGCAATAAGACACTCCATAAAATTTATTTTAGTTAAATTTTTTATTACAATTTTGCATTATTTGTAAAAGTTCACTTAATTTTTTGTTATGTATAACAAATTGAAAAAGTACTTATAAAATAAATTATCTGAAATAAATTACCATATTATTGATATTTATTTGAAATTGGTTAATATTTTGTTTTGTTACATTATGAGTATTTGTTTCAAAATAAGTGTATTATTAAAACATATTATTAATACAATGAATGTTTCCATTTTATAATATAGTTTAGTAGTATTGATTTTTAATGTTATTTCATTAAGCATAGAGTAATTAGTTGTTGTTTTTTTAGTATAACCCAATAGTATTGTTATGTCTTTTAGTATAGTTTGGTATTGTGACAATATTTTTCATATACAATTAACCGTGTTCTTAAATTTAGTTGGATGATTTGACAGAATGTCTTTGATAGTTAATTATTTATGTTTGTCAATATATTTTAATATTACACTATGATGTCTTCCATTCAAAAAAATTGTTATGGTTTTTAATATAATTCAGTCTTGTGGTGTAACGTTTTGCATAACTGATCTATTATGTTTTTAATTCATTTCAATGCTATAACTAGATGTTTTGTATAATTGATTAATTTTTTAGAGTTGATATCTCCTTCCAAGTTCAAGTGAGCACTACAACACTTGATAAAAACATAGTGTTTACTTTTTTTAGTTGATATTGTGTGTTGACTTTTTAATAGAAAATTATTCATGGTATAATATCAAGCTAATAATGTTGAAGGCGTGAAACTGAGGTAGAAATGTTTTAGGCACGAAATTCGAAAAAAAAAAGTCTCAAGTTGTGGATTCAAACTATAAATGTTCAAGGTGTGAATTTAAACTATAAATTCTCGGAGATGTGGAACTAAGTTAGAGATGTTTTAGACATAAATCAAATTAAGCATGTTCAATGGGTGGAGGAGTGAAGTCGTGCTATGTTGAAGGCATGAGGTCAAGTTAAAGATTTTTAAGGTTTGAAGTCAAGCTAAACATACCATATGAGTAGATCCAAGCTAGAAATATTGAAGGCATGAGCTTGAACTAAAGATGTTTAAGGCATGAGACCACCAACCTAGTGATGATTTGGGAATAAAATCAAACTAAATATACTTAACGGATAAAATCGAGCTAGAGATATTGAAAACATGGGGTCGAGATATAAATGTTCAAGAATCAACAAATAAAGGTTGAATATATAATAATAGGTAAGTTAATAAGTCATTACACATAAGTCAATCTTTACAAAATGATATACCAATTTTGCATTTTTCTCTCTTAAATAAATACAAACACAGGGAGAATTAAAATTTGTAATATACTGATATTAATTATTTAATCTACTTTTTTATATTCTAGTTGTGATTGAACTTATTGCTATGAAACTAGTTAGTTGTTTTTTGTCATTTATGAGCATATGATTTTTGTTTATTTAGTTTTTTATTATTATTTTACATGACAAATATAAATAGTCAAATTTTTGTCAATTTTTTTTTTCCATCATGCCTTCATCCTTAAAATAACTTCATGTTGTTGAAACCACATTTGTGTGAGGGACATACTTATATAAAGTATACAGGAGGTCAACCCAGAGGGATGTGGGAGGTGTACTGAAAGAGAAAATGGTAGGTTTGTCCACAAAAGTTTAGTTGTACTCACATAGGTGTGGGAGACGTACTAGTAGGAAATTTGTTGTTATAGGTCACCCATAGAGGTGTAGTTGCTCCTACCAGGAGTGCAAAATTGGGCTTGCGCTTTTGCTAATTTACATCAATCCAAAAAGAAATCGGCAAAAAAAATGCATGGTGAAATTTTTGTAATTAAATCCAACTTGTTTACGTCAGACCACCTTAGGTTTGACATAAAAGGGCTTTTAAAACCCTATGTGCGCCTATTCTTTTCCTTCATTTTCTCACTCGTAACTGATAATTTCCTTTACAATTTTGGTTTTCTCTTCGGTAGTAGCTGTGATGACTTCATGAAGGCTCCTTGGTGACCAAAATAGTGGTTTGTGTGATTCCTATGACTGATTTTGCATATTGGTCATTTCTATTCAATTGAATTGAGTTTTTGTTTTTCATTGAGGTTAGTAGTCTAAATCCTCCATTTAAAGAATATTATGCATGGGGTAGTTTTAGAATATGAAATTTATTTTTAATTAATAAATACTTGGATATGATGATAACATCTAGAGCTTGACTTATAAGTTATTTACAGTAATTTTAAATTTGGTTTTGACTTGCATTTTGATTTATAATTTTAAAAAGTACTTGAGGTTAGATATGTTAAGAAAACTATAAATGGTTATAGTTGAATAATAAAATTTGGATTTCATTTTATACTTCATATTTTGTTTAGATTTATATATGTAAGTTATGATCAATTTTGGTTAGAATGGTGGGAACTTGAAAATTATGTTTTAAGTAGTCGAAGTTGTTAGGAATGTGATTTTGACTATAAAATAATTAATTGGTAGTTTATAATATTTCTAAATATTTTACACATTAAACATTTGTTTTTATATTATTTTTAGATATTTTGTGAAATGATATATTCACTTGAAAATCATGGTTTAGGTAGTTAAAGTTTAAAAAAATTGAAACTTGTTAGGAATGTGACCATGACTAAAAAATAATCAATTGGAAGTTTATAGTATTTTTAAATATTTGTTGCACTAAAATTTTATTTTTCTGTTTTTTTTAATGTTTTTTGAAATGACTTATTGATATTGTTATTTTTCAGGATTATGGCGGACTCTAGATCTGGAAGTGGAAAGAGCAGACTAGGAAGATCTATGACTTGATTGACTTTTGTCACTATTGGATGAATTGATAATGAGAAGATGCAGGTTGATATAGAATTTAGGTTGAGTAAGTTGTTAGGTCCAAATATTGTTAAGTTTAACAGCTATTTGGAACTAATAGTTCGACGCATGTATCTATTGTCATTTCATCATGGGATGGGATTGAAGAAATAAAGAAAAACCTCATGTGGCATGATATCTATGTATTACACAATTTTATGTCAACTTATTAGTTAATTTTCTTTATTATCTAACATTCTCAAATGATTAATGTTTTATATGTTTTTTACAACAAAATTTTGACAATACAAACATTGAGGTGGTCAGAAAGTAAGTTTTATCAATCATTTTCAATAGTTGGAGAAATTTTAAGACTTTCTTGACATGAGAATACGTGTTCGGAAAGCATAAAGATGATATTCCTTGTGTCAAGTACTAGATAATTAAGGATGATTAGATGCAATTTCATGTCAGATAATTAAGTGCGTCTTAGCATGTTAGTTTTTTACAATTTTTATAGTTACACAAAATTCTGACTACAATTTTTTGTTGTCTCGTATTTGTATGCATTTTGGATGTCACTACAATTCATCTACCTAAGGTTAGACATTTTTTAATACATGTAATAATTATTTTATGTCCCAGATGTATGAAATTATTTTTTGTCACTACTTTCTCACTTCATTGTAAGGCAAGTAGACACGTTCGAAACGTGATTTATTGGATGAAAGTCATTTTTCCAGCAAGTATCATTAATTCTTGGATAAAGATAACATATCTAAGCATAAGATGATTTCTATTTTACCTTTATGATTACGGTATAATCAAGTGGATGAAATATTTCAGGTCTTTAATGATGACCTTTGATTATTTTAGGATAACATCCAAAAGTTAAGAAAATAATAAGCTACTGTCTTGGAGTCAAATATGTTCAAGATGACATCATGCAAAGTCAAACATGTTCATTGTGTCTCATAATAGGAGCTTCAAAGAAGGCAAGGAAAGAAACATACCTTCAAGAACACCTTCTTACATCTTTTTTCTCTTTCTCTCTTTTTTTTTTTTATTGTTGCATTCTCCCTTTTTTCACAATTGACTTCTTTTTTCATTCACAATCCTTGTTTACCCGTTTATCTTTTGGAAGAATAATAAAATCGAAAAGAAGAAAAGTTGTGCAATTAGTTAAAGATGTAAACATGGGTGTGGAGAGTTGAGGTGTGTAAGTGGGTATAGGAATGAAGAGAAGATAATTATTTTTGAATTTTTTTTATAAAAGAAAACATTTATTAAAAAGGAATTTTTATTCTTAAGAAAATTAGATATTATTTATTTTTTTATTTTTTACTTTTAAACACATTTAAGACTAAAGAAATTACAAGATCTTTCTGGAGTTTTATCAACTAAACAAGAATTTGTTATTACTAGAAAATTATTTTTTATTTCCTTAAAATTATTATTTTATATTAAATTTTAGTATTTTAATTTATCATTTATCTTAAACTATTCTTATTTTATTCAATTGTTATTTCTATCAATTTAAATTTTGTTTGATTGTATTTAAAAATAAAATTTATTTTTTCAAGACAAAATTTAGTGTTAAACAATAAAATAAAACTAGAAGATCTTATATACAAATTGGTAGATTCATAAAAAAAAAAATTCACTCTAACAAGATCTTTTATTGACAATTTTCTATTGCACAGATTGTTGGATGAAAGATTTTACTTAACAAAGTTGCAACTAAAGTTAATTTGCATAACGGAAACATATAGCTAGAAAACACACATGCATCTTGTGCCATAAGATATGAAAATTGTTAATCATTTGTTTTTTTGTGCAATATCACATGGTCTATATGGAATCAATGTTACAAATGGTTTGGTGAATTCATTGTCCAACATATCTTGCCAAAATCTCACTTTAAATAGTTCAGGAGTTTGAGATTATCTAAATTGAGAAATAAGATGTGGAGTTGTATGTGGGTAACCATAATTAGTGAGATTTTGAGACATAGAAACAACATAATTTTTAAGGTACGTATTTTGATTGTTGAAATTTTCATAGTGGCACAACTAAAAGTTTGGTCATGGATAACATGTAAAACCAAAATAACCAAATTTGCATTTTCTGAATGGTGCATTAACTCAACAACTACTTAAAATATGCTAAAAACTATAAACATAGGATACCTAATCTGTAACAATTTTTACCTATTTATGATAACTCTCATTTGATCCTAGTGCATTTGCTAGGCAATGTGTTGTTTTTACTGCAAGTGACATATACATAGTGGGACAAAGCTTTTTGAATGAAACCAGGGAGAGAACAATATTTTAGGAGGTAGCTGTTGTGGTAGAGTTGATGTCATGTACTTGTCTAAAGATTCTCTTTTTGCTCATGTCGTGCTTATAGTATGTAGTTCTTTAACATGTTTTACAAAATATCTTTATGATCATGATGTTGTTGATGTGGTTAAGTTTTATTTTGTATTAGCTTGATTGATGTATTGTGAGCCTTTTTAATGTATTCATTTTGTTTAGATGTCTTTTTTAACTCATAAATATGGTATGTGGAGGAGGTCCAAATTTGATTTAGGTGGTAGAATTTTGTTAGATTATTGTAGAAGGGTTGGAGTATCTCTAGTACTCCCATTTATTTTATATATATATATATATATATATATATATATATATATATATATATTTTTTTTTTTTTTTGCTGATAAAAAAATTGATTACTTGTTTGTTCTTCAACATAAATTGTGTTTATAGATTTTAATATGTAGTTTGAAAGATCAGTATATTATAATAAAATCATTAAATAGAAACTAATTTTAGAGATCAACAATAATTAATTATTATATTAATTAAATTAAATACTATTTAAGAGACTAAAAAATTATTAGTATTTAAAGTAATTTCTATTATTAATAAAATTTATAACAATTTAAAAACTAGTTTATAAATTTTATTAATAATAAAAATTAGTTTATTAAATTTTATAATTATGGAAAGAAGTTTCCAAAATGTTGTTTTACATTTCTAAAATTAGTTTTCTAAAGTTGTTTTAAATTTCAAAAATAAATTTTGGAATATACAACAACATTTGAGAAACAAAATTTCAATAAATATAGAAAATTAGACGGAGGAAAAAAATAATATTCAAACTCGCTAAGAAAAGGAGTCCAGAAGAAAAATGAAGGAGAGATAGTGAGAATCTGAGTGCGGGACAGTGACTTATATTTAGTACCCACTTAAAAAATTTACGTGCCAACAGAAAAATTACTAAAAATAACAACTTAATTTTTTGAATTTTAAAAATATTATTAATTTATTATACAAATATTTTTTAGTGATATCTTTTATCATTTAAAAATTATAATTAACTAAATTTGTTATTGATGAAAATGAAAGAATTACTTGATACCAAATATTCTTGATGGTGTTAAGAAAAGGTGTCTAAAACTGAAAGTAATGAAAAAAGGGATAAAATTGATGAAGTTGTGGTCAGGGGTAAAAATATAAAAATAAAAGATAAGCATGATAAAGGAAAAAGGAGAAGTATAGTTAAGAAGGGGTTGGAAATAGAATAGTCCATAAAATTTTAATTAAATGTTGAATTAATACAACTTAATTTAATTAAAAGAGTTACTATTTGTAATTTGGTTCGACTTATATTATATATATATATATATATATATATATATATATATAATATTAGTGTATGTATGTACAAATATATGAACTAAAATTTGCAACAAATAGGAGGTTTGTGATGGGCCCTATATGGGCCGGCAATAATGAGAATGGGACTGGTATTTTTGCCTTAGGCAATTACTTTCTGAACCTGCACTCAACTTATACGTGAAATGGTAAAAATACTCTCAAATAAATGAGGGGATTTGAATTTTCAGAATAATTTTCTGAATTCTTGAAATCTTTTTCTGAAATGCATTTTTAGATTTTCTATATTATGGATTTTCTTTTTTAGAACAATTTTTAATTTTTATTCTAAAATTTTATTTCTAAAACACACTAATCTATTTCAGATGTAAGATATTTTTGAATCCTAAATTTTCATTGAGAACGAAAGATAATTTTGGAAAGTAGTCAGGCTAGTGTGACATTGTTAAAATGCCTTTAATCACATTACACCATTATTTTACAATATTGAGGACTTTCTTATCGCAAAGGCAAAACCACATGTTTGTTTGTTTTCATGTATTTTTATTATAATTACACAAATGTACTCTGTTTTTATTTCATTTCTTACAGTTTCTTTTAACTTTTACAAATAAAAAATAAAATAAAATGTAATATTTTATATTATTATGGTAAAAATGTCAAACAAAATAAAGCCACCTCCCATATACGGTTTCTTAATGAATCCTCCATTGATCCTATTTGGTATTCTCTACCATTATTATTATTTGGTGGGTGAGTTGAAACTAATTGGCGTGGGTTGCGGAAGAGGTAGGAGACAAAGGAAAACAACAGAAAACATGCAAAAGGGAATTACTACATTGGTAGCGCTATAGAGCAGAGAGGGGAGAGAACAGAGAGAATTTTGAGAAGAAACACGAAATGCAACTTGCAAGTTAACGACACCAGGATAGCATCCGACAAGACAATAAATCCGTACGTTGTTGTGTGTGACACGTGAGCAACAAGTTGGTGTAGTAGATTGTAGAGAATGCGGGTACGATTGTGCGTGCGTGCGTGCGTGAGTGAGTAGGATACGACAGAGATTTGATTGGTTGTTCCTAGTCTTAATTCCAGATTCTGAGTTGGTGAAGGGTTGAAGAAGAAGAAAGGAAGGAGGAGTGCGCATGCAGTGCATGGTGGAGTTTGTTGTACTTAGCGTCCTCAATGGATACCCACAAAGATCTGTCGTCATGCAACTGCTTCCAAACTGCACATTAATACTTTCTCCACTCTTCTCAGTACTTTAATTTGCAATTCACAAGCTAAAATATCATCTTAGAATATCCTTATATCAAAACCACAATTATTATTTTTTATTTCAATATTAAAATATTTACTTAACAATTCATTCAAACTTCTTCTACTAATCAAATCACTCAAGCATATTATTATAACAAAAATCATATATATTACAATAAAAATTATTAGTTATTAATATCTAAATAAAATTATTAATTATTCATATCTAAAGTAATTTATAATATTAATAAATTTTTAAATTCGTAAATTTTAGTTCTTAGATACTTAATATTCTAAATTAGTATCTAATTTAGAATATAAGTTATTGGTAATTAAAAACTTTGTAGTTAATTTAGAAATTATTTTATAAATTTTTATTGATAATAGAAATCACTTTAGATACTAATAATATTTTTAGCCTCTAAAATAATATATATTTAATTTAGTCAATATACTGACTAATTAATTTTTAGTGATTTTCTTGTAATGTATATAAGATATACATGCTATATAGACTCAAATTAATATCTTAATCTATTCTTTAATATCCACTAAAAAAATCATTAAATAAAAATTAATTAGTTGTTATATTAGACAAATTAAATACTATTTTATAGACTAAAAAAACTATTAGTATCTATAGTAATTTATATTATTGATAAATAGTTTATAAATTGATATTTAATTACCTATCAAAGTTTTAACTATCAACTCTATAATTTAAATAATTGATACTTAAAACTTTGTTAGTAAATTAGATATTAATTTATAAATTTTTTATTTTATATATCAATAATTTATTTAGTCTTTAAAATAGTATTTAATTTAAATTAATTAATTATTTATTTAATTATTTTCTAAGTGATTATTGTCTAGTAAGAACTCTTATAATTATAATCATTATTATTGTCATGGTAAATAATGAAATTCTTATTATTATTCTTTTACTATAGTTATTATTATTGTGATATTCTCCTCTCTCATGATTCAAGACATAATCATTAATGATAATAATAAAAATAAATTAATAGTCATAAAAAATATATATCAAATTCAAGTAAAAATAACATGATAATTAAGTTATTTTTGGATAAAAAAATTGGATATTTTATTTTTTTATTTCATAAAACTTTTAAAATTCAAAGATTATGTTAGATCGATTTTAACAAATTTTTAACTAAACATTACAAGAAAATCTAGAAACTAATTTTAGAGAAAAAAAAATAACTAGTTGCTATATTGGCTAACTTAGAAACTATTCTATAAATTAAAAAAAATTATAAATTAGTTTATATTATTATCAAATAGTTTCTAAATTGGTATCTAATTATCTACCAAGGTTTTAACTACCAATTATTTAGATTCTAAATTCTAAATTTAGTAGAAAAACTTTGATAGCTAATTAAATATTAATTTAGAAACTATTTAACAAACTAATTTAGAAACTATTTTTTTTTCTCTAATTTAGTCAATGTAGTAATTAATTATTTTTTTTCTCTAAAATTAGTTTCTATTCAATAATTTTCTTAATTTTTTTAGTGAAATATTTTCTTAAACAAACCTTTTAACCTGTAGTGAAATATATATATATATATATATATATATATATATATATAAATGAATAATTTACTGTTTAATAATTATGTCCTTTTATTTATACGATGTACATTATTATTTTCACTAAATTGTTTTTTTATTAAATATTCATTACTAAAAAATCATTAAATAAAAATTAAATTTTAAAAAATTAATTATAATATTAATTAAATTAAATATTATTTTAAAAAATAAAAAAATATTAATATCTAAAATAATTTATATTATTAATAAAATTTATAAATTAGTTTTTAAATTAATATTTAATTAACTATCAAGATTTTAGTTTTTAAATTTAAAATAATTATTATAGCTAATTAAATATCAATTTAAAAAATAATTTATAAATTTTATTAATAAATATAAATAATTTTTAAAATTTTTAAAATAATATTTAATTTATTTAATATATTAATTTAGTTTTTATTTAATAATTTTTAATATAAAAAAGGTGAGTACATTGTTTATATGAAAAAACAAGAGAGTAAAACTTAAGCATCATACTATTCTACACCTGCAGGAAATGTACCTTAAAAAATCAACAAATCTGAATGCAGTAACACACACCTACGAAAGAAGGATATCCCAATTTGTTAATATATGAAGACTCTTACATTATTCTATTTTAAACTTCCACATAATTCATGTGAGTAAGAAAAGTGCACTAATTACATGTGTAAGATATGTAGTTTAAAAGAAAATGTGAATTGTTTGTCTTTCTGATATACATTGAATTGTTTATCACTTATCCTTCTTTCCTTCATCTAGAAATCAATATTACTTCTTAATCCATAGGCCCACACCCAATTCAATATATATCGCGTATTTAAAAGAGATCTTCAATCATGGCTCAATTGAAACACAAACGCAATAATACACCCAAATTACTTCATTAATTGGTTTTAACTATAAAGTTAAGGTAGCCAATTCGCTATATACACATACAATCTTACAAATATTTAATTAAGAACCTAAACATCCTACTCTTTAGTTTTGAGAAGTCTACTTTATAGTATATAAATGTATATATGTTGGCGGCTAAATTTGTTATTTATAAAATGAAAATTAAATTAACACGTATTATTTTATTTACGTGATAAATTAAAATGAAAAGAAAGATAATATACTTTTTGGACTAATTATTTTGAAGAGTATAAAAACTAAATTTTTATTTAAGAAAAATAGCTTTTGCGAAACAATCATTGTCAAACCATGTGATGAAGCACGGCATTGCTAAAATTTTAAAAAGACAAAAAAATAATTGAGGTTCGTTGTAGATTATGAATAGAATAAATAAAGAGAAGCTAAGCCTTACAAAATAAATTATGGTGGGGAATCCGAATGCGAGAGTTACTCTAAAAAGACCACCTTTAATTATTTATGCCGGCAGTTGGAAAATAAAAAATATATATGTAAAACGCGGAAATATAATAATTTTATTCCCTATTTATAAAAAAATATTATTATATTGTAAACACTAATCTTTAAGTATTATTAATATAATTTATAATAATATTTATTTTATTAAGTGAAACACTACTTTTTATTCTTAACTTAGAAAACAATTAATAATTTTCTCAAACGACTTTAAAGTGCCACCCTCAAACATTTTCTACTAGAGATATTTTAAAAGGTAATTCGATTATAATTATGAAATTAATAAATAAACAGATAAAAGTGAATTAATTTAAAGTTTCTTAAATTCTTTCACAAGAATTTTCATTAATTTTAATTCCATAAATAAGTAATTTAAAAAAATATATGAGAATAATATTTTTATTTTTAAAACACTTGTATAAAGAAATTGTCAGAGTAATTTAGTGATTCTGAATTAAAAGTTACAGTAAAATTTATGTAGTTTTGATAAGTATTGATATATTGAGAAACCTACCCTGATTAGAATTAAAAGAGAATTAATATTTTATTGAAATTGACCAATTTTAAAATTGGATTGACTAAATTTGTAAAGTAGTGGATTTCAATATACAGTAAAAAAGTAACACTTTCCTAGTTTGATATATGTAGTTGTCGCATTTGGTTGTGAAGAGGCACATGCAGTGGCCAAGCCCTGGTCACAACCCCTCCCAAGAAACTTACGACAGCCATCAACATGATGACTGAAGACACCGTGTGGATTGCGCGTTTCTCTCTCATTGTTTTTTCAGAACAAATTCTACCACCACCCACCATTTAATAATCTCTCTCTCTCCCTCTCTCCCACACAGCACAATTATGCTCCTTTGACAGTTATCCGCTCAGGCACAACAGATCTTGGGCCGAATTACCATCCCTTCAGAAAAGGTTCGTTTTTTACCACGCTTGTTCCCTCTTTATATGCCTGGGACAGTGTCTGTGTTACAATCACCAGGTGTTTTTGTTTTGGTCAGGTTAGTGTTTTTGTTTCCTGTGACCCCTCAAACCATCGCCAGGTGTCTGCTGTTCATGTTTTGCACGGATTTTGAATTCCTGGCATATCCCTTAAATCAGTATATATTCTTATTGCATAGATAGAGCATGACTATGGGCTGCAAGCTCGAGATATCGTATATAAATATTTTTTTCAAAGAATTTATTCTTGTACTGCAAGTTTTACTTGGTTGGCATATATTGTTTATCTGAATTTTTGAATGGTTGGTTGGTCTTCTTCCACTGCGTAGGTCTATTTCAAGAGACAAATATTCGCGGAGCTTTGAGTAGCTGCGTCATATACTACAACTCTGGCCAACTCTCTAGCAATATTTTCACCAACTGTTGAAGGTGTTGGTCATTCCTTTTGTGGTTCGCGGTTTTGTGTTGACAGGCTCCTATCTCTTGTTCTGCACCTTCCCATCGACTATGGCTAACTTTTGACTCTCTTGCTTCAATGTTACTGCTATGATATAACTGAGTCAGACAAGATGTGAGTGGCCATAGGATTATAGGAATCGTGCAAAGTTTGAATGCGCAGAGAAGATTGAATAAAATTAAAGGATTCAGAACAAGCTTTATCTTCTGTCATGGCCTTGTGCAGGTGTTTCTCCTTTTTTACTGGAAAGAAAGCGGGAAACAAGGTAACAAATATGTTCTTATATTGGGTGTGCTTGATTTCTATTTCAAAAACCGTATTTGGTGTGTTCGATTTCTATCTTCAAAAACTATTTTTTGTAATAAAAACAAATATAGTAAACAGATATCCACACTCGGCTCATGCCTCCCACACGCAGCACCATTTTAGACGTCTTAGATTTCTGAGATAGGACTACAAAACAGAAAAGTAGATGAGAAAATTCTCACTCTACCTGCTTCAGTAAACCGTATACCTTACCTGCTTTGTTTATTTCTTCAGGGTACTGCTGAAGGGCCTTCAACAGGGGACCTTAGAGCTGAACTTGGTGAAATACAGCACCCGAAGATTTCATCAGAGCGTCGTGATTTGAAGCCGGCCACCCTCGATGTCACGGTACCCTTTGGTGTGCAGAAGAATTCAAGGGGAAATGTGAGGATCATGAATCTTGAGAGTCCTGTGAAGACTGAGGTGGAGGAAGCTTATGAAGGGGAAGACGAGCATGAGGAGTCTCCTTCCATCAAGAGGGAGCTCTCTGATTTTGATCTTCAAGTCCACCAAGCTACTGCAAGCAAAGAAAGATATGATCCATCAAATGAAGAGATAGAATACCCCAGTCCGTATGAAGACCAAGCTAACATTCAATTCGAAGACAGAGACCATCAATACAGCAAAAAGAGTGATGATATAATCCAAAGTGGACATGTCAGTGATCCTGGGATTGGCAAGGCTGACTTTTGGGCTTCCCCAGAGCTCAAGAGATCTTGTTCTGACCTGGGAAGAAGGGATGTATTTATGAAGACTTCTCATCTCTTTGCAACTTCTAAGTCACAGTCTTTTGAGGATTTGCAAGGATTATCAGCATATCAGATGGTTAATCAAAGCCCCAGGTCTGTGATGACTCACTGCAGTGCTGATAGAGTGATGTTGAAAAGGCATTCCTCAAGTCAAGTTCTCCCTTCTAGAAGTAAAAGATTGTGGTGGAAGTTGTTCCTGTGGAGCCACAGGAATATACATAGATCTAACTTAAGCAAGTCGACACAAATACATCCTGCAATTGCTGCTTTAAGTAGTCAATGTGGCTACTCCTCCGACACCGTTGAACCAAAACAAGGCAAGGCATTGAGACACGAAGAATCACCCTCACCAACCTCATCTTTTGGGGAATATTTTCAGAAAAGCTGCGATGGCCAAAATATTGATAACCAAAGGTGGAGCAGATTTCAAAAAGAGAATTTTGGATTTTGGCCACAGAATCAATGGGTGGCTTTCTCAACAGAATCATCCTCGCTTAGCAGAGTGGATGAGTGGGTGAAAGATCTCGAAATTCAGCAGCCACCTCCTGAGGATGATTTTGGTGATGACAGCATTGGAAGCATTGCCTTCCCACCTTCTCCTGATGATGGTAGATCAATTGCAAGAAGCACATCTCAGTTGATTCGACATCCAGATGCCAATATTTCAAAAGATATAATGAATGCCAATAGTCTGGTCCAGTCCCTGAACCCAGCCTCAACTGCAGCTCATATATCAGGCATTGGTATAAAAGCCATCCCCTCCCTTTCACACTTCTTCAGTCTCCGCTCTGTCAATTTGTCAAGCAATCTTATAGGTACGCTTTTCTGAGAGAAAGAAGTTACCCTTAACATCACTTACTCAAAATAATAATAATACTAACTAAACTAATTTGTAGTTCACATCACGCCTGGATTTCTCCCAAAGGGTATTCATACACTGAATCTGTCAAGAAACAAAATCAGCACTATTGAGGGCCTGAGAGAATTAACCCGGCTGCGGGTACTTGATTTAAGTTATAATCGCATTTCAAGAATTGGACAAGGTTAGTTTCTATATTGGCTGATGCTAAAAATGAAGGATGTCACTTCTTGAATATGTTGGCCTGTGCATTATTTTCTATAATAAAATTAACCACTGTGTTCTCATCAGGATTATCAAATTGTACCCTTGTCAAAGAGCTATATCTTGCCGGAAACAAGATAGGTGATGTTGAGGGGCTACATAGGTTATTGAAGCTAACAGTTCTGGACTTGAGCTTTAACAAGATCGCAACCACAAAAGCATTAGGCCAGCTGGTGGCTAACTACAACTCACTTCAGGCCTTGAGTCTGCTAGGAAATCCAATTCAAAGCAACATCAGTGATGACCAGTTGCGCAAAGCAGTTAGTGGTCTTCTTCCAAAGCTTGGGTACCTGAACAAGCAATCTATCAAGCCTCAAAGGGGACGAGAAATACTCACTGATAGTGTTGCCAAAGCTGCCCTTGGGAACAGCGGCCACAACTCCTACAGAAGAGTACTAAAGAAAGGTGGTGGCCAAGGAGGCTCAAGTTCCTCCAGTGTGCATAGAGGAAGTGCTAGTGTTTCCCACAATAGCAGGAACAGGTCAAGGAGCCGAACTAAGCGTCATTAGTTCTCTGTAAAAGGTGCAATTTATCAGTCTATTTCTAAAGTGGAGGAGTAATTTCAAAACTTGTTTTACCAATATTTGCTTCAACCTGTACCCCACCCGTGGAATAAGCGTTGGTTGTGATTGTTGCTGTGTTTGTTTCAACCTGTTAGTTATCTTCGGTATTTGATTAAGATCGCTCTATTCATGAGATTCTCTTGGTTTAAGACTTGGAATGGAAGTACTACAGTCTTCATCGTTTGGCTGGTTTCCCTATATACTACTTAAAAGTGAAATAATGAAGATATGAAAATTTGTGGATTTTCCATCTTGAAGAAGTTTTTCTGCATCCCTTTTGATCCTTTTTTTTTGGCAATGCGACACTAGGTTTGAACATTTTAAGTTGCTCTGGAATTCCCTCAGTCATTGTCATTAGTAGTGATCAATGTTGGATGTCAAAAATTTGGAATTGAAATAGAGAATGTTCCATGAAACACTACATAATCAAATTGTTGCCAAATCTGTTATAGTTTCTCAAATATGGCAGTAGCTTCTGAAACCGAAGAGCCAAGTTATGATCCATAAACATCAAGTCTGCTTGACGGCATTTCTTTTAGGCTACTGCTCTTCACGAGGTCGTATTTCAATCGCACAATTTGAAACTTGCAAGTGGACTTTTGCGGTTGCTGATAAACATTTAGATATATACATATAAGAACAGCAGAAAAAGAAGATAGGGTCGTAGCAGTTATTTTGTTGACCCCTGGGAACGACCGAAAGACGCTATTAACAACAAATTCAGAATTTTGGGTTTATTTTTATAATTAAAGACTTTTTAAAAAATAGTTTTTGATTGTTAGTGACTTACAAGTTCATGGTATAAAATTTACTGAAACTTAAGTATTAAAGTTCACCGTCAAAAATATATTGCGACTGTAGTTGTGAGAAAGATTTCGCAAAGTTTTTAAATTCTTATATTTGAATTTATTCAAATTGACAGATCTTACACTTAACCAATTAAGATCGTAATGTCTCTTTTATCTTCTTTTACATTTTCTATTTTGTTAATTCTTCAATGAAAATTATCATTTTCCATTTTATTACTTTCATGGAAATTTTCGATAATAAATGGATCATATATTAGATATTTATGCTTGCGTCCCCAACATTTCCATAACAGTTTCAAAGGGTTTCGTTGATAGACTATTTACCCACCCATTAAATTAATAATTTTCCAGGCACTATTATTACTTCTAAATAATTGCCCACCTCAGCAACACCAGTGACTGTTGGGTACACAATGTTACGTATGCAATAGTAAAGAACTTCCGAAGCAACATCATTGTTTAGTTATTTGATTTGTTACTAAATGAAACACTTCTACTTTACACCATTCATCTGTGCTCTGCCGCGAATAGGAACAATTTGTGTGGTGCGGGGAGGCTGGGACACAGACACCAAATTTTCTTCAAGCAGAAGCTAGAGCAAAAATAATGCAAAAATAGTAGTCATTTTAAGAGGAATGTCAGCACACCACATCTCGTGGTTGTTCTCACATTTAAATAAGGAGATAGTCTTGAAATAAGAGGTCAATCGTAACTAATTTCAATCAATAACAGAGAAAAATTATTGATTTTTTTAAGCAATAGATAAAATATTGATATTATTTAACTTTATTTTAATAACTAATGAAGAATTACAGTACAAAAACTATGGAACCTCGATGCCCAGATAGAAAGTTGAAACTTTGAAACCTTTTGGCTATATAACTCTAGAAAAATATACAAGGATTGGGAGTACAACCAAATGTAGATAGAAAGTTGAAACTACCGAACCTTGTATACCCAGATAAAATGACAAGGTAGAGAAACATAAAATCCTTGCCACCTATCCAATCTTCACAATTCCTCCGAGGAGTCCAAGAGGACCCGTGAAGCCAATAACCAGCACAGATTAAATTATCAAAAGAAACTCTAATCTTTTTCAATTCCATTACCAAAAAGTCATTTGATTTCTGTTTAAGAGCACCCTTAAATTTAAGAGTTCCAAATTCCAATTAGTCTTTATTTTCTTAACTTCCAGACACATTTCATTCTCCTAACTTAGCACAAATTTCTCTTCCTGGGAAGCACACCGCAAGTAACTCAAAAGCATCAAGTCAAATGCTGCTCTTCCACCCCCAGATCAGGTTCCATTTGGTCCACCTGAGCATACTTATAAAGCTTCTCATTAAACGCCACCTGGGGGTCCTTCTCAATCAAAACCCCATTCTCATCATAGGCATCCTTCAAGAACACAACCCAATTCATCTCAGTCCCGGCCAAGTAAAACGCTCGTGGCTGCTTCCGCAGCATCTGATAAGTATGCTTGGTCAAACTAAACTCCTCCTTGAACTCCACAAGGTGATGAATGGATGCCCTCTTCTCCAAAGTCAAGCTCAAGAACTCATGAATCAACCCAACCCTATACTTCTCCGCCTCCAACGTCCACAAATCAAACATGTGCCCATCCGAATAGGGAGACACCAAGGGAAGCGAGTTCAGCAAATCAAGCTTCCTATTATCGTCCAATTCCAAATCCAAATCCTTCCCGTACTTCACCGGAAACCTAAACTTCCGCTTAGCCGAATCCTCGTCAACAACGAACTCCCTCTCAAGAGCACTCACGGCGAGAAGTGGGTCCCACTTCGCCAACTCGAGCACCCTCTTGCCGTCGCGGTCAACCGCGATTTTGAAAAGGTCGGGGTATTTGGATACCCTGTCGCGGAAATCATCGGGGATGCCGAAGAGGGTTCTGCAGTGGTGGATTTTGCTGAGGGGGATGCGGTTGCGCGCAGACATCATGATGAGTTTGCGAACCTTCTCGACGCGGTTCAGTTCCATTGCGTCCATGAGGGAGTGCTCCTCTGCGAGAAGGTCCTCCATGAGATCGGTGAACCCGAGCCAGGACTTGCCGTCGGTGTGACGGTAGGTTTGGAAGAGGAGGGGGTGGTGCTGGAGGAAGCGGGAGACCTTGCGGCCTCGCGGGAATCCGAGCTCTCGGTGGAGCTTGCCGGCGTCATCGAGGCGGATGACGTGCTCCGGCTGGGCGGAGAGAAACTGCTTGGAGCGCGTGACAAAGCGGAGGAGGGCGTCGCGGTGGAGAATGCGCTCCAGAGAGGGGATGCGGTTGGGCTGGGTCTGGACCGGGGTGGTTCTAGGGCTGGGCTTGGGCTTACGTTTTTTCTTAAACTTTTTAGGAGTTTTGGTGACGAGGAAGGAGGTGGAGAATGGGGCTGTGTAGGAGACAGGAATAGGATTTAGGGTTTTTGATGATTTGATAATGGAGACGAAGGAGAAGAAGCGCCAAGCCATGAAATGAGACCAGAATCATCCATCATCAAAACGCTTATATACGTGTGGAGAGATCAACGGTGATTAGATGATCCAAGAGTACGTGATGGTAAAAAAATATTATAAAAAAACATTTCCGACCTGCCGGATTCGAACCAGCGACCTAAGGATATCTGTCTTACAACTACAGTCCTCCGCTCTACCAACTGAGCTAAGGTCGGATTGTGAAAACATTTTCGCAAAAAGAAATTAGTATTAATAAGAAGATACATCTCGTGTTGTATGATACATTTTTATGTTCTACCTCCAAATCTCTGTATAACACTCCTAGGAACTTCTCTCTTAATTAATGACTCCATCCTTATGTGTTATTTAAACTTTTTACAATTTTCTAAATAAATTATTATTTATTATTATTTTAATATAATAATTACAATTTTATTAAACTATTATCCTCCATAAATATTCACACTAATATAAATTCTTTAATTATTAATTACAAACTAATTAGATAGGACATATGTGGAAAATATCTTTTACTAGAGTTTTTTACATTATTTATAAAAATATTATTTTAATACAAATTTACATGAGATTAACGTGTGAGTTGAGGATGGGTTAAATGATGTTGATATGAAACACTCAATATCTTATAATGCATTAGATAATGAATGTAGGATCCATGAATGTATTGATGCATTTGCGATAGATGAGGTAAAGGCTAGTACCAAAAAAGTATTTACATATTGTGTATCTGTGAAACATATTTTGTGAATGAAATATGAAGTTGCCATAAGTTTTTGTAGCTATTCACTACTTGGGATGACCTTTTGAAGTGGGCAAGAAAGGTTGTCTATGAGTTTGACTTTGTGTTATTTTTATATTAGGGTTGGATACTTCAAATGGCCAACAAACATACATATTATTATGGTCTGAGAGAGGAGGTAAACGTAGACAATATAAAAGAAACTTAGATGTTACTGAAAGTGGAAGTAGGAAATGTGATTATCCTTTTAGATTGAGAGGGAAACCAGTAAAAAGTGGTGAATGATGGATTGTCAAATTACTTTGTGTCGATCATAATGATTATTTGGCATATATGTTGGTAGGTCATTCCTATGTTGGCAGGTTAACACTTAATGAGAAGTATATGCTTATTGATATGACAAAAAGTTCAATGAAGCCTAAAATTATTTTGCTAACAATGAAGGAGCATAATAATGAGAATATCACCACCATAAAGCAAGTTTATAATGTCATTATTGTATATCGAAGACCAGAACAAGGTCAAAGAAATGAAATGCAACAATTGATTGATGATGTTACTTCGGCAATACATGTATATTCATCAGTTTAGGTTTTTTAAAGGCACGAATGTGGCACAATATATGTTTTGGACACACCCTGATTTAGTGAAACTACTAAATTTTTTTAACATTATGTTAATGATGATAATACCTACAAAACTAACAGGTAAAAAATGCCCTTGCTTGAGGTTGTTGGAGGTTATTGGTGTTACCTCAACGGGGTTGACATTCTCTATTGCATTTCCTTTACTCAAATCTAAATGTGAAAATAACTTTGTATGGGCCCTTGAGAGACTTAACAGGTTATTTTTTAGAATTTATGCATAGCTTAAGGTCGTAGTTACTCATAGAGATATTGCTCTCATAAATGCAATAAATGTTTTGTTTCTTGAAGCTTCTAATCTTCTATGTCTCTTTCACATTAGTATAAAATGTTAGTGCATTCAAGAGAAGCATAGGATCTATTGTGGATTGTGATCATGTAGAAGGATTTCAACATCGTGTCTAGACATTTGAAGTTCTTTGTTCTCCATGGCCCATATTTGTTAAATATGTCAATGTTACTTGGTTAATTCTCCATAAAGAAAAATATGTTAAGACATAGATAAATAGGATGATGCACTTAAGTAAGACAACAAATAACATGTATGTACGTCTTAACCATATATTATTGTGATTAGAAATTGAAATCTATTAGCATTTGTTTTGTTTCATAAAGTTGAAGTTGCACATTGAAATTTAAAAAGAATGTTTTAAACCTCCATAAAAGACTTATCTTATTGTTAGAATTCCAAAAACAATATGCTTATTGTACATCTAAAGATTTATAATGCAATTTTTCCAAACATGTATTAGAATTGCATTATTTATAAATATTTTATTTTAAGACTTCAAGTAGTAATAATAATAAGTATTAATTTTAAAATAATAATAAATATTAATTTTAAAATAAAATCATTATTAATTAATTTTAAAAAAAGAGATAAGAACTTATCTCTAAGATATAAGCATGAATGTTGCAATTAATGTGATTTAATATTGTATATTTGGAGGGGGGAGAGGGGAGAGGGTAGAGTTTCGAGAAGGGAAAAAATAAGAGAAAGAAGAAGGGGGAAAAAAAAAATATATATAAACCTTCAGTCACATTTCAACACCTCATCTACACTTCAAGTGAATGAGAGACATGTATCATTTATGTATTTATTTTTATTTATAAATCTCTTTTCTTAGCAAAGTGTCAATTACCTCATCTATTTTATTTATATTATTTTTAATTACGGAGTAATTTATTTTATTTATATTATTTTTAATTACGCAGTAATTTATTTTATTTATATTATTTTTAATTACACAGTAATTTATTTTATTTATTTTATTTATCTTTAATCACGTGCACAAATCTATTTTACTTATTTTTTATATATTATTTATCTTTAGTCACGTAATTTATTTTATTTATATTAATTATTCTTAATCACATTGATCTATTTTATTTATTCTATTTGTATTATCTTCAATCACACTGATCCATTCTGTTTATATTATTTATCTTCAATGACGTTAATCAATTTTATTTATTTTATCTTCAATCACACACACAAATTTATTATATTTATTTTATTTATATAATTTAATTTATCTCCAAATCCGTAATAGTCCATTTTATTTAGTTATATTTATATTAATTATGTTATCTCAGTAATAGTCCATTTTATTTAGTCATATTTATATTAATTATGTTATCTCACTAATAGTCCATTTTATTTAGTTATATTTATATTAATTATGTTATCTCACTAATATATATTTTTTGATTATATAACTTTTATTATTTGTTTTATTCAATAAATGAATACGATAGAAATATTTTTTAAGAAAATGCTACAAGTATAATAAGGTTATTAATAAATAAATATTTGAATATATGGTAGATGAAAATTTCATCTTGGAGATTTAAATGAGTAAAAATGGTTCAAGATGAAATCATCTTATACTATTTTGTCAATTATGGTAAAACTCATTTTTCCCAACTAACCACTACAAACTTTATTCAAATTTTTAAATTATTGAAATTATAAAAGATGATTTTTATATTATTTTGGTATTATATTATTTTACATTATATGTGTTCTCATTTTCCTATTTTATTCTTGATACATGAAAACAAAATATAAAATTTTGAAAATATCACATAAATAGATGAAGGCTTCAAATTATCCCAATTCATTCTTCACGGTCATTATCACAATTTTTCTATAATGAATTGGAATCCAAACATTGCAAACAATTTAGTTACTTTGTATAGAACAAGACTCTTCACCCTAATGTTCATCTAAAATATGGAAATATGGATGCCCCAATCATTTTAAAGAACCCATCGTGGTCACTTTCTACATATTAGCTATTCTTCACATTAACCTCTGATCAATATGTTTCCTCCGCACGATAAAATAAAGTAATAGTGCTACAAAAGCATGGATTTACAGACGAAACAACCCCAACAGAGCAGTACAACGAGATAGATAAATTTAATTATAACCTCATGAGGGCATTTATGTCATTTCCTTAACGTGAGCGGGTGCAGAAAGCAAAAGCCTAGCTCTAAACTGATTCTTCGGGCACGGAAATATAACTTGGTTTTTTAATCATACTATGTAACCTCAACTCCACCAATTAGGTAATTTTACACTGGCTAATGTTGAAAGTGAGTTTGATTTCACATTATAAATATTAACAAGATTTATCAAAATATGGTGTTGCTGGGGTTTTACAGGAATGAGAGCAAAAAAAATAATTGTATACGAATACGGGGGAATTAATCGCTGAGCATTTTATACACCACAGCAAATACATAATATATATATATATATAGATAAATTATTCTATCATGATCTATCTTGCCAATCTTAAATCATCATGTGTATAACTGTAATCAGACATCACATGAAAAATTGAATCAACCAGTATACTTCTTCATCCGCTCTGCTCTGCTCCTCGTTTGATAATTACAAGGCGCTATGTATATATGCCTTACGGCTACATAGGAGTTGTGGTGGTATCATTGACGAGAATTCACTGTTTCCTCTATGGTTTTTTTTTTTTTTTTTTTTCTGTCCAAAATTTTCAATCCCCACCTTCTATGGCGGAGCATTATGATAATAAATGAACACTGTGAAAATGAATATA
Organism: Phaseolus lunatus; assembly: GCA_013389735.1. Classification (NCBI taxonomy): domain Eukaryota; kingdom Viridiplantae; phylum Streptophyta; class Magnoliopsida; order Fabales; family Fabaceae; genus Phaseolus; species Phaseolus lunatus. The sequence goes on along the minus strand of CM023865.1, from coordinate 9,290,103 downwards.
TGAATATTATGGTCTAATTTCCTGTAGACTTTTAATGAATTAATTTGCCTGTTTCTTAAAGAAAGGTTTCTGACAGATCAGGAGTCTCTGATCGCTGTCACTGTCCATTTCTACAACTCTAGCATCCCACTTTAACCTTGTTGTTAGAGCTCTGGCTGACTCTACTAAAGGAGCTGTGTCACGAATTATAATCCAACCCTGCAACATCATCACCAATTGTCACCATATCAAATGGCCTAAAAATATGTCAATCCATTCAAAAGGAAGTACCTAAGCTATCTGGTGATAGCCTCCTGAAAATCTAATAATTCTCTATTTTCCCCTTAGTACCTTAGAAAATTCCATTTTAGCTTTATGCTTCCACAGGAAAAAAATAAAATTAAAGCTTTCACAAATGCATCTCAATCTGATGATCACATTAGAGTTACTAGGCTGACCCCAGTGGTCTCAAATGGACATTGAACTAACTACACAATGGAGATGCATACCCTACATATATGCAATATCATGCTGATAGTAAAATTTTAAAACCGGCGTCATTATCAAAAAAAGGAAAGCCCTATAGGCAGGGAAACTCATAGCTACAAAAGTAAGGCCATAAATCACACAATATTAGGCAAACTGGCGATAAATCTTCGGCAAAATCAATATCCAGTTAGTATTAGATCATATGATCAAATCCAGGCCATTATGATTTAATTTAATAAAGAAACAGAATCTATTGCATTACTTTATGATAATAAAACCCAACCAAAGTGAAATCAAGAGACTCCTTCCTTTGCTAAGTGTTTAGCTAAGGTTTTGAAAAGGTTATCCTAACTCCAAAGAGTGTTTAACAAAAACGGATTCACGTATGTTCATAGCTTTATATATTTATACCTCATAAAATCAGATGAAGTGAGTAGGAAAACACAAAACCAAAATAAAAAGATAAAGGACCACAAATGAAAAGTTAAAGCCCAGAGTATATTTACATACCTCTGGCCGAAGTAACCTGTCAATTTCAATGAACAGGTCAAGCATCTTACAGCTGCGTTGCCGAGCAAATTCAAGGGATAAAAGTCCTGCTGCATGCACCAAGTCATAGGTTCTAGGGTACGTTGGAAAGGCCTCACACCTAGAAACCACAGAAGATCAAAATTGTAAGAAATATCTAAGTGGCGACAGGTGTTCACAAACAGTGCCCTTTTCAATTAACTGTGACCTTTTCATAAGGAAGATAAGTTTAGAATATTTAGTTTTAATCTGCAAAAACTTTGGCATGTGATAGAGTCTAAAGATATTAAACCATTCTTAAGGAATCGTTTAAAAGCTTAAGTTTAGAATATTCACAATTTAATTTAATTTTCGCAATGAGTGGTATAAGGTTGTTCACTGTTCATGCTTAAGCCCGAATAGCTTTTACATTAAGGGAAAGTTAGAGATATAAAGCATTCAACTGCTCTCTCCTGGCATCTTAGGCTTTATAGGTTAAACTAGTTCTTGACAGATTCAAGCTTCCATTATCTACCAACAATTTTCCAAGAAACAAAAAAAACTTGGGGAAATAAAAATGGGAGGAGATGCCATACCACAAGTTTTGAAATTTAATTTCTGGGATCAATATTTTAAATACTAAGATAGATGTGTGGTCACTCAAGAAAGGACGAGATACAAAATGATTGTATGCAAAGAAATATAGGTGTGATACCATTTGAGTAAAAAAATTAAGGAAATAAACTAGTGTTTTGACATGTACAAAGAGGCCATTCGAATCAATAATAGATAATGAAGAGAATATATTGCATGAATTGTAGTCATGTGAAAAGGGGGCAAAGGAAATCAAGAGGGACAATGGAAAAGACTGCTGAGAGTAATCTCATGGTGAATGATTATCTCCAAGGAATTTGTCTTTTGACTAAACCAAATGATGACGCATGATTCTTGTAGTCGATCTTACCCAATGAGATAAGGCTTTTGTTGTTGGATTACGATATTGTTTCTGACAAAAGTCAGAAATTTTATTTTACTTGGTTTACATCAAATAAAACTAAAAAACAGAGAATACTCAAACCTAATTGCAAATGTTATATCCTCCCCACCAGAACTTATGTAAGTTATGATAGGCATCGACCCATGGAAAGCTAATGTCACAATGAAAAATTGAGTAACTGAAAGAAGTTAGTTTAGAGGGGCAATTATGTGTGTGGATGACAGTTATTTTATCAGTTATGTGTCATAACTATTTTACTGGGCAGTTATTATACGTTATAAGTGTTTTAGTCATATATGGCAGTTTGAATGTGTGTTTGAAAGAGAGAACTATAAGTCAGGGCTTAGGCCTGCGGTTAGTGGGTTTGAATGTACTCTAATTCTGGTTTTATCAATCGTTGTCAATAAAACTGTCTCCTTTGTGTGTGAAATCTCTTGAGCCTAACAAGTACACAACCTAGTTCAAGGCCTTAATGGTTATATTTTACATAAGGAAATCAATAGTTCTATATATTTGGAAGGTATCATGACGTTAAAACAAAATTGAAAGAAAGGGCAAGGAAGAAAGATTTTTAGCAGGAGGCTGTGAATTTCAGCCAAAGAAGAAAAGGGCAAACAAAGAATCATGAAATTCTAAAATAAGAGAAAGGAGCTTAATATACCAATCATGCATAACGCCAACATAACCTCGGTCCAGGATCAAGGGAAGATAGTTGGGTCCATCCAAAGGTACGACATTCATTACCCATACAGATTTTCCAGCGTGCAACAGAGCAGAATTAAAACCACCAAAATGAGAATTCATGTCTAGCACATTTCTTAGCATGTTATATGGTGGCGGAGGGTCCTCATCACCAGGTCTCTTTGGATGATCAGAAAATATTAAAGGTGACAGAAGAGACCAATAATTACGGACTGATGCTCTCCAGCTTTCAGAATCCTCGGCAAATTCATCAGATTGCAACCCTAACGCAAGTAAATAGATACGTATTAAGATAACCTACCTGATAGCAGATTTCATTCAGATATATAGTACAGTGAAATCCTTCTGTTAAGAGAAACATAAAAATATTAAAGAATATAACAATTACCAAAGTTTTCAAGCTCCTTCTTGTTCAATTGATCTCTGGAAGGCCAAGTTTGTCTCTTTTCAACAGAAATCCAACGGCTGCTATGTGTTCCTCCTATGCAGTTTTGCAGTTCTCGATAATATGGAGTTTCCACGTCATAGCCTCTGCCACATAAAGGAGGGGGAGAAGTATTCTTTCTGGAAATCCAAACAGACAAGAAATGCTAAGTATTAGGGACATCTATAAAACTTTATGCAGTATACAAATTGTTGAATGATGTCCTGTCATAGATTGAATAATTATTGAATTTTTAAAAAAAGAATATTTAGTAGTACTCATGTGACTCTTTAGATTCGTAACTATTAGAGCATTGTTATGGCAATAAAGGTATTTTTCAATCTATAAAATGTCTTTGAATGTCATGCAGAATGTAAGCAGAAAGAAAAAAATAAATCAAAAAACAAAGAGTAATTCAGTTTTAAATTATCTTCCTCTTGTTCTAAATTTTCTGCACAATTCTAAAGAATGTAAGATTCTTGGGTGTTAAATACCAACATCACCTCTGGAATACCACCAACACAACTTCATATTCATATAAAACAGATCCTGGTTGCTAGAAATTTCTTCCCAGGATATACAAAGTGTAATATATTTTTATCGATACATGTCACAACAGTGATACCTTGAACCGTAGCAAGTCTTCTCACTCGTTTTCTTCCATACAACAGTTTCATCTTGTTGTGACATCATATCCCAGCAAAGATTTTCAGCAAAACTTTGTATAAACTTCCATCTTTCTTGACTGTCTTTGTCACGAGCATTTGTAAGCGGTGAAGTCCAGACAAAGTAGCCTCCTGGCCTTAAAAGCCTATCAGCTTCAATCATGAGAATGCCATCTATGCCATTGAATATGAAGGTTAATAAGATTTAAGAAGAGTCCAGATATTCAACGAATTCACCTCACTGACCACAAGGTACTATACCATTACAAAATGCAGAAAAATTAAGGCCAAGGTTTTAAATATTAGAACTAAATTTTCAGATTCTTGAGTTTAAACTTTGAAAAGGGAATAATAATATGAAAAGGAGGCAGCTTGATGGATGAAATGTATGCTGAAATATGAGGAATACATCAGCCAGTAAACTCCAGTTTGTTGGAAAATTCAATGATTAAGAAAATAAACATAGAAGGTATGACCATGTTATGCTATTATAAAGTTTGCAGTTAGAGGACGGAAATAATATTTTATAATAATTCTAATTTATGATTTTGAATAATCATTTTATAATACTAAACAAAAAATAATATTTTAAGTACAATGTTTAGCTTGAGATGGTTTCACACAGACATTTAACTTTAAGAAATTCCTACAATAAAGAACTTGTTTCCCCTAATGTACAGCATACACCCTCCCACCCCCAAATAATTCTAAAGTTCAAAAGTAGAATTACGCAACAAAAAAGAAAGAGTGGTGGGACTCTCATGCATCTCATGGAATATTTTTAGTGTAATCAACATAAATGGATAGAGTAATAATCTAATAATCAAAATGGGAAAAATATATTGGATTAGTTGGAACAACCAGAAAGAACATAGAAGGCCATATAACTACCATTATTTATTTTATGTAGACATAGGTGGGGATAAAAATACAACACTGGAGGAAACAGCCGGTTGACATAAATCAACATATGAACTGTGTTCAAAATTTCAAAAAAAAATAAAGAAAATGAATACATTGCTATAAAAAAAATACTTAGATTGAAATGGGGAAACCCATGTAGAAGCGTGTTTGGAAGATAACCATAAATATTATATGACTGCCAACAGTTAATATTTTCCCTGGTTCCAAAAGTGTGTCGATGGATGATCTAAGTTCACTTGTGAAACAATGCAGTACCACAAGGGACAACCAGCCCTTAATGTTCAATTCCTGAATATGTAAAAATGAAAAAGTATAACTTGAAGAAACAGAATGAATAAGTATTATAAGTCTATAAGAACGATTTTTTTTCTTATTTTTTTGTTATCTAATTTCTCCTTCCACAGGCAATCATAGTCCAACATCTTCTTTGGAGTTGCCCAATAAATATGCAGAATGACAGAATTACATTGACCTTATAAAAAATAGTAGGAGGTAGGTTTTCAAAGATACCCTTTCGGTCCCAATCAATGCCACATCTGGCACAATGCAACATGTCAAAGGAGAGAGATGGATATGGCAATTGTTTTGAATTGAAAGAAGCAACCATAGCAGGAAAACCCCTCTCAAGTGTAAGCTGAACTTGACTGCCAGAAGGCTCGTAGCTTGCAATGCACATGGTTAAAAGCTGATTCTGAAAAAGGTGTGCTCCAAAGCTACCGTAACCACAGTCAATATCCAGTATTGTTCTAACCTGCATATTTAGAATCCCAACATGTTCAATCAAGGGAATATTATAATCAAACTAAGAACTAAGTTCACATTCACTACCTCCATAACCCGTTAGAAAATATATCACAAAACCCTCTAAGTGCAAGGTACAAAAATACTATGAATACAAGGACCCATCAAGTAGTAGAGGACATGCTGCTTAGCCAAAAATGTGAAGAGATATATTCCATAATCCCATTGGATGGCACTTAAAGACAAACAATTGTATCTTTGCAGGGTAAGGTAAATGCAAATAGAACGGTTCAGATATAAATAAGAACACTTCAACCAAAGGAAGAATATTTGAATTTTCTCTAATTTTTTGAACAAAATAGCTTAAAGATAATTAATAACGATATCTATTTCAATATTAGTACTATTAGAATTACAATGAACTCAATGCAGATGGCTACCCATTTATCAAAATTAAGCAATGTCGATGAATTTAAGTTTTTATAACTGAAGTTCACTGAAATAGTGGAATATGACAATAATTGATGAGGAACACCACAAAAAATAAAGTAACAAATCCTTAATTACACCATTTCCAATGAAGAATAAATCTTCATTTACCCCTGCTTGTATGAAGTTAGATTCATTTCTGAGCCCAATCATTTCAGCGATTTGATGTGAATAGTCTTCCACACCATCAAACATATGAGAGACTGAGCGAAAGGAAATTTGCTCTTCATCAAGCATCATCATCCTATAACCAAATAAAATACATGAAAACTATAAGATGAAACAATAGCTCAATTTATGACAGCAAGTAGGAAAGACATATCACTCACTCACCTTTTGGTCAAGCTTCCAGAAGAAAGAACCTCCTGTGCAGTGAGTTTAACATTAGCAACCCAGATAATATCCCTTCCAGTAGGCCACCTAAGAGGAATTTTGTAATTTGGTGGTGAGAGTGATAAACAATCTTGCCTGAGCTCATGGCCGCATTGCCGGTCAAACTCATTGCCATCAGAAAAACCAAGAGCTAGATTGTCAGAAACATTAAAGCAAGGAACATAATTTTCAAACTCCTTATAACAAAATTCCAGTTCTTTCAGCCTTGTGGGAGCATAAGATATCTCCCCTATATCCAACAGGTCCGATACAAGTTGCTCATGGAGTCTTCTATAGCCATGGTAAATGTGACCCCTTGAGGCAGTTGAAATGGAGATTGTCCACCAAAAAGACCCCGCAAGAGCAAGAATAACTACAAACACTAAACTAAACTTCAAGAAAAAAAGAATCAACTTATGCCTAGTTCTTGGAGTGCCAATAATGTAGGGGTCAGATGGTAAACCATTCTCAGTGATACCTAATTTGGAATTAGAATTATCCGATAAAAGCAAAGACCTCAAGGGTGAGGGGTGAGGAGAGGAAAATCTTCTATCAAAACCTTCTTTTTCTGTCTTATCTTTGGATTGAGAGTCCCTCCAGTCATTGTTTCTTTCAGGGATCCGAATAGATACCCCTCTGTTTAGATGCCTGGACATTCTATAGCCAATAAGCTCGATGCTTAGCGTGCAAATCCTCTATGAAAACACCCAGAAACCAATAGCATCATTCAATGTGAGTAAAGAAAAATATTGAGTGAATCCCCCTCCACTTCAGCATGCACAAACCTAACATCAAAAAGGAAAATGATGGTGTTCATTTAAAATAGAACAACGAAGCAATTTAAAACATCAATCCAGCAAATAAACAAAACAAACTTCCTATTCAGAGAATCAAAAACATGGGAATAGGTGAAAGAAAGACCGTTAATAAATTCACACCACCAGATCCATAACAGACCCAATATTGAGTTGCATAGGTACCAACAAAAGATTTAAATCATTAAAAAAGGATAAACTTGAGTGGCAATTACAAGTCTGAACTCGGAAAGAACAAGATGCGAAGAAGTTAAAGTTGAAGTAGAGAAGAACATAGGTAGGAGGATAACACAAGAGTTAAATCACTTTCAGCTACTTCCATCAACATTAACTAGACTCTCATTAAAGCATAAGCTCGTTTTTATTTTTCAAGAGAAAAAATCATCGTCGTTGCGTTACCGAATCGCAACCCAAAAGCGAATCAAGATAGTAAATGGTAATTTTCGTAAAAAGAAAAAAAAAACCACCTTCGTCAGCCATCCCAATCGAAACCCAGATACGAGTCATAAAAAAGCGGAAGCACGCTTTGTTATTTATAAAAAGAAGGAAAGCCAAAACAAAAAAGAACAATTTGACGTACCCCAATTGAAATTGAGAGAGGAAAAACAAAATTCCATTTAGATCAATGCAGGAAGCAACACGAAAGGGCGAAACATTGGTGAGAAGCGTCAGATCAAAGGCAGTGAAAAGGAAGAGCTTTGGAAGGAGCAATGACGAGTACCTCCTCCATGTTTGAGGAAAAAAGCGAAGAAGAAGATGAAAATTAAGAATCCCGAGAAAGCAGGTTGAATTTTAAGGGCACTTTCGTTGCTTGGTGCACACCACTCACAGAAACAATACAACACCACCACCCTCTCTCTTTATCTCTATCCCCTCTGATTTTAGATTTTCCTTTGGTTTCCGTCTGTAACGTATCTCTCTCTCTCCTTCTCTTTCTCACACTAATAGCTTCCAATACTAACTCTGCTTGTGAAACAAACGAACGAAACATAAGCAACCAGATTTTGTACTGATCCGATCGTGACTCGTGACACTACCCCCCAGGCCAAGCAATAATAAAATTAAATTCCACAAATAAATAACTAATACGAGTATTTAATAACCATGATTAAAAACTTTACGTGTTTATATTAATTCTACTGCTAATCAAGACAAGCAGTAAATAATGTAACTATGACAGATTAACTTGTATTAATTATCTGGGATGAACAGAAGAAAAAGTGAGAACTAGGAAGCTACCTAAAAAGGACCCTAATTAATCAATCTTCTACAGGAATTGTTTCCCGCTAATCATGTCATGTCTTGAGAGAGAAAAAAAATTGCACGCATCTTGTGGGAAACCGTAGGAAATTAATCCTAGCCCCACATCATCTCTAATGCATGATTAATTAATATATCTAATATGGGGGTTTTAAATATTCATTTTAGTAAATTTATTACACATCTTTATGTTCAATATAATGAATTGTGTGGCATTAAATAGTCTTCGGAGCTCATTAATTAGAAGTTAATATGTGTAATAAATTTTTAGTAATTAATTTAAGGTGTCATTAATTATAATTTCTTAATGCATTTATGCTGATCATTGAACCAAAACCGTGTCTATATTATTAAAAACTGGAATTTTGTTAATGAAAATTGTGAAAGTGAATCCCATATTATTTTTTAGAAAGTCTAAAGCTATGTGGTGAAGAAAAATAAAGGAGTGGAAAGTGGGAATTGTTAAGTTGCAGTAGGAAAGGGGAGCCACATGGTAGATCTGATAGAGAGAGAAAGGAAAAACAAAAAGATTGGTTTGGTTGTGTTGTTTGGTAGTTTAATTTGATGTAAGGTTATCTTGTCTGCGTTTTGACTTGAGCACGAAATCGGGAACATCACCACAACACAACACCCCTCCTTATTTATTTTTTGGCTTTATTATTCTTTTTTTCTAAACTTTTTTAATTAATAATTTACATTCTTAATTTCTACATTTTTTAATATCTTTTTCTATCGTTCTTCCACCATGTTTTACGACCATGATCATTTTCATGGACAAGTTGGAAAAAGGAGATAATGATGTTTTTCTGTTTTTTTATAATTTATTCTTGTTTTGTTGGTAATTAATGTCAAGAAGATTAAAAATCTTTTGTTGTTTATGATGCAATATAAAAGGTTGATTCGACAAATATCACAGTCAATGTAAAAAAGGAACAAATATAAAGTTCGGAATTAGGATAGCTTCACCTAGAATCTTTCCCTTCATGTTTTTGTCCTGGGGTCTGTTTTTAAATGAAAAACATAAATATTATTTCCATTTTTTAAAAATAAGTAAAAATATCTTCTCTATTATAATTTTAATTGATTAAATTTTTTTTAAAGTATAAAACCAAAGAAAATAAAATTTTAGTTAATTGTAAAAAGAATATATATATATATATATATAAAATGTATGACTCGCATTTTTTTAATAAATAGAAAACAAATAAGTAATTTGTTTGGAATGGAGTGTTTCCATTGTGGAAAACATTTATTTCAGTGTTGAGCTGATGTTGTTTCTTAACAAAAGAATAGTTTGTGCATGTGAATTGCCACGTAGGTTTGCTTCAGTGTGGAATTGCTTAAGGACAAATAGAAATTGAAACACAAGAACAGTGCGTTGGAAATGCTATAATAATATAATAATATAATAATGGATGAGCCTCCAAATGCTGCTCAACTTTCAATCAAAAATTGAGCATATGGGAATAATCTTATGCCAACACTGCAAATAGTATGAGTGATTAAACAATAAAATTTAAGGAATTTAAATAATACTTTATGTTTTATAATTTTATAATATACTTAAAAGTAAATAATACCACTATAAATATAATATTATTATATAAAATAGTATCTATTAAATAAAAACTGTATATAAAATACTATTGCTATATATACACACATACATAACTATACACCTTTAACTATCTATAATTATTAATAAGGAAGTTTTTTCTTATAACCATTTTTCAATATATAAATGTTATCTACTTTATTTTTATTTATTTTATTATTTGTAAACAAATTATTTAATCATTAATAATAAGGAATTTTTTCATTTATATATATAAGTTTATGTTTTTATTTATTTTTATTATTATTATTTCAATGTAAATTTTTCTAGTATTTTTTAATTTAACAACTATGATAATGTTTGATTTTTTTAACTATACTCCTTATTTTCTGTGGTCATAAAAAGTGGGTACACATGAAGCACATGTAATCTATTGGTATATATAAATACAGTTCTACAAAACATGTAAAACACGGTTGAGCAGTTTATACGAATCTATTCTATTATCAAAATACATTGGAACTAGCTTCTGAAATTTAAACTCGACATAATAATTCTTTTTAAGTTAGTGTGAAAAATTACCATTGTTAATATGAGTAAAAAGAAGTACTAATTTTTTTCAAATGTTGTGAAGATATAAAGCGATCTGGTGTTTTTAAGAATGATTAAAAGTAATTGTAATTAATAAGGAAAAAAGTATTTTATAAGAATATATATATGTATATATAATGAGATAAAATTTACATATTTAGAAATTCTTTTTTCTTACTCAAAAGCAAATCTCTTCTCAGAGTTAAAACTTAAAATAACTATAAAAAAAAATAAAACATAAACTTATATGTATATATAAAAAGAAATCAAATTTACTTAAGCAATATTTTAAAACAATTGAAATTAATTTTTCCAACACAAAACAAATATAATATAATGTATTGTCTAAGTTAGTAGACCTGCTCGTCTTAAACCTTTAGTATCATTTTACTCAAATTTTCAATGGGTAAATTAATATAAAAGAATTTAAATTTACAATTTTATTAATTATAATATGTAACTATCATATAATATTATACAAAATCCTACTTAAATCATACAAAATTATACTTAAACATGGGATGGAGAGGGATGTGGTTAGCAACTTAACTTTATGGTTTATCTCAAAATATAGGAATGAATTTATTTTCAAAGAGGAAAAGATAAATTTTTAAGAGATTATGTATACAATCTAATTAAAAATTTGGACTTTGTTGAAAAGTAAATTATTAACTTTAGTCCGTCTTTTTCGAATTGGTTTAAGTCCTAATTAATGTTTGATGAGTATTTGGTGATTCTCAAGACAAATAAAAATTTGTGATGAATATTTCCCCACGTAGAATTATGGGATCACTTGGTTATCAACAACATGCAAGCAAGGAAAGATTTTCTTTTTATGCAGGTATGAAAGGCTGGAGGTTCAATAGTTGTTTGCAGCGTTTGGCTCCGTTGCACCTCATATAAGCAATGTCATTGATACCTCCAAAATTGGTTTTTGAGGTCTCTAATGTATGCATGAAGTAAGGACTAGATCTGGAGTGGAGAAATAGAGTGAAATAGTCACTCTGTGTTGCGCCTACTAATTCGGTGACCATATCTTAATTTTGCAAATGCTAAAATATATTAATACTGGACTTTTCTTTATGTTGGACAAATAATTTTTGGACATCAGTCACTACAATTTCTAGAAACTTTTACTTGGATAAAACTTATTATTTTTTTGGCTACTAAGCTCAATAGACATTATCTTTTTTTTTTTTATATTCGTATAGACAGTAATAGATATAATTTGTTCAACTAAGCAAGGGAATGTTGATTGTAAATTGGAAGATACTCTTCTTTTTGTTCATTTTTTGAGATTATGCAAGAATCATAACATATATAAGAATCATAACATATATAAGTTGTAATAGGATTGAAACATTTTTTAAATGCTCCATATTTATTTACTTTTTCTATTGCTGATAAAAAAAATATAATCCTATTAAATTATATTTATGGCTTAAAAAAAACCCACAAAGACTTATATTATATTTAATATATCACACTTATAAAATATAATATTAAATATTTTCACATAAGAGTAACTAACACCAAACCCATAATCAAAGTCTATTTTATATATATGATAAATTTCATTAGATTAGAATAAATCTTTTGCCCCGGTCCACAAGTATTTTGTGCATGAGTCTCCATGAACTTGATACATTAATTCATTTATTATTTGGGTGAGATCTCATCATTAATGAGTTCATGATTAATGCACACCAGAATGTAAGTCAAGTCAAATTCTAATTTAGGTAATCACTTTTCACAATTATTTACAGCCATAAATATATCATTGGCTACTACACACTTGCAGAATTTTTTTCATGAAATACAACAAAAAAAATATATCTAATATTATAAGCTTCCAATAAAAAGATTTAAAACAATAAAATTGCATGCCATGGAACATGAGAATGTTGTTTGAGGGAAGAGGTTAGTAATATTCTTCGGCAAACAAAAGTTTCTCTCTTAACTTTTTTCTTGCTTGAATAAGAAATTATCTATTAAACAATGAAACTCATTCTCTGAATGATATTCACAAGCTTTAGTGATGATTTTCAAAACTAATAACCTTATTCTTGGTTCATTACTTAATTGAGTGATGTACACATCACTTAAGCTTACATTGCCATATTATTACTATAAACATAGCAATCACACACACACACACACATAAGAGATAAAACTATTTTTTCTTACCTTAATTTATTTGACTTTCTAAGGAATTTAAATTTGGAAAGAGACGTTAAAGTACAACACTATTAAATTCCTGAATAAACTCTAAGAATAAAATCATGTTAAAAACAATTAAAATCAAACTTAAAATCATCTACATCTCCAAACTCTAACTCCATACATGCATCCTCTAATAAAGAAAATTGATAGAGATCGAAAAGAGTAGGAAGAATGGATCTACCCTAAGAAAAACTCACTAACAAAGAATGTGGAGGAAATTTAAGAGCTATTTAAAAAGGAAAATGTTGAAAAAAAAAAAGAAAGGTGTTTGAAAACCTCTAGGTAGTCTCGTACATTCTAATCCCATACTCCTATTTTTACGTTTAAATTCTTTTATGTTTCCAACTCAACAACTCAGACCTAATAATCAAATAAACTAAAATTAAACATAAACTGAATTTAGTTATAATTTATAGATTATTTCATACACTTATATTATTAAGATGCTAAAACGCAAGTTCTTAATTTTTTAAAGTAAATTTTTATTGAAGAAATCAATTTATAAACCACTTAGTAAGATATGTTTTTGTAAGGGATTTTTTTATCATGAATGCTGACCGACAAACATCACATGTGACCAAGGAGTCAAATTTGCTAAAAAAAATAGCCATTAAAATATATCGTGACTGGTGTAGAAAATTCTGTCACATGAGCAGTTCATAGACATGTTATAGGAACAAAAATCACGTGGAATTATTGCAAGACACGTGTTATAACCAAAATGTCTACGGATCCTTAAACACAACTATTACATTATGCACAAAAATATATAGAACTGTTGAATAGGATAATGTCTTTTTAAACATTTTGTATTAAAATTTTGCATGAATAACTGAAAGTTCTTTATTTAAAAAAATAGAAGAATTTTACATGAAATTAAGAAAATAATAATTTTTGTTGGTCTATCTTCTAAATAAAAAAGAAATATTAATTTGCCATAACACTTTGATGCTAGATTTTATTAGACAAAATTATATCTATTCTTAATTTTTTTTTTTTTATGAGCAAATGTCTATTCTTCGTTACTCATCATGTCAACAGCTGAATAAACGATAACGTTAACATTGATTTTTCTGTTGTGGGTTACCCTTTTAACCAGGTTCATATCCATATACAAGAATAATGATATAGCAGACTAACCATCTTCATTACAAAATAAATAGAAAAACTTATTAAAATGTCTTTATATTATTTTTTGTAAATAATTAAGATGTGAATTGTTTTGTAACTTACATCATAGAAAAATGACATCATTTATTTGAAAAAAAGAGAGTAAATAACAGTTAATTTGAAATATTTTAGAAAGAAGTTTAAAGAAAAATAAAATTAAATAGAGTGAATATTGTTTTATGTTAACTTAAAAATTAACCTAAGTGCATTGCACATTCGGCTTGCTTCTATGATTAAAAATAATATGTAGTTAAAAGTTTTCAAAGTAGTCCATCTGTGGCATTTTTTTGTCGGTTGAACAAAATCGTGGCGTACCAGTCAGGTTCATGTACTGGTGTGTTGGTTTTTGTATGATAAATAAGTATTTTAAATATATAAATTATATTATAAATAAATTATAATAAATGCATATTTTAACAAAATTATTGAGCACAATTATTATAAAATAATAACAGAAGAATTTAAAATTTTGCATAGATTCTGTAGTAGTGAAGTGCGCTTCTGAAGTTGAGTGGCGTAAACGCGGAATTAAATATTGGTAGGTAGTGACGGCGCAAAATGTCACGGAACCCTTGAGCGTTCCTTGTCCCTGTTTTTCTACTCACGTTTCCTACCATTTTTATTAAGATGATACTAGTTAAAAATATAATCAGTTTTTTAATAAAAATAAAAATAGTTATTATTTTCTTATGCTTTTAAGCTACTTATTTTTTTTAAGTGGATAAAATAATTTGGTTGAGAGGAAAGAAATAGAAAAAGGGTGAGAAATGATTAAAAATAAAGGTGGATTAGTTGTAAAGAATAAGGTAGAGAGAAAAAAGAAACAGAATTTTTTATTGGAAGAAAGTAAAATAAAATAAAATTGAAAATAATTATAATAAGACAAAGAAAAAGTTGTTATATTTAATTATGGTAATAAAAAATTGATCGTGAGATATTTTTCCAAACAAAATGTTTACTCATTTGTAATATAATTAATTAGGTTGTATTTTCAGTCAACTATTTATATTTCTAAGACTACTTACTCTTTTAAACTTCACTCTCATTTTTGGACTTTGGTCCTCCTTTTGCTATACCAACCTCCCTTTCTTCTTCTTTCATTTCTTTTTGTCTTTTCTCTCCATCTTTCGTATCTAAAAAAATACTCTAAATTCTAATAAACAAACTAAAAAAGAAATTAATCTTTTTATCATATTTTTAATAAATGGATTTTTCGTATTTATTAATTTAAAACGTCTTACCATCATTTTACTTTTATAAATAAATGTGAAACTAAGGGTGTAACAATTTATATTTAAGGTTTCTAAAATGATCGAAAATAAATAAATAAAATATTCTAAATGGACAAATAAAAAGATAATGCAATGTATGTTTCTCAATGGTGCAATGAGATACAACCAAACTAATAAATCCCACTTAATTTGGACTAGCCTCTTTCTGGGAATTTATGTCTATAACGATGTCGAAATTTAATATCAAAGTTAATTCTCAATTATCTAATAAATACTCAAAAAATTTAATTGATCAATTATTTAAGTTTATTATTCATCAAAATTATTAAAAGAAAATAAGAGAATATTTAAAGTGTTTAACCTTTAGAATATTATATTTATTAAGTTTATTTCCAATCACGAAATAGAGATCATCTCACATCTAGTATAACAATAGATTGAGATTTTTTTTCATTAAAATTCAGTTATTCAACCAATGATATGTAGAAAACATAATTATAAGATGCCTTACCAAAACTCTATAAATATATCACTCTAAGTTGAACGATAACCTTTGAAGACTTTAATGCTGCAAAACTACTACAAGAATAAGACCCACACACAATCAAGTGTGTCAAAGATTTCAATTTGATAGAAAAAAAAATGGCAAAAAATTTCCACTTATGTATGACCAATAAAAAAGTTAGTAAAGTATGCCTTTTTGCCATAAATGAATCCCTATGACAGCTTATACATTTTGAAAAGTAATTTATTACTCGTGAATTTTTAAAAGCATCAGAAATAATTTTTAAATTAAAATAAAAATAATATTTTCAGCTAAAATCCATCACAAACTATGATATGAGATTAAACTACTGATTGTCACAAACCGATGACAGCTGTACGAAGGAACAAAAATGAAGAATTATTAAAATCCGTCACTTAAAAAACAAAATTAAATTTAGAGAATTGAACACAAAAATAATATAAATTTCAGAACTCAAAAACATACTTTATCATCTGTTATAAAGTGTAATCTAACGTTCCTATGAAACTAAATATGCAGCAATTCTATGTCACCTTGGCTGCCTCTGAACTTTCTTATATTCTTATATTCTTGTTTGAGTTTTCAGGGCTTTTTTTCCTCGTCCATGTTTGAGTATGGAACATATGGAAGAATCACTGCACCATAAAACACCGTACTGCAGGACTACGTGCCTTCTTCCCTGTTATCTTTTCTTCATACCACTCATTCTAATCCTTTCTGCATCCTCAATTATTGCCTACCCTCCAAACTTGCAACCATGGTGGGGTAACCTAAATAACTACCTCCTTTTTAATTTTTCCACTTTCTTCTTTTATACTCACGTTGCTCTGTTAAAAAAATATTACTTCTGGTAAAAGAATACTCATTTTGCTAATATTCGCAGTATTTTTCATGATATCACATTTGTTAAGAAATATATACATTGATATATACTATAGGAGCATATGAAAATGCGTTTAGCTTTACTATTCTACAAGGCCATGTGTGATTGAGATTGGAATATCGTGTTACTGAGGGGGTGCTTATAACCCCGTTACATTTGCCCTATGTCACGATCTTGGAAGTATAACAAATAAGTTCATTAATTGTGAAGGAATCTATTTTTGTTTTTCCCACACTTCTTAAAACATTAGAGGTAACTGTTCATCTTTACTAAATCAAAATGTTTACAATTGTAAAATGAAAGACATTAATTTTATAATTATGTTACAATATAATTTTAAAATTGATCTAGGATTCAGATTATTATTTTTTTAATTATAATCTGTATAATCTGTACATATGAATATAAAAGAAAGTAACAGTGCATAACAATTGTTTCTGCGCAGATATAGCGAACTAAAGTTAAATTTCAAACCTTATGGGTAATCATTGCCGTCAACCTTTTTGAGATCTGCGATTAATAAATGCAGCTATAGAAAAAGTAAAACAAGTGAACTTTTTAATTGACTTTTTTCACAAGAGCATTGATGTAACAGAACAGAAACAATTTGCAATTCCGAAAATCTAGATGGATCTTAGATCCCTACCTAGTAAATAATTAGAGTTTAAGGTGGGTGGTGAGTGATACTGTGTAGAGAATTCATAGTAGAACGGAAGCCGTTATATACTAAAATGGAGTTGAGTGGCGTTCATTTTCTTCTTCAATAGTTGCATGTAGATCTATGCCTCATCGGGCACTACGTTGTGTCTAGATATTGCATATGTGTGTAAATGAGAACACTAAAAAATTGTTATCCAAACAACAAATCATTCGAAATAAAATAAATATTAAAAAATTAGAATATTTAAAACTTTATTTTCATCATGAAATGATGTGTTATCATGTTTTAATATTATTTCATTACTGCACTAATATCGATTTAAGCTTGATTTAATTGTAACTAAACTATTTATCGAGCTTTAGAGTCTTAACCTATTAGTGTGTAATGATTATGTTATATATCTAGTGCTAATAAATCAGTTTATCAGCATATAAAGCAAAACTAAAGTGAGGTGTATGTAGGACCACATATGAGTCATCTGGGTCCAAATTCATTGCTTTCATCGATTCTTGTGGTGGTAAGAGTGTCGGTTAACTCAGTTTAAATACTAAAGGTTATTGTAATTCAAAAGATAACACTTCTAAGAGAAATATGATTAATAATTTTATACAAATAAATTAAAAAATGCATTATTTAGTTTTTATCCTTATAAATATTTTTAAATCACTAATCAACTAAATACAAATAAAAAAATTGATTGGCAAAAAATAATAAAATTAAATAGTGCAAATTGAAATAGACCAATCTCTATACGAAAAGTTGTACAATGTGATGATGGAGGAAGCAAAACATACTCCACTAATAGAAAAAGGCATTGAACCTCCTATATGCCCAACACCCCTAGCTTTTCTTACATAAGAGAACTGAATAAAAATGAGATCTTTGTTATATAGCAGAGGTAGTAACATCACTACACCATGTACATGACTAGCACTGAATTTCTTCCTGCAACCTTAAATTTATTCTCGCATAGGCCAACAACATTTCATCATTATTTCCTTTGATTGTCTTCCAGGGACCAGTGTTACTGCTAAGGCCATGTGTGACTTATTGATTGGAGGGGGACCAAACAGACTTGAATCAAAATATGATTCATGGATAGGGTTAGATATTCCAAATGATTCACGCTATGACTCTTGATGGTGGAGAGACATGAAGAAGGCATGTGGAGGTGCCTCTAACAATTGGTTTGATAGTAATAAAGGATGGAACATAGTAAAAGGAAATAAGATTCAATTCTGGACATATAGGTGGATGGGTGAAGGCCCTTTTAACGAAAGATATCAAAGAGTGCACTCAAATTCGATTATCAAAGAGGGTATGGTGGATCAATTTGGTACGTAGTATGGTAACCAATGGATATGGAAGATTCCTTTGAGGAGAGAATGGTTTTGATGGGAGAAAGATATGTTAGATGATTTCACGATGGAAATAAATAGTGTCTCAAATCGAAAAGTTCCGCGATGATGAGTGGTGTTGGAAGGATGAATTCTGAAAATCATATACAATCAAATTAGCTTAGGGAAAGCTTATTTCACCAGACCATGTTGAAAATGGATTTAATTTTGGCATCTTCTGGAAAACAAAGGCTCTACCTTTCGCTTAGCAGGTTATTCAAGGAAGAGTAGCCACATGTGAAAATTTACGACATAGTGTAACTCATCTATCCTTTGGCTATAAGGAGGCATTAAAAGTGTGGCAGATGACTGATAAATGGGTAGGAAGATCTTTTGTGCACTTTAATAGGCCTCAATGCCATTTCAATCAATTTGAGAGAGTTAGTGTAAGTAGAAAAGTAAATTATGTTTGGAGATATGTGTGGACAACAATTATATAGAGGATTTAGAATAAGAGAAATAATGTGTTGTTCAAAGGGGTTAAAGTGGATTTTGAGAAAATATTCACAAAAACTTCATTTTTATATTCAGATTAGATTGGTGTCTTAATCCTATTAAATGTTTGAAGTGCTTTAAATGAATGGGGGGTTTGATAAAAATGTGAAGGAAAAGGTTAGCATATGGTGATAATCAGGTAACTACTTTCTCTTAGTAGTTTAATTTACTGCTAGTCCTTATAAAACCTTTGACCATCGATTTTCGACACTAGATCATCTAGACAGAATTTTTTTCTTTATAAAGGACGAAAGATACTTACCTGCATAAATAGTTAACCAACATAGCAAAAGAAATTAAATACAAGATATAATTGACTTATTTTCATATTTCTATGAAAATCTATAATTTTTCACTTATCAAATTGTAGCTAATGATATATTTCTTTCCGTGGTGTTCTTGCATGCATTTAGAAAAATTTGTTTAATTTTGTAGATGTCTTCTTTAGGACATAAATATAATGATACGATTAAGATAAAGATATATAATTATTATTATTTTGTTATGATTGAATGTTTTCTTTTAAATTATGATAATCAATCACTAATGTAGTTAGTTATTAAGAAGAAATAACTCATTCTTTTCATATGTGAATATATTTAAAACATTTTATACATACTCACATTATATCTTAAGTTTTTAATAAATTTTATTTTTTTATAAGTAAGAAATGATCTTATTTCCTATTTGCTTTGTAGTGATATTATATATAATGATTGTGTTTTCTAAAGATACGCGTACATCAATACATTAAGTAAATATTATATATATATATATATATATATATATATATATATATATATATATATATATGTGTGTGTGTGTGTGTAGGAAAGAAAAACAAATAAATAATTTTTTATTATAAAATAAAATGTAAAATCTATCAGACATAAAATAATGATATCAAATGAAACTCTAAGTCTACTTGGATTAACACTTAAATGTAAAATTTTAAAGACAATATAATGATAATCTATTCTTTATTTTGGACTTATGGTTCAATACATACAAAGACCTTCTATATTAAAAATTTAAATAAACTTAAAATAACATTTACAGTAAGATTTTGAAGATAAGATTATGTTTTAATATGAAGTAATGACAAAGAAATTATATTCTTCCGAAACCTTAGACTTCGTGCGAAGAGTTAAACTCATTGGACTTTTATAAATATAACCACTATCATTATAAAGTTGGTATTTATTTCATAATGTTTTTCGGATAAATTATGTATTGAATTAATTATTGGAATATTGTTATATAGGCTACCAATTCTTTATTGTGTTTTACCTGGTGGAAAAGTTATGACGGCCAGGGAAATTTTGAATTTCAGTTAGTACACCAGCCTAATAAATTTCAGACACTAAAATTATACAGGGATTAACCATAGTCATTTTCTTAACAAAGAATAATTACACCCTCAGTTTTTCCTTTTCAAGTTTAATTC
Organism: Phaseolus lunatus; assembly: GCA_013389735.1. Classification (NCBI taxonomy): domain Eukaryota; kingdom Viridiplantae; phylum Streptophyta; class Magnoliopsida; order Fabales; family Fabaceae; genus Phaseolus; species Phaseolus lunatus. The sequence continues at coordinate 9,269,559 of CM023865.1, read as the reverse complement.
AATTCCTTGTTTTTAAGTGTAAGATAATTTTCGAGAAATTAAAAATAATAATTTTTCGTAGTTTTAGTAAAATATCTATTTACCTTTTCATTTTATGCGTTACAGTGAATACATATGTAAATTAATTAAAAACGTGAAGTGTAAAAATATAATAACAAATAAGTAATTAATGTTATCTTAAACTTAAATGACAAGTAAAAAAAAATATTTTAAAAATGTATCCTTTAAAAAAGAATGTAAAATTATGATTTCACTATAATTTAAGAAAAACAAAACTAAAAAACTTCAACAAATATCATAAATGACATGATGACTTGTGAAAAAAAATCAACATTCCTTCCACAACCTATTTGACATTCATTTCAAAATTTCAAAAGGGCTAATCAACAGCTACAAATTAAATATACATGCATATAAATGCATGTGTGAACTTTCTCAACCGTTGAAGAGTTCAAAAAGTGGGAAAGAAACTGTTACTACATCAAAAATTAATATCAGAATAATAAGAATATAAAAATATGTTTCTGTTTTGAAAATATAAATTCTACTAACAACAACATAAAATATTATAGAGAATGTGAAATTTATAATACAATTAAAATAAAAGTTTTAACAAGTTTTAATAGTGATGTAATATAATAAAACTCATAAAAAATAAATTAAGACTATTCGAGAAATGAAGACATCCTTAGATGTTTATATGAATATTGCTTTAATGAAATTTTTGTTAAATGTCTTAAATAGTCTGATGCACCACTTGATAGTTTAAGAACATAACTAGAAATTCAAGCTGTGACTATACACTTATAATTAAGAAATCCAGCTATCCATGAAGTGGTGTGGTAACGTAGGCTAAGAAGGTAAATACATCCAAATATAAGAAGATGACAAAATTTATGAATGAAAATCGGACCCAGGCAATGTTTTACCCTAAGGAAAGGGTAGTTAAATACTCCTTTAAGAGACTACACATATTGTGATATACCTACTCTATGTCCCCTCTGTTCCACACTTGCTTAATTCACCACAGCCCATGAGCATAAAAAAACCCCTTTAATTATAAACCCAAATACCTTGATAAAACATTTCATTCATGTAACTAGAGCATCTATTGTTAAGGCTAACTTTTTAGAGTTTAGGATATTGGATTAACACTAACTTTTATATTTTATCATTGAATTTTTAATTGTTATTAATGACAATTATGAACCAATCAACCAATTCAAAGAGTCTTTATTGTTAAGTGACTATTTATTAATCATAAATGATCATTATATTATTAATCCAATAATTATTATTGAAAAAATTGAAAACATATTTATAAAAAAATATTAAGATTTCACTAACTTTAGAATCTAACTAATTAATAATTAAAATATTAATAACTAATTAATTATCAGTTTAAAAATTATTTATAAATAATATAAACTAATTTACATGTTAATAATTTTTTAAAATTTTTATAAGAATATTTAATTTAATTAATATAATAATTAATAATTTTTATTTTTAAAATTAATTTTTATTTAATAATTTTTTAATAGTACAATATTGAATCTGGAGTTAGCTTGCGCCTCATGCAGATTTTATATAATCCGTTATTCAATCCCAACTCGAATTTGCCCTACAATTTACGTAATTTGAAAGGTTTTGAAAAAATAAATGCAGGAGATAAATGAACATTCAACCACACAGTGCAAGAGAAGAATAAAAAATTTTCAAACACTAACCTTTTGAACTACACAATCACAAACACAATACAAAAGCTATGAATTTGTGTCAAGAACCACAAAATATTCCTTCAAACTAGAGCAGATGCAAGCTTGCGATTGCGAGGGCTTGGGATGCAAAGCTGTTTGGGGATGCCCTGCAGTGAAGAAGCGAGGAGAAAGAGAAAGGTGAAAATTATTTTAGAATTTTAAATTTTAAATTATTTATTAAAGAACAAAACATTAATTCTGTTGGGAATTAATTGATAATTGGAATTGAAAACTGAAAAAGAAACCTCTATTAGAGAAACTGTAAATTGTTGATGTACACAACTGAACAAAAAAATCACAGCTATTTATACACTCTTCTATTTAGCTTATTCCAACACTCTTCCTTAAGCTAAATTCTGCAACACTTCTAACTCCTAACCACTCTCTTAGTTCTTCAAATCTGTCTAGTCTAAGTGGTTTGGTGAAAATATCAACCACTTGCTCCTTGGTGTTGCAATGTTTCACTTCTAACTTTCCTTTTCCAACTTGTTCCCTTAAGAAATGGAACTTGGTCTCTATGTGTTTACTCCTCCCATGTGAGATTGGATTCTTTGCAAGGTTGATGGCTGATTGGTTGTCCACACAAAGTTGCACAGGCTTGACATGATCCAACTTCAAATCATTAAGCACAGATTCAAGCCAAACACATTGACAAGCTGTCTCTGCTGCAGCTATATACTCTGTCTCACAAGATGAGAGAGCAACTACAGTTTGCTTCTTAGAACACCAAGAAATTGGTGCTTTCAGATATTTGAAAAAATATCCATAGGTACTCTTCCTTCCCACTTTATCACCACACCAGTCTGAATCACTCCAAGCCTCCAACCAGTCTTCAAATTTATTCAAGCTTACTGGATCCTTTACTTCAAAACCTGGTGACTGAGTCACATAAACCTCCTCTTCTAAAATTCCATTCAAGAATGCAGATTTAACATCCATTTGATAGATTTTCCAGTTTCTAGAACTGGCCACAGCAATCACCAATCTAATGGTTTCCAATCTGGCCACTGGTGCATAGACTTCAGTGTAGTCTATTCCATGTTTCTGCAAAAAACCCTTAGCAACTAATCTTGCTTTATGCTTGGCTATGCTGCCATCAGACTTGAGTTTTATCTTGAAAACCCATTTGACATCAATTGGTCTTTTTCCCTTTGGCAAAACCACTAATTCCCAGGTTTCATTTCTCTCCAGTGATTCCAGCTCTTCAATCATTGCACTCTTCCACTTTCTATCAACTATTACCTCCTTCCAAGTGATTGGTTCAATGTCTGCCACAAATGCTAAATGAACCAACTCTCCTTCATCAGTGATCAAATTATCACTGTAAACTTCATGACCTGTTAATCTAGAAGAAGGAAATCTTTGCCTTTGTGATCTTCTAGATTCTGGCTCAACAATATTTTCATGTTCTTCATCTTGCTGTTGTCCACTGTCTTCTAAAACACAATGAATTTGTTTTACAGATTTACTCCAATTCCAGGATGCATTCTCATCTACAACAACATCTCTGCTGATGAGAATTTGCTGGTTTACTGGGTTGAACAACCTGTAAGCACCTGTTGGATGATATCCAATTAAGATAAGAGCTTCACTCTTATCTTCCAACTTCTTCCTCTTCTCATCTGGGATATGTCTATAGCACAAGGAACCAAAAATTTTCAAATGACTAACAGTTGGTTTAAGTCTAGACCAAACTGTTTCTGGTACAGCTGCCTCCAATTTTTTTGTAGGACACTTATTGAGAATATAGGCTGCAGTGGTGACAGCCTCTCCCCAAAAGCTATGAGGCAGCCCCTTGCCTTTGAGCATGCACCTTGCCATATCAAGCAAAGTTCTATTTCTTCTCTCTGCAATTCCATTATGTTGTGGAGTGTAAGGAGCTGTAACTTCATGTTCAATTCCTTTTGCAGCACAAAATTCTTCCATCTCTTTGGAATTGAATTCTCCACCTCCATCAGTTCTGAAAATGGTTAAGGCATAGCCTGATTGCCTTTCAACCTTAGCACAGAATTTTACAAATCTTCCAAACACCTCACCTTTCTCCTTTAATAGGTAGATCCATATTTTTCTGGTGAATTCATCCACAAAAGTAAGAAAATACCTATTACCTCCAAGTGAATTGCTATCAAGAGGGCCACATACATCTGAGTATACAACCTCCAAAGGCTTCTTTGCTCTTTGCAGTACAGAGTTCTTGAAATTCTTTCTTGATTGCTTCCCAAATAGGCAACCTTCACAAGTCTTATGAGATAGGTTGATTGGTGGCAACCCTGTGACCATTTGTTTACTGCTCAGTTGGTTCAAACTCGTGAAATTCAAATGGCCAAATCTGTAGTGCCACACCAGATTTGTTTCCTCCTTATTCCCAATTGAAGACAAGCATTGTGCAGTTGATGTATTAAGATTAGTCTTAAAAGTCCTATTTTTATACAAAGGTGCCTTAAAATCTAACCTTGATTTCTGATCATAGATCTTGATAGAATTCTGCTCCATTGACATTTTGAATCCCTTTTCCAGTAGTTGGCCTAAGCTGAGAAGATAATTCTTCATTGATGGCACATATAGGACATCATTCATACAGCCAACTCTTCCATCTTTACAAGTGAATCTGACCTTGCCAATTCCTTCAGCAAAAATCATACTATTATCTACAAATCTCACACTGTTTTTGACATTAGAATCAAAATCAATAATCCACTCCCTGTTTCCAGTCATATGATTGGAACAGCCTGTGTCTAAGTACCAACTTGAAGCATCTTCATATTGATTTGTAGTGGCCATCAATAACACTTGATCTAAATCAGAATCTTCATCTTCTTGAGCTAGATGTGCTTCATCTTTCTTAGAAAATATTCCAGTGTTGTTATTGTTATCAGCTCCCCAACATTCAGCTGTAAAATGACCATACTTTCCACAATTATAACACTGCAGTTTTCTTTTATCATAGAATTTCTTGGATCCATGATCTTGAGTCCCTCTACCAGCAGCCAATTTTTGCTTCTGCACACTATTTTGACTCTGGTTTTGATTGCTTGAAGCAGGCCAATCACTTGATTGACCTCCTCTTCCTCTTCCTTTCTTTTTACAGCCACTTCTTCCTCTGCCTCTGCCAGCAGTTTGAGCCTGGAAAACTTGCTCTACTACCTTTTCTTTACCTTTTCTTGAAAGTAACCGCTGCTCATGTGCTTCAAGAGAATTCTGGAGTTCTTCTACTGTCATTTCATCAAGATCCTTGGATTCTTCAATTGCCACAACAATGTGATCAAAAGCAGGAGTCAAAGTTCTAAGAATCTTCTCAACCACCTTTGAATCAGGCAGCTGCTCATCACAGCCTCGCATGGAATTTGCAATTGCTTGATTTTACCAAAGTAATCACACACTGATTCTTGATCAGTCATGGACAGCAATTCAAATTGTCTTCTGAGTGATTGCAACCTCACCTTCTTAACCCTACCGGTATTTCCATAGGTCTGTTCCAGTATGTCCCAAATATGCTTGGCAGATTTAGTTTTTGAGATTTTCTGGAAAATGGTAGCCGATATACACTGATGCAGTAACATTCGTGCCTTGCAGTCAATCTTTTTATTTTCTTTTAACTGCTTCTCAGACTTTTTCTTCTGCTCCTCTGTTTCAAGCTTGGTTCAATCTTGAAACCCAATCTTGACAGCTTCTTCTAATTCTTGAAAACCAAGAATGGCTTCCATCTTCACAATCCAATCATCATAATCTTTCCCATCAAACATTGGAAGACTCCCTGGAACCACACCAAATGCAGCCATGACAGCTATCACCTACAGCAGTCAACCTTCAATTCTTGGTTTGTAAAATAGTAGATCCTCCTCTGCTCAAAGTTCCAGCAACAGTCTTACCCTCACTGTCAGGAAACCACACAAGTCCCCTCCCTATGCTCTTGATACCACTCTGTTGGGAATTAATTGATAATTGGAATTGAAAACTGGAAAAGAAACCTCTATTAGAGAAACTGTAAATTGTTGATGTACACAACTGAACAAAAAATGCACAGCAGCTATTTATACACTCTTCTATTTAGCTTATTCCAACAAATTCCATATCTACTATGCGGGTGCTTAACAACATATGGCTGCAGGAAAAAACAGTCTTATTTGAAAACTAATCATTACGTTCAATAAGGTTGATTAAAGGAACATAAGGTTTTTTTATTCGTTAGAAAAGTTATAAAAAAAAGGGGGGCTGATAACAGACTCTCCTACATACTCTTTTTTTACGACGTATTATACAAGATAATATGTTCAACGAAAAGAGTATAAAAAGTGTGTTGCCAATATTAAGTTACCCAGTTTCTGATTTTAACCAAAAAAAGTTGAAAAGAAAACATTAATGGGGTGAGAGAGGCTCGAACTCTCGACCTCAGGATCACTCAGAAGCTATGAGACCTACGCGCTAGCCAACTGCGCCACCACCCCTTTTGAAAATATGTTTACATATATTTTATACCATTTTTTGTTTTTATTTTTTAAGCATATTTGAGTTTTTCAGGTTTTCTCTAGTTTGTTTCGAGCCAAAGTAATGATATGTCCATTAAAATTTAGGTAATTGCATTTCTCACCTTCATAATTTTTTATAAATTTTAATTTTAAAAATTTTATTTCAGTTTATATAATTTGAAATGCATCAATCAATTATGAATTTGTAATTCTTTTTTATTCTTTGTAACTCTTAATATAAAATAAAATTATTTTAAACAAATATAAATTTTTAATATAATTCTTTTTAATAGTAACAACATTAAAATGAAGTAAATACATATTGTCTTTGACATAAATAAAATATGTCATATATTAATTTTAAAATTTTTTTTGAACAATATCTTTTCTAATTTTAAGATGTAAAACCAAAGTACATAAGAAAATTTTTAAAAAACTATTTCTATATTGTCTCTTTCCTACAACATATAGATGTCTGGTGTAAACGACCTCTAATTTTAGATTAATTTCAATGTACTAAGCGCTTCGTCCCATACACCTCCTATTTATTTTGTAATTATTTTTTTAAATTAGTTTTTACATTATAAGAAGTTTATTTTGAAAAATAATAAAAGATGCTAGAAGAAGTTTGCGCTTTTACTTCCTACACCTACATAATTTTTAAAATAATCATTTTGTTCTACCTAAGTGTGACTTTTCAGATTACTTGTTTTAAAAATATTCCAAAACAAGTTTTTTGGATTTTCAGAACATGAATTTTGGAACAGGATTTTTAGAAGATGATTTCCAAAACAAATTTTTTAAAGTATATGAAAAGCATTATAGAATAACATTTTCAAAAATAAGTTTTTCAAAACAACATATGATATGCTTTCTCGAAAAAGAAATACATTATGAAACAAAATTTTCATGATATGAGATAATTTCCATAATGAGCTTTATAGAACAAGTTTTTCAAAATATATGAAATGCATTTTGTAATAGGATTTCCATTACAAGAATTTTGAAACATATATGATAGTTTTTAGAATGAGCTTTTCATAACAAACTCTCATCTTCCTCCTCTCAAAAAGTGAAACGAAGATAGAGAATGAAGGAGTAATTGGAGGTGCAAATGTGGCATGGTATAATGAGGGAGAGTATTTTAGTCTTTCTATTTCTAGTATGGAAGTGCATGTAGTAATCATGGGGGTGCAAAATAAAAAAGCCAGAAATTTGTTGGGGTGTGAGAAGTCAGTGCTAAGTTTAATTTATTGGGTTCTATTTGAAGCCCAACCAGAATATGAGATATATTTCTGCATATGTTTTACGGCAATTGCTTTCTGCATCCAACATTTTTGAACTTAAACCCAACACAATTTGAAAATTCCAAAAATACTCTTTATTCCATAAATGAAAATCTGGAATTAAAAATAATACATTCCGATCCAGAAGAGATTATTGTGTTCCAGATATAAAAATCTAGAAAAAAAATCAAAATCCTATTCTGAATAAAAAAAATCTAAAATTAAAAATAATACATTTTAGAAAAATTTATCCATATTATTGCATTCTAGAAAAGAGGATCCAAAATATAATTTTATATATATCTTTTTTTAAGGGTATTTTCGTCTTTTCTCCTATAATGAGATATGGTGCAAGAAACAATTGCCATTGCCATGTTTTAGAGACTTTTTTTTAAGTACAAGATTTTATATCCAATTGGTAACTTAGAATTTAAATCCAATTATATCTCATTTCATTTTGTGTATTATTTAGCCTCATTTTTGCATTGGGCGGGCGCAAAGGTTTTATATAAGGGGGATTAGTACAAAAGAGTTACATATTTTATTCTTATCTAACAAGTTAATTATAAAATAGAAAACAACAACTTTAATACATAAATTAGATACACAAGATTTAATTAACATTATAGTAAAAGTAGAAATAAAAAACAAAAAAAATAAAGTTTAAATTACATTATTAGAAAGTATGAAAGATATCTAATCCTCCACAAACTTATTCTTGAAGTGAGGCAACATTCTACCATAAAATTGATCTCATCCTCTCTTTTTTTCATCAAAAAAAAAAAATTATAGTAAAATAAATGTGGTATAAGGAATATCATAACAAGGCTACAACCCCAAATCCAAAGAGGACAACAACAAAAATAACAAGAAAGAATCTAGTGGACACGAGAAAGACTTAGAAACCTCAATAACAAAACAAATACTCCATGTAAACAAAATGATAATATTTTGACGTTCCTTTTTGCAATCATCTTTTACAATTTGAAGTAGCTTCACATATTTCCATAATAGGTAAAAGTTCCTCTTCTCAGGTTTTATCCATGATCAATATTAGAAATAAATACTTTGCAACATAATTTTTATCGTAGTCATAAAAATTAACCATTCAACATTCTTTAAGGATAAAGGCTTTGTAAAACTTTCTAAGGCTAAAAATATTAATAAGAGTAAATATGACTTCAAATCTCATTAAAATCATTTTAATTCCGCAAATACTAATCACTTTATCTTTCTCCGAAAAGTTGTCTCACTGAGAAATTGTATTAGTACATAATTAAGAGCTCATAGACACTTGAGTAAGTTAAACTTTTCCTTGTTAATTCATGAAAATATCCAAATCAACAAACTACAAACAATACCAAGAATTTCAATAGCCTTTGAACCTTTTATTTAAAGATTTCTAGGTATGCAATTGATATGGATGGCAGGAAAATGGTTATAAAAATTAAAATAGTTAATACAATGCTTATAAAGAAAAGATTAACAATTAGGTGTACGATATTTTTTAATCTTATACATTATCACTAGAAAATTATTAAATACAAACTAATTTTAGAGAAAAAAAATAATTAATTGACTAAATTAAATATTATTTTAGAAATTATAAAAATTATTAACATCTAAATTAGTTTTGTATCTAATTAGTTAAAAAAAAAATAGTTATAATAACTAAAACTTTAAATTGAATTTAAAGGCTAGCAAATTATTGCTTTAATTTAAAATAGCAACAAGAAACAAAAATAATTTTATTCACATTAAATGTTAACTAAAAGAAAATAAGAAATCACACTCTTAAATCCAAAATTTCCATTTGAAGAATATCTTGATTCTCAATTGATCAATTATTTGTAATTAAAATATTATGTATTTCTTGTCATTAATTTTGTTATTTATTTATGTAGCTTAAGAAATGTGAAAATTTTCAAAATTCACACGATGGGTTTGTGTATGCCTTTTTTTATATTTTTTTATTTGTTGTTTCTATCTTTTGCATTATCCTAGCTAATGTTTATATCTTTTATTTTATTAAAACTTCCATAATGTTTTCAAACTAAAGATTGATTAAAAAATCAAATAAAATGTATTCAACCTTATCATAGAAAGTATAAGTAAAAGTCATAATTAAAATACAAAATAATTAAAATACAAAACACTTGTGTTTTTTCCATCCTGAAACCCTAATCTTAACACCAACCATCTATCAAAATATACAACTTTGAATAAAAAAAGTAACTATAACTTATAATGCTATCGAGATCTTGATAATCTTTCCAAAAGATTGACATTGACGGTATACAATTTTAAAACCAAGAAAATAAAAGGGAGTTACCAAAGTATTTTAGGAAAAATGTATTTCATTAGTCTTATTCTGATACATCCAATAGTCTTACATTTTTTAAGAGTCGAAACTAATGATAATTTAAATATATTTTCTTCCCTTTATCCTTTAAGGTGTCTTTTAAGGACAACTGTAACATAATTTCGAATTTCAAAATGGACAATACCTCAAATACAATAATTAAATATAGTGATGTCATATTTAAAGATCAAACTCTATTTAATATTGAAATTCATAACACAAGACATTATTATCAATTAAAATTGAAAGAGAAACCACATTTTGAAGTAACTCAAACCCAAGATAGAAACAGAAAGACCTTAAGCATTAAAGAATAATGCATAGATATTGTGCCTGAGACTTAAATGGGAGAAGAACCATATTTTTTTTCTTAATTTTCTTGACTCAAGCAAAAGAGAAAACTAAAAAGATATAACAATGCAAGAGCTTAGATTTAAAGAAGAATGAGTACATATCATGATTCTAGCTTGAAGGATAGAAGAAACATGATTATTTATTTTATCTTTCTTACTCATCTTGTCATTGTAGGGAAGATAAATGACAGTTGTAAAACTCTATTTTGAAGCTACTTTTTTCTACATAAAAAGTCTTACATTTTTTTATTTGGTGGGAGCAGGCAACACACATAAGGTGAAAGTGTGAAATTCCTTACATTTAATAGGTGTAAGAAAAAGTAGAGTTAGTTCATGATACAAATGTTTTAGTGTAAAGATCGTAAAACGTAGGAAATAATAAGAATTTGAGAAAAAAATGTTATACATTGAGACAAAAATTAAAGCAGGTAATATATTGTGACACATTGTTATGTTAACTAATTAGATTGGGAAAGGTGTTTACATATTTATGTTTGTGAGAAAGAGAGAAGGAATTTGTTTGAATGAGAATGAAAGTGAGAAGAGTAGAATGAAAGGGGGAGAGATGGATTGCATGGCACTGATGAGTTGAAGAAGAAGCATGTTTTGTGAAAGAGGGCCCTGAAAGTGGAAGAAAAGAGTAGAAAAGGAAGGTTTATATGGAGAAAGGTAGAGAGGGGTTTTTGCAAGCTTAAATGGTGATTGATTGGTGGGTGTTGGTTGATGAAAGCTAGGTTGGGGGGTCACATATAATGTGTATGTTCCTAAAATAATATCCCTTAAGTTGAGTATAAAAGCAAGTAGATGGAAATACAGCTCATAGTTCTTGAGCACTGATATGACCCCATGTGGAGAGGACTGCCAGTTCACGGACTAACTTATTGTTTTGCAGAGATTTTAACATAAAACTAAAGCCTCCTTATAGCTGTCTCCTCGTCCCTAACGCTGCCAACAACTTAGATAATCACTCCTTCTTTTCTCTCTATTTGTCTATCTCAATGTGTGTGTGCGTGTGCTCACGCTCACTTGTAAAAAAACTCATGCACTGCATAATCATTAAACCCAAGTTCTACAACAACACCATCAGAGTGCCAAACATGTATCATCCAACTATAACTGTGCGAGAATCATCCTCGAAAAGTATTGTTAATTGTGGTTCTCATTTCTCGTGGGGTTGTGGACAACATAATGGTCTACCATTATTAATAAAATATGTGTCCCATGTTATGCTATGTTATGGTCGGTATTACAGATTGTTACTGTCACCAATCACGATTGACAAGGGAATGATACGATGGTGATGGATACATACATATATACATAACTCATGAAAACAGAATTTAATTTTGTTTTCGTCGCAGCCGCTAAATGCTTTGCTTTCTCATGATTTTCCATTGGCCTTAATCTACAGCTGAACTCTATCCTTTTCTTTGCTTCCTATCAAACCTCAACTGTTACCGTTCCTATTCGTTTGGGTTGATTTGCCGATAGTTTTTGACTTGCGGATTGAGGCACAGGAACATGGGATCATGTGGGATATGTTTGGTCCCAACATAAAAGGAAAACGGTGTGTTAGATTGCTGCAGTTCATAACCGTAGTACTTTCTTATTACCATAATCAAATATAATACAAAACTGGTAAGGAAGAAGAAATTTAAGAGATTAAATTTAAATTTAAAATCATATTTACTTTTCTTATCATGCACAACTTTTGGCTCCTGCGGTAACAAACCACACGGAAAGATGCAGATAGTATAAAAACTTAGAAAAACTTATATACCAAATGACAAATAATGCTTGATTTGATATATTATTATCATCAATCTAAATTTTTCAACCCACTCACCAAAGGAAAATGTTCTCTCAAGAAGACTGAATAGTTTAAGAAGGATTTTGAGATTCAAACATTAAGAGTTTAAACATAAAATAAAAAATTACTTATATCAGCAAAAGAGGCACCTTTGCCCTTCCAATCCATTATTTGCACAAGCTCTTTAAAATGTAAAATGAGCCATTGAATTGAATTATGGTGAGAGGGTCCATATCTCCTTTTATTTCAGTTAAAGGGTAATTTAAAAGAGCGTAGAGAGGAATGGTTGTAAATATTTTCAAAGAGAAAGAAAAAAGAAAGGAAGTTTGGTAAATGTGGTTGAGTTACAGAAAAAGCGAAGCGAAAAATCTAACAAGGGAGAAGAAGAGAAGGAGAAGCATATTAAGAGTAGTAAGGTGGGGAAAAAGGAAAAGTGAGAGGTTAGTAAGAGTGAGTATATTAATGCAAAGACAGTGAGGACACACTTGACACTGGTAGTGAGATAGTTAGTATATAGTAACACAAATCCTTTGTCTTTCTTCCTTCTCTTTTTTTGCCAGCAAATTAGAGTTGGCACCTGTCAGATCTCTCTCACTCACACACCCTTTTATTAAACATAAATTTGTTTACTCTCCTTATATATTTTTGTTGCAATCAACCAACGCCTCTGTTCCAAACAACCATCAAATAACAACCATAATACATCATCATAAACCATGCCCACCTTCTTCTCTCACCCTCTTCAAATGCAATGATTCCTCTGCTGCCAAAACCAAGAGACTAGGGAAGAAGGCACACATATATAGCACAGAGGAAAAAGTTTTTATGGAATTTTGGCCTTCAGAAGAGTAGAAGAAAGAGCTTAAATGAGTGAGACAGCAAGTCTTCATGCACAAACAAGGACGCCCATTTCTTCTCTGGAAGCCATGGCCCATCACCACCCGCATTATCGGTCACCCTTCGGAGACACAACCTTCACCAAACTGTTCGTGGGAGGACTAGCCTGGGAGACTCCCACCGAAGAAATGCGCAAATATTTCCAGCAGTTCGGCGACATTCTTGAAGCTGTCATAATCACTGACAAGAACACCGGAAAATCCAAAGGCTACGGATTCGTATGTGCTCACTTTCTCTTCATCTCTACGCTTCACATACCTTCAACGCCACCAAGTTAATATTTATTTCATCTTTATATATCTACAAGTAACAAAACTGTATATGAATTAAACAACAGGTAACATTCTGCGACCAAGAATCAGCTAGAAGAGCATGTGCTGATCCAAATCCAATAATAGATGGCAGAAGAGCAAATTGTAATATTGCTTCTCTGGGAAGGACTCGACCTTCACCACCTCGAGGTTATAATTTACATCCTTTGATATTAGTATCTCTCTTAACGTATAACTGAGTTATTTAGTACATAGTTTTCTTTTGGAATGCATCATTTGATACATGTGTGTCTTTTGATATGTGAACATCCAAGTACTTTTTTTTATCAATATATGTTCAACACTTTTTAATAGAAGCACATAAGAAATTATTCTGTCATTTGTTATGACAAGGTTTGTGGTGGGTGGAATTGCAGGGAGGAATACAGTTCAAGGTGGAGGAGGAACCGCACAGAGTGTTCCGGGAGCGGGACCGCCGCCGTCGCTGCCGCCAGCACCTGCTGTTCTGTATCCACCATATGGGTGAGTTAAGTTAGCTTTGTTCATTCAGTGGAGACACTAATAAATCATAATTTGATAGCACACTCATAGTCAAAGGAACTGGTCCATGATGTTAATGGGGAAGTGCATGTAGACGCACTACATCTTACTGTCTGCATATGTTGCTCACTGCTCCTCACCAGTTATAGTAGGCATCAGTGTCAGCCTAAAAATCATATCGTAAATAAAGTACAAATGGCAAAAGGTTGCTCTGCCATCCACATCCACATCCACATAACGTTAATTATTTCTCTTTCTATTTTCCATAATCTTATCTCACTTCCTTAATGCTTAATCAACTGCATTTTCTTACCTCATTAATCAATTGCTTTTAATATTTTTGGCCTCATCTTTCTCTCCGTATGTATCAGTATCTCTGTTTGTAAAGTAATAATTTTAAATTTGTAAATGACGTAAATTGAATTAAGCATATGGAGACTTTATTACATACGTAGCATCATTGATATAGATAGTTACATACAACTACGTAATAGTAAAAGTGCTAGTGATAACAGCTACCGATCAGTATATATGTGACCCCTGACACTGAATATACGTGTATATATGTCTCTGTGGTCCTTCAACAATTAATTTAATTTATGATCTTGTACAAGATAAATCTCACAGCTCTCGGTACTTTTGCATGTTCTCGATCATTGAGTCATTTTCACACCACCATGTACTCTTCAGGGCTCTGAAATACTATAAATGTAAAAATTTAGCTTCAAGTTCAAAACTAGGCTGGAAAATTTTATAAAAGGTATAGAGATGCAGACTTTTTCTAGCTGGTACCTTTGACTAGAAAATGCTAATATTAACTTTAGATGCTTTGCACTAAAGGAAAAGCTATTATACTCAACTATTGTGGTTCTGAATGAGTTATTCAATTTGATTAGTTGCATATATATAGTGACAATGATTACAGTTTCATTTCTTTAAAAGAGGGTGAGTCATCCGCATAACCTTAGCTTATGGAGTTTACTTGCTCATATATTCATGTATGTATGTATGCGAATATATTAATTACTATATCACCTTTGCCATTCTTATTGACATACTTGAGATATTGACATTAAAGCTATTCCTTCTTTCATACTTCTCTTTATATACTCCTTCCTTTTCTGCTTACTGGGCAACCAATTGTTCATAATATGCACATTATCTCTAAAAGAAAGCAACCACCGAATTAAGTCATAGTAAATTTAAACTTAGGAACTGTGTGTACCAGGCCTCAATTTTAGCAGCCAAACATTTATTTCTCTCTCTCTCTTCCTCTCTTTAGACACTGATCAATGAGGGACCCACGACAATATACGACGTATACTAAAGTTACCCTAAAAACATTACATAATTCACAACTGCCTGCCATTTTCAATCATTACTTTATTCTCAAAGAAAAATGCACTAATGCATGCAATTTACACATTTCCTTTCTTATTTTCCCACTGATTAAATTCCTTTCGACTTTACTCTCTCTCTCAGCTATACAACCTACACTCCTGATTATGGATACCACCACCAAGTAAGTCTGTTTCTCTCTCATTAACTAATTGGCAACATGTAGATTTTAATGATCATATCTGAATTTAGCAAGTATTAGTGGACAACAATTGGATAATGCTAACTTAATTATCGATTGTATGAAAACAGGCCACATTGTACAACCCACAGATTCAGCAACCACAATACTATCAACAACTCTATGGAGCATCATCTCCCACCATGAGCACCCCATATTACTATGGTTACTCTGTGCAAGCACCAAGAAGCACATTTTCCTCACCCCAGGCAAATCGCCTATCACCTGGACCATCTTATCTGTACTATCCTACACCCGTGGAAGTCTCATTCTCTGGATATCGCCCACTCCAACAATCACCAATGAGCCAAAACTTTCCTTCTCCAAGTGGTAGCTTTAATTGATCCCTTATACTCTTTATTTAGTTTAAGTGCTTTTGATCATTGAATTATTCTTTCTTTCAAAAACATATTTCATTCACACACGTACCAGAGAGATGGTGCGCGAGTGAGAGAGACAGAGATGCACAGAGAGAGAGAGATGAATTATGATGCACTTACTGACACACTGTATATTATGATTTGGCTGCAATATATGGGCATGGGGTCCACATGGGCAACCACAGAGCCATGTGAATGAGCTGTCTCGGTTGTTCCATGAATCAATGGGTCAATGTGGAAAGTCATGACAGAGGGAGAGAGGGTCATCGTGTAAAGTAACAGTGGATACATGTGGTTTCAGTAGCAAAAATAAAATGGAGTGGTTAATTCTTTTATATATATATATATATATATATATATATATATATATATATATATATATATATATATATATATATATATATATATATATATAACTAGTTAATTCTTTAAAGCAGCCAAATCTTCTGGCATTCATGTGTTCCTCCACATGCATGTTAGATAACATATATAACATTTATTTTTGAATCAACGAGACCATCACAGATCAAAGCAAACACAACCTTTTTTCACCCCCTGTGAGTACAATTTCTGCTGGATCAACTTCTAATTTCTGTATTTTACAGAACTGAAAAGACATCTCTATTTCATTAATTGAAACGTAAAAATGCGATGGGCTAGTCGTACATCTTTTTGCACTTCGTAGTGCAGATTTGGATCATTCTGATTGTATGAAAGTGATGATTAAAATGCATTTGGCTAGCTTCTCTGACATGCATGAGAAAACATGTATAAAGATTAAGTAAAGATGCAATCAATATTACATTTAAATAAAGCAAGTTACAGGATAAAGATGTGATTTTATTTTTTTACCTTTCACACATCTCATTATTTTAGAGAAGCTAGTAACCATTTGAAGTAGTTACTTTTTTTCACCCTTTTTATGTACTAATAACAATGAAAAACAGTTTTTTCCATTTCACTCAAATTTCATATCTACCGACAAAAGCTACATGTGTATGGAAGATCCTGTCAAATGTGTCTTTACTATGGAACTCAACAATTGGCTTAATGGCAAGTGAGATAGGAGTGAATAGCCGTGGTCTTACTTTGTTTGCTTTTTTTACAGTCTTCTTTCGTTTGCTATTCTTTCTTTGCCTGTGTGCCAAAGATATTATACAGTAATAATAAAATAATTGGCAAAAATTAGATTGGTAGCTATCCTTTATATATCTGCTTATGATCTCTATATTTTAGCATAAGTTCAATTATTGTTTATTAATTATGTGGTGATCATGATCAGATTCACAGAGTCAGCAGCGTATCTCCTCTGAAACAGCAGCCACTTCAGAAAGTTCAAATACCCAAGGGAAGAGCTAATAAATATATATACCTACTAAGTTTCAACTGTTTAATCTTCAAGTTAATTTTCATCACATTAATTCTTCATCTTTTTCCACATTATATCATAATTTTTTTAGTCCACAAGCTTTTGCTTTAGGAAATAATGGCTTAGCTGATTACCGGTGTTCTCCACACCTGTGGCATTTTCGAAACATGGACTAAACAACTTCTTCATTCATATTATCTTCATTCTCTTTTCCTTTTCTTTAAGGATTTTCACTTTTATATTAAAGATTACATCAACTCACACATGTAGGTCGTACTAGTCAAAGGTGTGAGAAGTGGAATTAATGAATGAATCTTTGCCATCTAATCTTTTTTTAATTAAGAATAAAACACGATCATTCAACAACCGTTTCTTAAAATAAAATTTATAATAAAATAATAAATTTTTAGATGTCAAGGAGATGAACCCATGTTAAAGAATCATTATTCGTGAATAAAATCAGACCTACTATGTTCATTCTTATCAATCAACTACTAATTTTGTGAACCAACTAGAACATGTGTATAAAATGAAACAAGAGAGAATCCATTACTCACATCGCTATGGGAGGATGAAAAATAAAACCATACTCAAATATAAATTCTTTTTAGTATTTTTCATTTCTTTTCCATTTTATCACGTATTTCGGGTAGATATTTACACTCGTTGTTAGTGTGTTTATTCGGCTTTCATAACGCACGTTCGTGTGAATTTCCAAAGCTCAATATATATATATATATATATATATATATATATATATATATATATATATATATATATATATATATATATATATATATATATATATATATATATATATATATATATATATATATATATATATCACTTCAAAATATGAATATTGCTTTATATTGGATGAGAAATCAAACACGCATTTTAATTGTTTATTACGATTTGAATTTCTCGATTTTTTTTTACAGTATTTATAAATAAGGGAAACGTCAAAGTAATAGTAGTTAAATATGAAATTAGTTTCGAGAAAAACTATATTTTGCTCATTTTGTAACTTCTACACCACATTTTAATGTTTCTTTTTACTATTGTTTTCCGTTGAATCCATATCATTTTTAGCTATCAATTATGAAAATTATGTTTTTTATTTATAACATTTTTTTATCAACTTCTTTAATATAATTAGCCAATTCTTTGATGTAGAAAAGAAGGAACTTTTAATTTCATCTTTTTAAAATGTAGAAATTATCTTCGTTTTAAGAAAATATTGTATGTGTGGTGATATAAAAGATTTTTTTTTACCGTAATATAATCATAATCTTTTCTCATACAAACGAAATTGAGAGAACTTCCATCGATCAAATAATTTACTTCGGTCAGTTTGTATGTGTTTTTTTTTTTCACTTTTTAGACCTGTTCAACTTAATCTTCTTTTTTTATGCTTTCGCTCATCTACTTCAGTTAAGCTTAAGTCTCTCGGTCGATAGGACATCTATAAAAAGGTTTTCCAATACTTTCAAGTAAATATTTGATATTTGATGCTTAATGTAATAAATATGTAACAATGATATATGTAATCTTTTATATTGTTTAGTCTTATTAATCTCCTATTGATCTTAATGTCTTTTGAACATGTCAATGAATTAAAATCGAGTATCGAGACTTATAAATATCACCTAATTCTAACTGGTATGCAATCTATTATATATAATAAAGTTAATGATTTTTTTACAATAGTTATTAATTGACAGTATCATTTTTTTTACTCTATTAAAACTTAAAAATTAAGATTTTATATTGATTTCATTCAGTAATGATGCAAATAGTGACAGAATTAACAGAGAAGGTGTCATTGATTATGTTATGAAAAAACTGTTTTAATTTATAATTTGCTCCATAGTGAATTATGAGAAGCCGTAGCCGTAGTTGATAGCTTCTTGCTGCTTTTTTTCTTCTTTTTCAGAGTTTTTATTTCCTTATAATAATTAAAATAAAAAATAAAAAAATTACTAACAAAAATATTAATAATAATATTTATTTTGAAATTAAATAATTTAAAAAACAATTCCTTTTTTTTCTTTTATTTCTTTACTAAACAATTTTTTTCATCTACTTACTTTTCTCTATTTTCTTTCACTCTATAACCTAGCAAGGCATCCATATATAGTTGAAGATGCAGCAGATGATACCGAACGTGTCCACGAAAGTCCTTTCATTCCAATGCACTATTCCTGTCCATGGTCACTTCCAATTCTTTGAGGTCCACTTTCCTATATCTCAGTCTCTAATATTTAGCAATCTATCAGAAACCACCACTAGAATGTTCAAATTCATGTATTTAGATATTTATACGTCCTCTATCACATCTTTTATTCCTCTCTTTCCACCTACATTTTCAACAATCGTACACCTATCACTGTATCTACCTTTTTTAAGTTCAATTATTCATCTTTAGTACCTTCAACTCACACATTAGCATGCCATTAAAAATAGAGAAAATTAAAATATCAAGGAACGAGAATTATAAGAAAAACCGCACTACAAGAAATACCTTTAAGTCAGACATTATAATGGCATTAAAAATGAAGAAAAATACTAAGGAACGACAATTATAACAAAAGCCGTACTAACAATAAAATAAAATTAGTGTTCAGTGTTAAAAAAATCAACACTAACTAGTCAATAATATCATATTTATGTTACATTGTCTTCGGCTCCAAAATTATTGATATTAATTTATTATTATGTTTTTTGAAAATCGACTTTAATAAGTGTTTTAACACTTATTTGATATTAATTTTTAATTAAAATAATTTAATATTGACTGATCGATGCTAATGTTTTTTTTTTAATTTATTTAATTTAATATCAATTAAATAATATTAATTTAAATCACGTTGATTTACTCGATGTTAATAATAGTAATTTTGAAAATTATATAAAATGTCTCATTTTTAAAAAAATAATTAGAAATGAAAAAATAGAAAAAAATTGTAATGGATGAATGATATTGGTGTTAATGAAGAAGATAAATATAGATGAAATAGATGAGTATGGATGAAGAAATTAGGAGAATAATGTAGATGAAGGGAATGTGTGTGGATGAAGAAGATGTGTGTGAAGATATGAATGTGGATGAATAAGATGAGTGTGAAAAGATTTATATAAAAAATGAGAGAGAAAAATTATGAGTAAGATGATTTACCATCTTTAATTCATGGCTTTTAGATTAAAAATAATTTAGATTCTTATACGAAAACGTATAATTTAATAGCATATAAATTAGTGCTAGCTAAATCTACACTAACTTAAATAAATAAAATACTATAATAAATAAAATTAGAGTCCATCAACTTAGTTGATGCAAGTCTAACACTAACAAATAATTTTACTTATTAAGAAAATAAGAATATTCAATGTCACCATATATTTGACTAAGACGGTCCTAGTAACATCAAAATTAAGTGAGTTCTATTAATATCGGCTAAGCCCATATTAATCTAACACTAATACAAATAATTATTTATTAAAAAAAACATATTTTTATACTCTTTTTTAACATAACTTTTTGTGTTGTATATGCTAGTCTACATTAATCATACACTAACACAAATGCTTATTTAATTAAAAATATATATACGGTAGAACTCTCCTTCTATCATTTGAGTCTTCTGGTTATAAGAATGGTTTTATATTTTCTCTCTTGTGAATTATAGTGTTGTTATCCAACATTATTTAACCAGATCTTAGCATCTATATAATTATTTCCATTTCAATTGTCTTTCTTGATGAAGAACAAAAGAAAAAATACAATTGATAAAATTTTTGAAATAAAAATACTATGTAGTATTGGAATACTTTTTTGAAATGAATACTTAATTGTTCAATTTGGAACCTCAACCTGGATCTCGGTTATTGTACGTGTTTTAAATTTACAAAATAGATTCTACAACTCGATACACAATCCCAAATTCAGTTTGAGATTATGGATTAACCAATGCAATATTCATTTAAAAAAAGAAAGGTACATTTAGTATTTAGAAATTATATGGAGGTGCAAGAAGAAGCAGTTGAGGTGCAGGAAGAATTTGTCCAAGAAAAAACATAATGAAGAAAAAGAAACAGGGTGTTTCTTCCTGCACCTCTACATTCTTCTTCCTGCACCCTTACATTCTTCAAAAATATCGAAATTATCCTTTACAGTTTTGGATATTTCCAGAATAGTAGTTCCGTAAGCAAAAAAATATTTTTGGAATAGAAAATTTGAAAAACAAAAAATCATTCTAGAACATCTTTTTCAAAACATTTTTTTTTTACTTCCGGATTTATAATCCAGAATTCACAAAACATGTTCCGGAAAAGATGTTCCAGAAATATTTCAAAAAGAACAATTTAGAAGTCATTTTTTAAAGGAGGCAAAACCGTCTTTTCAAAAAATGATGGGGTGCAGGAAGAAATTTGTAGAGGCACAGGAAGAAGTTGCCAAAGAAACAAGAGGATAAAGGCCCGGCCCAAAAGGCCCAATAGCACGAAACTTGATACACTCAACAGAACTGATGAACCATGTTTCCAATAATTCACAAATGAAGAGCCATCTTTGTAAATGGTTGCACCTTCTGCCAGTTCCTTCCATTCCTTGGCTTTCTTGGTCAACTCTTTCCCCTTCTGTCCCTCCATGAACTCCCTCACAACCCTCTCAATTATCCCTCTTAATCACCTCCTATCTGCAACCCAACATCTCATTCATCCACAAATTTGTGGTTGCTCCGCAAATTCATTGGCACTCTATTATACAAACTCTCAATTTTTTAATTCTAACCACTGTGTCAAGAACCATCCAACTACGGGGTGAGCCATCACTTCTCTTGGCCACCAACCTGATTATAGGCCTCTATTTTTTGTCTCTGACACAAACTCACCATGAAGAACCGCGTTTTCACCTGTCACAAGAGGTATAATGACGCAAAAAAAGGTTTTGCCACTGTTAGCAAGTCTCCAGCCAACCTCAATCAATTGATTACTCGTCATGACTGTTATGCTCCCAAAGTTCACGTAATACTGACTTGGGTTCATTGGCGTCAATCCATTCCCGACACTCTATCTTCCTTCCGAAGATTCGACCCAATTGTGTTCAGGTCTTCAATTCTGACATGATTCATGAGTAAAGTTAAGGGACCACTGAGGAGGCATAATGGACGAAAGTACCTCCAAAACATGATACTCTAAAAATTCAATGTGTTCAAAATGATTGCAGAAGCATGCTTAGCTCTCCCACACTCCTCCTGCAAAACCTGCAGCATAATGTCGTGTGGGTTCTGAAGAAACTTGGGAAAATCTCTCAACAAAATTTCTTTGATGCCAGGTACCCAATTAATGGTGGTCTCCAAATACCCATTTGTTATATAACTCATGTCTGCTAGCAAAGGAATGTAATGTATTGAGTGCATGTCTGTACTCACGTTATATAAAACAATTATTTACACGTGTTGCTCCCACTTTAAGGAATCGATTCTAAGTTTAAAATTATACTAGAGATTCAATTTTAGAAAAGTTTTCCAGATCAACTTATGTTCAAAATAAAAATGTATATAAATAATTTCACTTCAAAATTATTTTAATCAAAATCGATTCTAAAAACCCTCTTTCAAACACAAACCTAATAATATATATCAACATATATCAAAAGCACGTATCCTTAAGGAACAAAAATTAATATAGTGACATTCCCCTTCTGATCAAGTTGACCATAGTGAAGGAAACACATGAGCCTACAAGCGTTTATAGTAAAAAAAAAGGACATCATGGGATGCCTGGTTCCCTGACAGCAATTAAGGTGAAGCTCGTGGCACAGTTAGAAACTATGCAAGTTACAGCAGGGACATGTTTGGAGTTGTTTAGTTTTGCAAGGAGGTTCCTAGCTGGAACAAAGCATGTTCTTCGAAGGGAATCAGCCGGTGTAATCTTTTGCTAGCTTGAGCATTGGAGTTGTGGCCTTGAGCTGGGTATGCAATACAAACTGCACGAGGTTTCTGAACTGTATATATACTCAAATAATTCATTTTCTGTTCATAAGCTTCTGCATGCTAAAATTTATAACTGATTCATGGAGGAGTGATGGTGGACTAGTGTTAGGTTTGCACCTTTTTAGGAGATGAGAAATAAGAATTGAACTGGTTGTGCTTTCAGTTCTCTCGTGTATGGAGCTTGAAATGATTAATGAACTCCGCTTAATTACACAACAGCAGAATATCTCATCGATGAAAGAACCTTTATTTAAAACATTAAATTTGAAAATTAAACAGTGGATACTGAAATTTTACCATGGAAAGTGTCTAGAATATCAATTAACATCGTGACTAAGTATATTTTCTTCTCAAGACATTTAGTTGTTTTTTATTTTAAATATTCATGCAACGCAAGGCATTTTCCCTTCCTCGTCTTTGTAAGAGTGGCGATATTCTCATTTACACAAAATACGTTCATTTGACATATAAAAACATTCATTTATTTTTTAATTTAAAATCTTAATATATATTATTATATTATTAAAGTTGTTTGTTAGTTGGGAGTATTTTTTTATGAGTGTCAACGTATTTTTTCTATATCTGTAATCTCTTCAATAAGTAACAAATAAAATTAGTATTTTAAATTCATATAAAGCATGTCTTATTCTTATATATTATTTCTTACATAATTTTTTTTTGTTTTTATATTATTAATCGTGATCATCTTAAGAGTGATTCTTGATAGTGTTACTTTATTTAATGACTTCTATATATCAAATTTCAATGATATAATTATTAAGTTAAAAGATTTCATTGAATATATCAAGCAGATAATTTTTACAACCTTTAAACTATTTGATATATCATTAATAAATCTTATAATGATTCAAATTATATTTCCAACAAAAAGAATAAGAACACAAAACAGTTTTGTATGTTAAATTTTATTGGCATCCTTGCTTTGTTTTTTTTAATGGTCGAGCTGTTTTGTTTTTTGAACGTACGAATTGGTCAAGTTACTTAAATATATTAATTAGGAATATATTTTTAATCATATGTGTATACATAAAGATTTTATCGTGAAAATTAACTTTATTTGGTAAACATTTTTTTTTATTACTACTGGTATTCTTAATACAAAAAAAAATCCTAATTTCTCATATGTTGATATTTATATTGGTTCTTATAATCATTTTTTTTGTTAAACATAATCTTTATTTATATCTTGAATATGAATGATTAATTTTGTTAGATTTTCTTTAATTAATTTAACACATTTTTTTCTAAAATTAGGGTAAAATCAAGATGCATGCATGTCAAGGTATTTAAAATTGTGGCAATAATAAGTAAATTATATGTAAAATTAGCATAAACAACTCAATATTATCTTATCAACCCTAATCACAAAGTTTAAAAAGGAAAAAAACACTATATAGCATTTATTTTAGGCATGAAAACACATAAAAACTTGTCATCAACTAAGAAAATCTATTATTTGGACCGAATATATTTTAAAAAAATGTTATAACTGGAGTTTTAGTCCTTTATATATATTGTTCCAGTTTCATGTTAAAAAGTTCCACTTTTATATCCTTTAATTATATGTTGAGGTAAATGGAGAGGATGAAACAAGAGAGGATAATTTATTTAATTTTTTATTGGTCGATTCAACAATTAGAAGAAAGAAACAGGGAAACAGAGGGAAACAAATTCCATTATCTGGTTTTTTTACTCTTCATGTTGAAAAATTGGAAGTAGATAATTATTTAAAACATTTGAATTATAATAAAACATCCTTATTTATGTTTTAAAATTTAAACACATCTTCCCAACAATCAAAATAAATAAGACATTAAGTTTGATGTGCTTTAAGCAACTCTCACTGTAATTTAAAATAATCACAATTGGTGTAATTTATTTTAGATATCATTCATAAAAATATAAATAATGGTAGTATTAATTATTAAATGGCATTACAAGTTTAATTAAGTAAAAGAGGTCATTTTATTTAGGATAGGTCGTCTTTGATACAAATATTTTCATGTATCTTATTTTAAATATTGTATTATGTGTTTTTTTAACAAGTCCTTGCATGAAAACTTTTTTTTAGAAATAATTTTTGTATTTTTCTATAAAATATGATTGCTCACAAATAATTTTTTTTTTTTAATGTTTTTAATTATAAATGTGAAATAAATTTACTATAAAAGATGAATTAGTAAGATTATAACTCTTCTATTGCAATATATTATTTTCAATCCAAATAAATTAATAAATCTAGTTAAATTTTATTCATATAAACCTTTACCATATATACATACATATAATAATCATATCTCTTGAAATAGTTTTGTATATAATAATTAAAATTAGTTGTTTGATTTAAATTTAAAATGTAATTAACAATATATATATATATATATATATATATATATATATATACTTTTTTGCTATTAATTTTAAGGGAGAGAGAGAATTAAATAAAAGAAATATAAGTAAGTATAAATATTACTTAAAAATATACAAAAATGTGAGATAGAGCAACTAAAGGGTGTTGCTTTTATAAATAAATTTCAATTAAATTAAATTCAATAAAAAAATAGAAAATTAATTTAAGAATATGAATAAATTATTATACACAATAAATACATAAAATAGTGTAGGAAAATATTAGCAAGTTATCTTTCAGATCTTTAGAGTGACATTTTAGTTAGTATTTTTTGTAGTTTTTTTATTTTTTATTAGTTTTAAATACTTTTTCTATTTAATGTAACGTTTTATTTAGTAAAATTTATCTCAATTTATCTTTTTTTTTCTATTTTTGTTTGTTTTTTTGTTACTTTCTTTTATTAGTCCCCTATATATAGTTATCAACAAAGAGTCACCTTTCTAAAGTAGTCTTAATGGTTCATACGAGGAATAACAAAATTAGAACTCTTGATGGAACAATCTTAAGCCACAGAAAACTAATAAATCCTTATTTATTGGTAAGAAACAATAATATCACATTTTTAGTTAGTGAAATTGATAACAAAGTAACTTTAACCAAGTATGATTTGTTTATCTTTAGCTTTCGACTAAGATTTCAATAACCTAATGAGATTTAAAAATCTGTCTTGCAAAGGGTATTCTAGACCTTCCGTGCAGTAGTGTGGAAATATGCTAAGAAAATTTTTTTCCAACACTCTTGGGCACAGATCCAGTAAGCCCAAATCAAGAGGGAACCCTACATATACAATGATCTAGAAAATTTTAAAAATCAATATTTTTCTTTAATTTCCTATCTGACACGAATGTCGATGTCATTTGACATGTAAGAGAAGAAGAGAGAGAATGACACAAAGAATGAGATTTGAGAAAAACATATTTTTAGTTTTTTATTTTAATTCCGTGTCGCATTATGCCCGTTTGAACTGTGAGAAAATAAATAAGGGAAAAATAGAATAGAAAGAAAAATTGTTTAACGAATGAAAACAAATGTATTTTATTAGGAGATTATTTTATTCTATTCATATTATTAAAGATTAAAATTTGAATAAAAAATCTATAACAACTTCATAATTGATCATTGCAAGTGTTTAGAGAGAGAAAAAAACATAATCAAAATCAAAACATAGTTCATTATGTTGCACCCATGAATAATTATGCGGTGTTAATTTTCTATTTGTTTATTCATTTTTCCATTCCTTTTTGGTCGGAATAAGAAAAGTTGCGTCTGTCCAAATTTGAAGATTTTTAGTATATTTTATATTTTCCAAACACAAGTTCTTTTGACTTTCTTTCCCTTATTCACCTTTATTATTTAATTACGGGAAAACAAATAATGTGGTTCTTAAAGGTATAAGATGGTATTAATTTACTTTAATCTTTGAATGTGGGAGAAAGTTGTATAATTGCATGTTATTGTTAAGTGTTTGAAGAATGGTTGGGGATTAATTTGATAGTAAATTAGGATTTTAAAAAGTAATTTGAAATAGTTGAAAGGCAAAAGGTAAGATGTTGGTTTGATGGGAGCTAAGGTGGGAAGAGTTAACACACCGAACTTGTTTGGTGAAGGTAACAGTTCCCGTTTAACTACCACCCCCAAATTAAAACTCTCATAAATTCCACCAAACATTCAAAGGAACAACACCAGCATTCAACTCTAATTGATTAATATCTTAGGTTACATCTACCACTACACAGCTATTACTTTTCTGGATCACGGACATGCAATCTTCTTCAATGCTTCATCAATTATTAATTTTTAAATAATGCAGCCTTAGATTCCTTATTATATCGTCAAATACTTACATGTTGATGTTATCTTTACGACGATCGGGAATTTAGAACATTGTAGGAGGACGTCAAACAAATATTTATTTCCTATATTATATTTAAAACTAACTTTCTTAAGACTAATATTGCCTCGTGAATCAAGCTTTATACTTAATCTTTTAAACTATATAACAGTTCCATTCTCGTGATTTTAGATTATCTATTTCCTAGGTGAAATGTATCTAACTTTATAAGACAAAACACCACTGTTATTATATTTTTTTTATCCATTTTCATCACGTGCATTTTAACTGTTAGTATGTATGGCTTAGTATTTATAGGTAATTAAAAATTATAACACATAGGGCAAATGGTAATTCGTCCGCTAAAATTTATTTCTTTTAATAAATAAATATTCTTAACTTTAATTTTATTTCAAAATTTTCCAAATTTGATTTGGTTTGTAAATAGATATCGTATATTTTAATTAATCTTTAGATTTTACCATTTTTTAAATAAATGTCTTAAAATCAATTTCATTCTAAATTACCATTAGAATGTTTTTTTTACAAATCGTTCTTATATCAAATTGGAATGAAATTATTTATGTTCAATCGTTCATTAATATTTTCGTATTCTTCTATTACAATTTATTGTTTAGTGTATTAAGGTATAATAAAAATAAAATAAAAGATACATTCTTTAATTATAAACACTGCTATTCCAGTGTTTGGGAAGTTGATTAGACAAAACTAATAAATGATTTAAACAAACCTAAATTTAATATAAAACATTACTTCTAGCTTTTTATGCCATTAATTTTATAAACTTGAACTAACCGGACTTTCACATTCTATGGTTTTAATATGATATCGATTATATAATTTTATATGGTTTCATCATCCTGACATGTAGGTTATTTTAGTCAATTCATAGGTTCATACTTATTTATATATTATGAAATGTTCTTATTTTTAGTTGATGTGAGATCTCTAATACTTGCTCATACTGAGACTTGCCAACTCGTACGTAAAACTATATAATAGACAGTCCGATAACGGAAAATCCTATAAGTCAATAAACTATTGTTAAGATAAACTTTAAATGACTTTGATATTATATTATTAATTGAATTTTAAATATAAATCAATTTTATAAAATTAACTCATAAACTGAGGTTTGCATTTACTTATTTATTATAAAATATTTTTATCTCTAACTGACGTGGAATATTCAACATCATCTCCCCATATGCATTACACTCATGGGATGATCTTTGTATGATTTTGATCGACCATCTCAATAATATATAAGTCATCTCAACTATGATATTTGTATGATTTTGATCGAGCATCTCAATAATATATAATTCATCTCAACCATGTACAATACACTCTAAGTTAAACTCTATATAATCTCCATCCAACATCTCAATCACAAATAAATCATATGAATAATGTATAATATACTAAAAATATCATAATATAATATTGGCCGATCATCTCTTGAAGTCACTACATCTTTTTTATTCGTAAAAAAAATTCAAAATCATTTTAAATAAATCATAGGAAAACATGTGATGTTAATCATCACAGAAAAATAAAGTACACAAAATGTTTAATAAAACAATTTCAATTTAAAAATTGAACTGTGGAATAAAAGTATAATTTCAAAAAAATCCAAGTTGTGTTTTAAATGTGTCTTCTTTGATTTAATATATATATATATATATATATATATATATATAATTATGTTTTGATACGCGAATTTTTTTATATAAACTCTTTTAAAATAAAAATTGTTTATATTCGTAAAATTCTGAAATTTGTATTTTTATGTATTTTATTTTAAAATTGCCCCTCATTGGTATAAATGGCGGCACACAGTTTAATATAGTGGGTTTTATGCCATTAATTGAGTCATAAAATATAATTAATCTTCAGAGTCTAACCTGCATTTTATACTGGCAAGATTTCTATCGTATTACGCGGATTTGAAATTTAAGTCAAATCCATAATTAAAAATGGATGAAAATAATATCATATAATTTTATTAAATTAGATTAATTACTAGATGTATACACTGTTTTAAAAATAACTGGGTTCTCAAACGAATATCATATATACTTTATATTATTGATTTTATTATTTTTAATTGAAGTTTGATGATTTTTAAAAGCCTCACAGATTTTGTTTTATTTCAAAGATTAGTTTAAGGACTTATTTTAAAAAATTAAAATACCTAAGGATTAATTTTATTTTTATTATTTACAGTGAATATTTTATTTTATTAGATGAAAAATAAAGAAGTAAAATTTAGAATAAAAATAATATTAAAAATTAAAATGAATAATTCTCATTGTAATGGTTTGTCAATTTGTAAATTTTGAAATTTAAATAAGATTTAGTTACATTCATTAATTATTAAAACCATAAGATAAATTATATTTAGAAGGAATGTAATTTTTTTTAAGATCGAAAATATTTTCTGACACATCTAAGGTCCAAAACTAAAAATACATTCTTAAAAAGAAAAAGGACTAGAGTGTGGAAGCTCAATCATGAGTGAAAAGGGGCAAAGGGCAAGATTCTCGCATAGTTTATTGTAGTTCATGAATGTAACAGTAAAGCATATTTTATTTTTCTACAGCTATTTATGAAAGGTAGAATTGAGTCACTTTAAATGAAAATGAAAACAAAAAATAGAGAGCGACTTTGACCTTATCCCATCTCCAAGTAAAATAATAACCTACATGCATAAATGTTATTGTATAAAAACGTACAATAAAACTTTGATCGGTTAAACAATTTACTAAAATTTACTAATTCGTTTCGGTAGATAGACCAATATATACTTTTCCTTCTAGTCTATTGACTTGTCTGGTTTAGTCTTCTTTTCTTTCTTGTACTTTAATTAAGTTTTTCTTTTTTTCTAGGTTTTCAATTGAGAAAATGTACTTGAAAAAAATTATTTCTACTTTTAAATAAGTATTTGATATTTAATCATTGTTACAATAAATATATAATATTAACATATATTTATTTTTGAAAGTTAAAACTATTTATATATTTATTATATATTACTTGTTGAATCAAATTAATGTTTAAATTATAATTAAAAGTGTATTATCTAAATTTTCGTAAGATTAAATTTATTAATATATTTTTTTATTTTAATATATTTTAAAAGATATTGATTGGTTAGAACGAGATACTGAAATTTTTAATTCTCGTCCAAAACAACATATAATAAAGTATATGAATTGTATTTAAGCAACCTTCAAAATAGATTAATTTATAAAATCTGATATAATTGGCGAGTAATTTGTTTTTATAAACATATTGTCTGGGAATTAATTTGAAGTGTTTTTATAGAAAATATTTGGATAGGTTGGGTTGGTTTTGTAAAAAAGCAGATTAATAATAGTTGTGTTGGAGTTGAGTGATTGTTGTGATGTTGAGGAGATGTATTTATACTTTTATATCCGAATCTTAAAATGAAGGTGTTAATGGTTAGATCACGTGGTTCCTCGGATGCCGCCAGAGGCATTGATAAGGTGAGATTGGGTGAGTGCCAGTTGGATCCATCATCCACTCTGTCAGCTCAACGTCTCTATCATAATTCCAACTCTTTCTTTACAATTCTACCCTCCCCCTTCCACCAAATCCCTCTTCGCCCTTATCCATTCCCAAGGTCAAGCATGAGAATTCCCTCTCCTTCAAATAATCTAACTGGCCCAAGCTGTATAGGTTTTGTCACCTAGCCATCCCCACATCACTCATTCCCACAACCCCTTTTTTTTTCCAATCCTATCCAACCGCTTCCCACTGCCTTCATTCTCACGCCTCCAAAACTCCACATTCTACTCCCGCGCGTGCACCACACTTCACAACCACTCAACTCGGATTATCTCTCCTGCTAATACAAACGCTACTTTATTCAGGGTCCCTCACCTTACTTACTCACCAAGCCCTGCCTCGTAAATGCCGGAGGCCCTAACCTAACCGCTCTTTAATCTCTCTCTCCCTTTCTCCGCAAGTTCCACCCCCCTCGCCACAATCACACATTTCTCTCATTCTAATATGCCCGTTACTGCCACCTATATATACTCTCTTCCCTCACACTTCATCCACATCACAATTTTACAATACAATTCCCTTTCAAACAAAACCCCGTTCCCATCCCAGAAATGCCAACTCTCCTCTGTCTTCACTGCTTTCTTACACTTTCCTTCCTTATCTCCCTCTTTCACCTTTCCTCAGCGGCTAGGAACCTCAACCACCACCTTCAGGGCCACTCTCAGCTCCTCCATTACCACAACGGTCCTTTGCTTTATGGCAAAATCGCCGTCAACCTCATCTGGTATGGCCACTTCAAACCCTCCCAAAAAGCCATAATAGCCGATTTCATTGCCTCACTTTCTTCACCACTCACTCCAAACAACCACCCATCTGTTGCCACGTGGTGGAAAACCACGGACAACTACTACCGCCTGAGCCCTAAGAAGGCTTTTTCTCTTTCCCTGTCACTTGGTGATCAGATCCTCGATGAAACTTACTCGCTAGGAAAGTCACTAACCAGCAAACATCTTCTCGAGCTGGCTTCCAAAGGGGGACAGAGGAACGCTATCAACGTTGTTCTCACATCCGCTGACGTGGCGGTTGAAGGTTTCTGTATGAGCCGATGTGGCACTCACGGCTCTGCCTCTTCGGCAGCTCACGTGAAGGCTGGCAAGAACTATAAGTTCGCTTACATATGGGTTGGAAACTCCGAAACTCAATGCCCGGGCCAATGCGCGTGGCCCTTCCACCAGCCAATTTATGGCCCCCAAAGTCCGCCCTTGGTTGCTCCCAACAACGATGTGGGAGTTGACGGTATGGTCATCAACCTCGCTAGCCTCTTGGCTGGAACCGCCACCAACCCATTCGGAAATGGGTACTTCCAGGGTCCCGCGGAGGCCCCACTGGAAGCTGCGTCTGCTTGTCCTGGGGTTTATGGGAAAGGGGCTTACCCTGGCTATGCCGGGAACTTGCTTGTTGATGCCACCACTGGTGCCAGCTACAATGTGAATGGTGTTAATGAGAGGAAGTACCTTGTTCCTGCTCTGTATGATCCTTCAACATCATCTTGCTCGACGCCCGTGTGAAGATTTTGATGATCATCTATCTCTGCCACTTCTACCATACTAGAAACACGGATTAGGAGGTTGTACAAATTTTCAAATAAACAATTTTAGGACTATTTCATTTATTTGTTTATATCTTCTGGATATGTACGCGGACTATGTAGTAGAAGCAAATGTTCTTCCGTTTGCTTTTTTTAAATGAAAAAATTAAAGTATTGCTTTCGACCTAAACCCTAAATCTTGCTTGCAGTTTCTACAATTTCATGTCGCAGCCCTTCCCCAAGGTCTGAACCATTTGGGCAAATTAACTTGTAAACTTGTATTTGGGTAGCTTCTGAACATTTTGTAATCAATCAAAGAAAAATACAAATCATTTGCAAAAACTGCGTTTTCTCGTAAACATATAAAGCCTTTTTAAATAGGGGAATATTGGCGTATTTGTAAAAATTGTATGAATATTTAATATTTACTGGTGGGTACCAAGTGGACATAGGAGTAAAGAGGAGCCATAATTAATTATTGAGAGGCTAAATGGTTTATCTGAAAGGGAGCAAAAGAACAAGTCTAATGTATTTTTTGGTACAAGAAAAAAAGGGTTTAAAGAAACGAGATTAGCCATGAAGGGGAAGTAAAGTGGTTCTGAATAAGATACTCACCCAATGGAGGGAAGAGGCTGCAAATAAGATGCTTGATTTTAGATTGCAATTGAAACTGGTAGGTGTAGGAGCCACTGATTGTGACATCATTAATTAATTCAAGTGTTGACCACTACCCCAATTTTAGTTTGTCGTTCTACCCAAAACTTCATCTCCATTTTGCCTATACTTGGCAAAATTATATCATAACCAACTTAAAACTTTACGCATAAATTTTTAACTCACAATGTTCAAGTTACTTTTTTAAATTAAAAGATTAGTAGATAAATGAAAAAGAGCATGTTGCATATATGACTTCTTTTTTTTTTTAAATTTCTAGACACATTTTTTAGCAGTAAATATATTTGTTGAAGAGACTTTTTCCAATACTTTATTTTTAGTACTCTTTTTTATTATTGGCTCAAATTTATTGAAAAACACAAATTTTGTGTGTTCTCTACCTTTTAATTCAGAGAAAAAACTTGTTAAAAGTGAGATCCATATAATAATTATGATTTACTGTTTTTTAATAAATTTTAACTAACCACAGAGAGTATCATATCATATCTGTTCTGTAAAGATAAAATTTAGGCATAATGTGTTTCATTTTCTTTTATATGAAAAGTAACCTCATTGTTAAGATCTACAACAGCAATATTTTTAAGTAAATAAGAACCAGAAAAGGAATAAGAGTAACTATTAATGGAACTCAAAGTAGACACTGAGTCTTCCTAGTAATAGCTAAACCTAATCCACATCATTAACAAGAAATGCAATGCTATTTTTCAGAAGAAGGAAAAAAAAACTATGCTGTAGTCATAAAAATATGATGATGAAAATAATGGAACACTATGAATAAGAAGTATTGTCCAATTCCAGAAATAATGTCTGTGGATACACAAAAATGTGATTTGCATGGGTTCCAGCAAAGCATTGGAGAGCATATGAATCCTGGAAAGGAACCAATTATCTTTGATGGGCTTGTCCCACATCCACCTTTCTGCACAAATATCTCATCTATCGAAGAAATTAAGAATGTTCTGAAACATGCTTTCTTTGCTGAAGTAGGTCCCTGCCCTTTGTTTGCTGCCGCATCACATACATTTTGTCCTTTTCGCCCATTTCCGTAACTTTGTTTCTGCTTTTTGGATGAGAGAAGTTTTTTTTTTTCTAAAGTTATGCTTATTCTTTTTGGATGAGATTTATACAAAATCTTTCATCATATCCTGAAGTTTTCAAAATAGAATCTGTTAAATAATGGAACATAAATTCCCTGAAAATAAAATATAATTCATAGTTTGTCTCTTTTCGTCGTAGTTGGTTTGTCCTCTCCAAATAGGACATATTTATAGATTATATTTTTCATGTATTTGTTTATATTTTCTTTGTGCAGTATAGATAACAGATATCTTTTATAAACTGAATAATATTATTATGAATGATAAAAAAAATGTTTTTACCTTAGATTTGTTTTACAGCTCTTTTCCTACATGAGATTCACCGTTCGTTTCCCCTTTCACCAGCCCATTTATGACCCAGAGCCCTTTTCTGGTTGCACCAAACAACCACGTGGGCTTCCACGTGGTCAACCCTTTGGAAATGGCTACTTCAAGGGGCCCAAAGAGCACCTCTGGTCTCCGTGGAACCTCTTCGTGGACCCCATAACCCGCGCCATGGGTGTGTGTACTTTTACTCTGATTTAATCATTATTTATTTGTATAAATTTTTTTTATAATTATATTTTAAATTTTATCGTGATAATTAATTTCTTCCTTTACAATCTCGTTATTTTAAAATTCTAACTAATTTAAGAAATACATGAAGGGAGCCCCAAAAATAATTCCGATCTTGAAAATATGCATTTTAGGTGGGTGACTTGAATACAATTAAATTTGACATTGTTGTTTCAAAAAATTTCAGAATTGGTAAAGAGTGTTAATGCTGTAGGTTTAGAGAGTAGAAATACCTAAATGTTTCATCCCCTGCATTTCCAATATCAACACGACTTAACGTTTTAAAAGAGATTTTGTTGAACAGTTTAGTATTAATACAAAAATATAATTACTATTACCGTTTTTTTTTTTATTTTGGGCCTCTTGTGGCCTGTTCTAAGAACTTCTGGGTATGCCACGGGGCTTTATTGAAGGAGTGTTTCTTTTTACACTTCCGCAAATTTCTTGTCACCTCTCGTTAGTTTTTGCATGGATTTTCAGACTATTAATTTAGTAATGGATTTTTTTAGAATGAATTGATTCCAAAATAAGTAGGAGAGGGCATATTAATTTTGGAGTGTACAAAGTGGGTGTCTCCTTTTCATGTTTCGGAGCTATAAGGTAAAATTTGAGAAAAATAAACACATGAAATATCTAAGAATAGATATATTTGGAGAAATATCAATCTTTAATATTATAGTTAAAATGAAAAATAATAGAAGTATAAAATTTAAATAAATCAATATTTTATAATATATATTTCAAAGCAAATATTTTTATTAAAAATATAGTGTCATGTTATATAAAATATTAAATATTTATTGTTATCAGTACGCCAATTAAAAAATATATATATATATTTTGAAAGATAATATAGGGTAAAATAAAACAAAATTGGAATAACTTGAAACACAATACGAAGTCTTCGTTAAAATGCAATGATTTTAATTTTAAATCTCAAATGTTAGAGTTATCAAAATTGATATTGAGTTACATTCACCAAATTAGATTGATGACATGCAAGACCAAAACTACTAAACTTATATGTTGGAATATTATTTTAATGTTTTTTTTTTTAAAGAAGTAGTTAGTTTAGCTTGACCTTACTAACCAATTAAAAAATAGAAAGTAGTTTATAAAAAAAATTGGAGTAAGTCGGAAAATCAATTTCTCATACTTTAATCCACTAGATAATACATTTCACAACATAAAAAAAATTAGAATATAAAGTATAAATTAACTAAAATAATAATACTAAGTTATACTTAAAGTTCTTAGATTGATGTTTGATACTGCTAGACTGTTTCAGTAGATATATTATTTATTGAAATTTGAAGTAATTGTTTGATGGAACTGTCTAGTGGTTACTATGTTTTGAATTGGGAAGTATTGTTTACGTGTCTTTGTCATTAGTTTTAGACATGTTTCACGTGTGCCAGTTATAACATTATTTATTCTATAAATAGAACCTTGTACCTTTAGTAGAAGAAACTAAGAGTAGAATGTTATAGTTTTATTCTCAGTGAGAGTTTGTTAAGAAATAAACTGCTAAGTTGCAATATCTGTGTTAATTCCCTCATTGATGTATGTTGAAGTTGATTAATACTTCAATTGAATCACATTAAGCTTTTGTGTGTGATTATCTCTTCTTCCTTTTTTACTGTTTATCTTTATCCTCTGAAACTTACAAATAAATTTTATCTGTTATTGGTTGTGCTTATGTGTTTGAAGTTCTGAGTGAATTTGTTGAGTTAATTTCTTACCGAGCTGCTTCGATGAATGTGATTCAATCATCATTACTTTATCAAAGTAAAAGGTTGAGAAATTCATTAACCTAGATGACTTCGGGTTGTAATTGCTAAAGATGCATGCTTTTATAGTTCAACGATACGAGTGGTTAAATGGGTTAGTCCGACCGTTTTGGCCTAAATCCACCACATCACGTTTATCATCATAAGCACAGTATCAGACACTTGTTGCCATCACTTGCAAAATAGAGTGGTTGAAATATCTTGTAAATGATTTTGGGATTGAAACTCAATTTTTATCTATTCTATTTTGTAATAATCTATCATCAAGGCATATAGCTTCCAATCCTAACTTAGGTGAACATGCAAAGCACATTGAAATAGATTATCATGTTGCACTAGAAAATTTTCAAACAAAATTTTTTCAATTACTTTTTATATTGTATACCCAACAAGACACAAATATATCTACTAAACTCCTTAAACTTTGAAATTTCAACACCATGTCTCAAACCTTGAAATGAAGAATATATATTGTGAACCTTGAGAGGATTGTTGAGTTTTTTTTTTCTCTATTATGTTTTAAGTTTTTTATTTATGCATATTTATGGGGTATTTGTCTATTTTTCATGTAAGACAAAAAAAGTTTTAATCAACGTTTTCTTCTTTCATGTATGTTTTCTTATATGCGTGTTCCTTTCTATTATCTCTGCATTTATTTTTTTCTCTGTCATGCATTTGTTTTGTATACACATACCTCACATTCTTATGTTTTTTTCTTGAGAGGAACTTTGCGTGTTCTGAAACTAGTTTAATGGAGAAAAATGCAAAGTAGATTGAAACATAAGACATTTTCCAACAATATTAAGTACTTTGTTCTTTTTTATTATATTTTTTCGACTATCAAATATTTCATTCACCGACGTTTACATTTTGCAATGTTTTATTAGTTATCCAGTATGTAACATGATAAGTACAAAATATCAATAATCATCATTGGGATAGTTGAAGCAAATGTTTTGACAATTTAAATTTATTTGACCAGATTCTATTCAAGTATTAAACACACTTAAAAACAATGAATATTATATCATATAAGTTTACGTCAAATGCTATAAAGAGTCATTATGATCACATTTGACCGACATTTCTCCATATACCAGTGTAACTGGATTTGTTGGTTTCATTTACTAATATTTCTCAATCTTAATTACTTTTATATTAGATGAATAGCACCAATCTAATTGGTATCTTTGATAACAAGTCATGCAAAATATGGTGAGAAAGTGAGAATTTGTTGAGTAATAAAGATGGTGTGAAAAAGATTTGACAGGGAAAATTGTGTAGAGTGGTGAAATGTAATTTTGTTGAGTTTTGAAACCCCTGAAATGGTTTAAGTGGCGCATTTAAGATAGTACACCTGTAATATAAGAGACTGAGAATTGATAACCCAGAGAGTCCCATCGAAACTTGTTGGGTTTTAAATTCAACAACTTGACCTCTAGTCAACTTCAATCTTCACCACTGACCCGTGCTATTTTCACATGCCCACAGTATATAGCCTCTTCTTTAAGGACATTGGTTAGATAGAGATGCATACACATTCTCTCACACACACCACACTACCACACAACACCAGTTCCAGTCATGCTCCTCAGTTACTACCGACTCGTGTCGGTGTAACCCTTTTCCCAATCCCACTTCTAACTCTAATAACTCGTGAGTGAGTTCTCTTCTGTTGAGTTCTGTTCATTCTCTCTCTACATTTACTCATTTACCGTGTCTCCCAATAATCTCTTTCATGAATAAGTTTTATGAAATTAAAATATTTAATGTTTTTTTTACTCGGGGGGTATTCAATACTACTAGTAATTTTATTTGACATTAAAAAGGTGGTACCGTGGGGATGACGATGTCATTAAATATCTGTCATGTTTTCTTGCCAAAATTGACCTTTTAATAACAATTTAATGTTTTTTCTTTTCTTGCTGTTTTAAAATCTTCTGGGCCAAGACAAAATTGACAGTTTGAGTATTGCAGTAACAAAACATTCATTGGTATTTATCTTGCTTCTTGTGTGTGTGCTCTTTTATTTAGCCTCCAGCTATACGCAAATACAATACTATAGTCCTTTTTGGTTGAAAGGACTCTATCTATCCATCGGTTTGCTACTTCATCCCAACTCTCTACTCTACACACTTCACACACACATTACACATGTACCTTTGTTTGCTATTCTACTGTGGCTTTACTCTTGTTCTTGTTGCAGCTGGTGGTTGCATTGAATCGGAGGGTAGGTGGGAAGACGTGTCTTCTTCTGTAGCTTTCCCTTTCCTCTCTTTTTCCCGGCGCATGTGGCGGATTAGACGCTCACTGCTTCCATAATTCAGCTTCTCCAAGGAACACTGTCTCCTCATCTAAGATTTCCTCTGGTAACTCTAAATCTCATACCTTTTTGTTGCATGTGACTCTTTTTTATTTTTGTTTCTCTCTCTCTCTCTTTCTTTCTTTCTTTCTCTCTTTCTCACCTAACCTTTTGTTTATTCACTCAGAAAACTAAGAATCCTCCCCTCACTTTCCCAGACAAAAGAAAGAAAATCAATTTGTTTGTTTACTCAAGATTTGATACCTTTAAAACTAAAATTCTTGTTTTTTCTCTCCTTCAATCTCTTTCTTCTGGGTTTTCTTAGCAAAAGCCTGGAGGGGTGTCCGACTCTCTGTCCATGGCTTGGACTGTGTGATTTTTAGCATTCTCCCAAGCTTGCGGAGTCTTTGTTTCGGAAAAGCAAAAAATGTACTTCAATTTCAGTTCTGTTTAGGGAAATGTTCTCGCATTTTTTATTTTTTCCAGTGAGGAAAATTTGTGACATGATATTTTTTCCCCAACTTCTTCTTGTTGGAGAGTCTGTGAGATGAACATGTAAAGTTGAGATCTTTTCAATTATCTTCAATCAGGTAAGTTTGATTTTTTGCTATCGAAATTCCCTTTGTCTTCCAGTTTTCGATCTCTCTAACCCTTTCCGAAAGATGCTTCCTTTTACTGGTTATTCAGAGAATATTTGAAATTAAACTATTCATTCACATGCTTGTGGCAGATATTTTGGTGTATGTGTGTGAGTCACTGAATCTGGTTATTCAATATGTTTTTTATTTTTGGCCTTTTCTGTGGAGAGTTCCATTTTTTTTGTTAATACTTTTTCATTAATATATACATCTTTTGTATTTGATGCTTGAACCTCAGCAATAAACCATATAAGTTGGAATTTTTGTTCTTTTATAGATTGGATGGAAGAAGCGTGTGAATTTCGAAGTTGGGCAGAATTGATTCCTGATGCCCTAGGGGTGATCTTCACCAATCTTTCTCTTCAGGACAGGGTGACGGTGATCCCCAGAGTGTGTAAATCATGGGCTAATGCGGTAACTGGACCCTACTGTTGGCAAGAGATAGACATTAAGGATTGGAGCAGCCGATGCCAGCCCGACCAACTCGATCGGCTGCTTGAGATGCTTATCAGAAGAAGTTGTGGATCCCTCCGCAAACTCAGTGTTTCTGGTCTCCAAACTGAGAGCATCTTCACTTTTATTGCCGAAAAGTAAGCAGAACTGTGCAATTTTAATTAATTACATGCAGTTTAAGCATAAGTGTAAATCATGTGGATAAATAGTTTTCTGATCACTGTTCTAATTGATTACAACTCTAGCATTAAATTATAAATTTGGCACATTTTATATTGTTCTAGTGCTGCTATTGCTAGTTCACATTAGATAGTCTTCAGTTAGTTAGCTGATATCCTCATTGGGTGGAACAAACTGAAATTAACGATTTAGCTGGATCCAATTAGCCATCTTTCTTACACAAAATCCTTGTACTCTTTTGCAAGTGCCTGTTCTCTCCAGACTTTGCGACTGCCAAGGAGCAGTATGAGCGATTCCATTGTGGAACAGATTGCTGGGAGGCTTTCTATGATTTCGTTCTTGGATGTGAGCTACTGTATTAAAATCGGCCCCTACGCGCTTGAGATGATTGGCAAGAACTGCAAACTGCTAGAAGGGTTGTGTCGAAACATGCATCCGTTGGATACTGCAGGCAAGCCTTATCAAGATGATGAAGCATATGCAATTTCCTCCACAATGCCTAAGCTCAAACATCTTGAAATGGCCTATCATCTTTTCAGCACTTCAGGTGTCCTCCAAATACTTGCGAACTGCCCAA
The DNA here is from genome assembly GCA_013389735.1 of Phaseolus lunatus. NCBI lineage: Eukaryota > Viridiplantae > Streptophyta > Magnoliopsida > Fabales > Fabaceae > Phaseolus > Phaseolus lunatus. The sequence goes on along the minus strand of CM023865.1, from coordinate 9,228,817 downwards.
AGCTTGAATTTTTGGATCAAAGGGGATGTTGGGGTGTCAAATTGGACAACATGTTCTTAAAGCAGAAATTCCCAAAACTGAAGGTTTTGGGGCCTTTTGTTCTTGACACTTATGAGAGTGATGGCTGGGATGATTTCTCAGATGTGTCAGATGGTTCTGAGTACTTGGCTTGGGACTTTGTGGCCGGTGGCATGGGTGAATACTATGTTGATGACAGTGACAGTTATGATGGAATGTGGGATGATGAAGGCAGGCTAGATGAGCTTCAGTTCGGGTTTTATGAAGGGATAGAAGATGCAGGAATGTATTGGCCTCCATCTCCATAAAGCTAGCTGCATTACTTGTGATCAATTGTATGCTTTTTTCTACTCTTGTAACTAATGCTTCCTTCTACTTTACTTTTATGTGGTGCCCTATGAATGATGTGTTTTTCCTTGAGAATTGAAGTAAGTTTGGCTTGCTCTGCCTAGCATATGCATAACTGAGTGGTATTGTTATTGACCTACCTTAGATTTCTTGTTTAAGTAGGCAAAGGAAAGGGAAGAGAAAGCTCCCTGGTTTCCCATGGTAGAGATCTACATGTAATTGGAACATCTGCCTTATAACCATATTGTACCTTCTTGAAATTATCTGTTTCATGAGGTTGCCCAATTGGATTTCGAATTTTTATTATTCTAATAAATTAACTGCTGAAAATATATAATACCCTGGTTAAATGGTGTTTGATGTAGTTTTTCAATGTTGTAATGAAGCTAAAAATATATCTAAAATAACCTTAAAGTGGATAAGTTTTTGGATTTGAGAAACACTTGCTGAGATCCCGTGCTTTACTTGTACGATTAATTATCAATTTCCAACCTTCTTCGAAAACGACCCTTGAATAATTTCTGGTGATTCGTGATTTTGCTGTTTTCACTTCATGGATTTAATAAAGCATGGAAAAGGAGGAGTTTTTTCCGTGGACTTAGCATTGTTGCGTCTGTATGAGTCAGCACAACACCTGTCTTACTAAGCTGGTGCTGTCATCAAATTCATGCATTCACGTATTCATCAAATCGGAGTCATTGAATCAGGTCAGTTCACAAATGAATGCCTTGCGTGAAAACAGGAACTGGTAGCTTTTGTTCTGATATGAAAAATTATGTTCCTTGTTCGTTTCTAAACTTGATGTGTGTTTGGTTCTCACGTTTACCATACTATTAAATGAATGGAAAACGCAGAAGCTATTTCCTTTTTCTAAAACCGATGCGTCTAACTCAGAAGATACAAAACCAAATACACACTTTTTGGGGGGTGGGGTGTACAACATGCTGCTTATTTGAAGTTTTATTTGGGAGATCATAATTTAAGTTGTCCACTTTTTATTCAATAATTTTGATATACCAGTTGTGTGAATGTGTTAAAAATGGTGTCTATAATAAACTCTCTCTCTCTCTCTCTAAATCGTGAGGAAAGGTGGGATAAAAAAAAGATAAAGAGGAAGTGATTAAACAATGTATAAATTAGTGAATATATATATATATATATATATATATATATTCAAGTTGTTTATATGAAGAAAAATAAAAAGTATAAAGAAGAGGAGGAAATATTCTCTTATACTCATATTTTATTCTTATATGATAAAAAGTAAAGACAGTTTAGTCATTATAATAAAATTTTCTCTTCTCTATCAGTCTCGTCGTTTTTCGTCATAGTTTAGAGACAATAACATATACATGGGTCTCACAACATTTTCTATTTTATCTCCTCGCATTTTAAGGTAAGACTTTTTTGACATATTTTAGTTATGCGTATTACTTGGTACTTGAAAAAACATAGAAAAGATTGAGTCGGTGTGTTCAAACACATATGCTTCTCTACCTTTTGCAAAATATCCCCAAAACTATGCGTAACTAAACTAGTTGTTGATAAACAGATGATGAGCTGAGGACAACATTTATCAGACATAATTATAATGAAAGATTTAAAATATATACTAAAATGATAACAGAGTTTTTTGTCAACCCAGTTTGATATTATCTTAAACATTTTATTAATTATTCTGGTATATATATATATATATATCATAATATATAATTTCCATGCCGTTAAAATAAAATTTCATTCTCTGGGGTTATGAAAAATAGAATAGAATAGAATAGAATCGAGATTCGTGAACACCAAAATATAAGAGAAACATGCTGAAAGGTACTTCCATTGCAGAAGAAGGAGTTGCCGTGACTGTTTGCTTTGTTACCTTTTTTTTAACCTTCAAAATTCAAATGATAGAGGATAGCATTGCAGTGAAAAAGATGATTTTTTTACTGGGTTTGGTAAACTGAAACAACATGTGTATCAGTTGCCGTACTTTATTCTCTGGGCCCATAGAATAGAATTCATTGCACTGTAGAATACACAACTACATATACTCATTCATATGCTTTTCATATTTATTTTTACACAGAAGAAATACCTAGTTGAGAATACTTACAGTATTTATCTATTTATTTATTATGAGAGGCTTGACGCTATTTTTTAAGTCAGATTTTCAAGTTTCTGATGTATCAATTGCACATCAGTTTTTCCCAAACAAATAATCACACAAAATTTCAGCATCCAGGTAACAAACAATCATCATACTTTCTAAGAATGTGCATGACCAAATCAAAATCATAAACTTACTAGATAGCTTCCTAAACCGTGTGTGATTTACTCACTGAATCAAATTAGTATAAGTGTTATGAATCAAATGATTGCCAAGAGTTTAAAAAGGTTTTTGGTGAACCGTTTCTTTTGTTCTCATTTCTCACGGCAATCGAGTAGAAAAAAGAGGGACCATGAATATCTGTATGATTCATGCACTTTTAATGTTGTGTGATGATTCCGGGAATGTCCCCAGTGGATCTTTGTTCATACTTCATATTATTAATTTGCTGTTACATTCTTTACTATTTGTTTACCATCCATCCACATAATTAAAGTATTAATTCTCCCTAGGTTGAATTAATTAACTTGTGTGCTACACGGTAGCTAGTAGTCACATGATTACATGTGATAATGTTTTTGGATCTTGCAGACTATTGTGATTTCAATTTATCCTTTGAAACTTGTGTCCGACCATTATTTTGGAGACTTCAGATAATGCCATTAAAGTTGGTGCAGCACGTGCTTAAGAAGTTCAGAATTAATTAACTAATTAGGGTATTTGTTATGGCATAGTTTGTGGTTTGGGTGCAAAAGCTAGCAGAAAAAGATGGTGATTATAATTGGAAGTGGTTATTTTTTGATGCCTAGCAGCTTTAATAAATTGGATTTCTGAGTTTCCCTGGTTGTGAATCACAAGGAGGAGGTTTTGTTTGTCCTGATTGTCCAATTGTGAAGCCAGGGTTTCCAGGACCACCAAATGCAGAGTCCTCAGTTTCACATATCTGGTGCCTGTTGCTTCATCACATATTAGATCCTCTGGAATATACAACTTTTCCATCGAGTATGAGGTGCTGCTGCATAATGCTCATCATCAAATAACCAGTGGTCCCACTTTCTTCTCCACTTCAAATCACATAAAATAATACTCCATTTCATTCAATTTCATCACTCCAACATGCAGAACATAACACTTTCAAACACTTATAAACACACTTACACCAAAGACATATCAACTTAGTCTTTTCATCTTCAACTAATCTAATGTTTATATGAGATGAAAAATGAAAGATATGATTGAAGGGTATATGATAGGGTGAGACCTGACATGTCTCTCATGGTGGAAAATTTCCAACAGGTGACATTTTGTTTTTCTTCCTTGTTTTCCCTCCTTCATTTTCCCAAACTACCCTTCTTTTCCCTTATCCACGTGTTCCCTTCTCTTCGCCATTCTTCTCCTTCTGTCGCCATCACAGAAAAAAAGAAAAATTGAAGCAGGAAAAAAATCACATCCAAATCAATTTAAATTGGAAAGAGCCCCCACAAATTCAAGTACACTAATGTCATAATGGGTTTATGGGCTCCTTTTTTATCGGGAGGAATAATCATCTATAGCATTTATCTCCCTTAAATTATCGTGATTTATACTCTTATTGTTCATGAGATAAAATAGAAGAAGATTGTGGGATAAGCTTGAATACTTGTAAGCCTTCAAATTAAGAGAGAGAGAGAGAGAAAGTAAGAGGGTTTATAAAATGCATTTTCTACTCTAATTAAGTGACAACTTAGCACGATAATTAGAATTAGAGTGAGAACTAATTTGAAGTCTAAATTCTAATATTAATTTCTCCAACCACCAATAAATATCCTTGTTTGTTCACACCATTAATTCCGTCTTCTTTTGTTTAACTTGGTTCAAATTCAAATCCAATCTTAGTTGTTACTTTTAGCTTTTTCCAGTTCTAGTCACATTAATTTCAATTTGGAGAGGGAATTTTTGGTTTCAAAAGGTTTGATTTCAAATTTATATGAAAATTTTGGGGTTTTGGTTCCTGGGGTTTCAAATTGAAGCTTTAGAAATTTTAAACCTTAGGATTGTTATTATTTTCCTTTTGGGGATATCAATATTTATTTTTTTAAGTACTATACGTGTGAAAACTGATTTTTTTATTTATTTATGGGTTTTTGAATTTGAGGTGAAATAGTTTTAAAATTCAAAATACATTTCCTTTTATTAGGATTGTTGGTACCATATGATACATTGTTGGTATTGGGTATGTCTATTTGCAATTCCATGAACCATTTCATGTTCCTTCTTTATCATCTGCATCATTTTCCTAATTAATTACAAATTATCTATCCCCATTAATAATGCAATTCCTCACACTTCCATCTCCGTTTATGTGCTTTATAAGAACCCTAACTTCAATAAATAAATAAATAAACAATCCTTCAATCTCTACCGATAATCAAAATGACTGAAACAAATTGAAAGGAGTAAGGAAAAAAAAGAACATATTTTCCCACCATTTTTAAAAGGTAAGAAATGCACACGAGGAGGTGAAAGAATTTGTCCCTATTCCCCTTTTTTTAAATTATTTTTTATATATGTATCAATCATGCATCATGTTACACTGATGATAAAGTGAAAGTTAACTTATTAATGTCACGTCAATAAATTAATACCATCCATTTAAAAAATTAACATGAAGATGTTGTTTTACTATACTAATTTTAATTTTCTATTTTGATATTTTTTAATTATTGTACATCATAGATTTTTTTGAGTTCAAAAAGGTATTCTAACTTAATGTAGTTTTATCTTTACTCTCTATGCAAATAGACATTAAACAGAAACTAATTTATGTGTAAAAGTTTAATGATAACCATCGAATCAAGTTTTCTAATATTGCAAGATCAAGTTTTCTTATATTAAAGAGTTCAACCATTATGTGTGTGAACAATAAACTATTGAGATTAAAGTATTAAAATTAAAATATAATCATTCAAAAATTCACTGAGAGAAAATCAAGTTCTAAAGAACATTTGACTAATATTTTAATCTCAAAAGTTTTATTGTTTTTTAAGCTTTATATGATGACTGATATTAATTGTTTTCATGTTCCAATATAAATTAGTGGTCTAAAAGAGATGGTTTTTAAACTATAAAAATGGATTGGATAATTTATCCTAAGGTGTAAATACTACCAATAAAAAAAATATGAGAATGAAATTGCAGATGTAAAACATTTGTTTTTAACATGTTAATTCATCCATATTAATGGGATGGACAATAGGCACAAACACCATAAGGGTTTATTTCTTTTGGGTAAACTGGGTTTTAGCAAGGCTCCTTCTTCCTGCACCTCCAAAGCTTTTTGTGACATTACCATACTTCTTAAAATACTAAAAATATTTTTTATTTTATTAATATTTTTTATTTTGGAATAAAGTTTTTTTAAAAAAAATATATTTCAAATGTAGAATCTAAAAGATATTTTTGGATTTTAGAATTCAAAAGGTAAATGAGAATCCATTTCAAATTCTGTAATCTGAAATATATTTTTTAAATAAGAAAAGTATTTTAAGCTGTACAATACAGAAAGTATTTTTAGATTCAGAAATAAATTTTGAATTCTATAATTTTAGAGGTGTAAATAGAAAAAATATATTTCTAGATTATAGAATTCAGAATGTATTTTTTAAGAATAAAATAGTTTTTTTTGTGATCTATGGGGGTATAAGGAGAAGCTATGGAAGAAGAAATAGCCTTTTAGCAATTGCCAAAAGTGGTGCTTGGGCTGCATGAGATACACTAGTCCAACGACTGCGGCCCATTGATATCTCCACCCTAATTCACAACTAATTTTTTCATGAAATATTCATTTACCAAAATACCTTGTGAAAATATGTTTGCTTACATATTTAATTTACACCTAATAGATAGAATAATACGTTTTTATTGCAGCGTGAATAGGATATATTCTTTAAGAAGAGAGAGGGGTAGGGACAAGGAAGGTAATTTTCATAGGTTGGAAGTTCAAATAGCACAGATGGAAGTACCAATAGCAACCCCCTTAGTTTATAAAGTTAGGCTTTAATATTTAATATGGGCTCCATAAATTGTTGGGCCACGGAAACATTGTTTGTACACTCTATATATATATATAGGCAACGTCTTCCTGCACCTCTACATTCTTCTTCCTGCACCCTTACATTTTCAGAAAAGAAGGTTTTGCCCTCTTTAAAAAATGACTTCCAGATTGTTCTTTCCGAAAGATTTCCAGAACATTATTTCCGGAACATGTTTTAATGTATTCCGGATTCACCTATCCGAAAATTAAAAAAATGTATTCCGGAAAAACTATTCCAGAATGATTTTTTGTTTTCCAGATTTCCTATTCCGAAAATATTTTTTTGCTTACGGAACCATTAATCCAGAAACAACCAAAATTGTGTAAAGGATAATTTTGATATTTTTTAAGAATGTAGGGGTGCAGGAAGAAGAATGTAGAGGTGCAGGAAGACATTGCCATATATATATATATATATATATATAGAGAGAGAGAGAGAGAGAGAGAGAGAGAGAGAGAGAGTGTGTAAAATATTAGTGTGGGAATAGATTGAAAAATTCACAATGTCTCTCAATATTCTCGTTAAATTTTTTTATTGTAAAATATTAATAGTGTCCTTAATGATTTTATTGTATTGAACAAGAAATATTATCCCATTCAAAGACTGTAAAGGAATAATTCAAAGTGAATTTTCATTTCAGATTGAATTCCGATTAATTCTTATTGTGGAAAGCGCCGAGTAATTAAATTAACTCATTAATTATCAATAGCAATAAATTGGAGTAAATAAATGACTTAGATAGAAATAGTAAATAATTTCTGGGTGAACAATAGTAAATAATTTCTGAGTGAACAGTAGTAAATAATTTCATAAAACAATAAATAAAAAATTTAATCAATACTATTATATTTAATATTTTAACAAGTATAAAAATTATATAGTCAAAATCAAATATTATAATTAACCTAAGAAATTATCAAAATAGCTTCCAAATAATAGTTTCGGTATTAGAGTTGATTAAATCAAATTTAACGTAACATAAAATGTTAAACTTTTTGAAGTTAAAAAGTATAAAATTATTTTTAAATTTAATTTTATATTATGCAAAAATGTATACGGATTAAGTTGTAAGAATAAAGTCAACTTAATCAAATTTAAACTGATATTAAATTTTTAATAAATAAAAATATTTATATTAGTATTAAATTAATATTAATTAACTTTAATAGAATCAATTATTTTAGTTATTTTAGTTTTCTTAATAAATAAATTTATTTGTATTCTCATATATTAGTGTCCAAGTAAATATTAAAATAAATAAGGTTAATGTTAGTTTAGATGTTAAACTTATTTATTTTTAGTATTTGTATATATTTAAAGTAGTGTTGACTATATCAATATTAATTTTATTTATTTAAATTAATATTAATATTTAATTATATTTTGAGAGTAATCTTTCTTCTTTGTGAAAAAAAAATCTTATGATAAATATTAATCATAAAATAATTTTATAGATACATATGTATTATATTTTAATAATTATTCAGAATATATTAAAAAACATATAAGTTTTGTATAATAATAAATAGAGGATAATCTATATATTTAATATCTTTCAATGAATCAAAACTAAGATCTTCATGAATTAACATTCTAAAAAATTTCTCCTAAAATTTTTTCTTACAACTTTTATTGATCATGGTTCTGCTTTTACTTGTAACATATGTATATATGAAAGAAAAACACGAAAAGACGGATATATTCGTAAGCCTTAAATATCAATCTTAATAACAATAACACACAATTTAGACAATGGGGCCCAAGATTGTACTTACAAATATATGATTCAATCTCACTTTATCAAACATCAAACATATGGATCCATATCTCACTTATGATGATCTACTATGGATGTTAGAAGTTACTTGAAACGTAATTAGGTAGTTGAGTATTCATCATTAAAAATATTAGTATAAATCATAATTATTTTTCTCTAAAATATGGGTAATTTATCAACCCACAAAAGGGGTGTGTGTGTGTGTGTATATATATATACTACTTCACAGTGACGATGTTAGATAGTCCAAAGTTTGGCATATGAATATCTAGTCCAGGACACTACTCTAAACTATTTAGATATTGACTTACCTTGTAAGTTTTTCTTTAAACTCCACCATGATTCTTGTCTTTCATCCTTCAATGTATCAAACTCTGACTTCCCAAACATACATTTATGCATTGGTATGGTCTTAACTCATTTCAAGAAAATCTAGGACTCTTTCTTAACTAACATACTCTTTAACATTTTCAAACATCATATTACGTGATAATTATTAAGATACATTATATTGATCTTAACTAATAATTTATACCGATAATCCAAACAGGTCAAAAGATATAAAAAATAATAATAAAATATACAAGTAACTTTCTTTTATCTACGTTCTTGAATTAAAAAAAAATATTTTCTATTACTTTATTTTTATTATATATAGTAGAGAAAGGGAGATACGAATCGTTCACTGCAAAATAAAAGCATATTTTTTAAGGGCAAAATTTGTTGCTAAGTATTAAATTTTCTATATAACATGATATTTTTGACAGATGTGCCCGTTGGAAACTCCATGAACTCATGTAATATATAACACTTACCGACTGAAGAGTCCATTGGTAATTGCTGAGGGGTTTTTCCACAGGTAATTACTAACAGATATATCCATGGAAAACTCATTGAACTCATGTCATACATAACACTTTCTGATGAGTCTATCTACCTTAAAATACCCCTCTTTCTTTAATGGGTTTTTCTCCACTAAATACAAAACATAGTCTAGTAAAAGAGAAATTAATACATGGTCTAAATTTGTATTTCTCCTACAAATTTGTGTTGTAAGAATTTGGTTCATCATCAATAATAATCAAGCATACAAAAATATAACATGTAGAAAATATAAGACTAAATTATTAGTATTCAGTTAGCAGAACTAATTAAGCAAAATACTAATTTATTAGTTACAGACTTGGTCAATTCTCTAATACATAGTTCCTTCCAATCTTGAATTATAACTTCACCAAGTGTGGATATTGCTACTGGGAGGGCCTTTAATAGCTAATGGACCCAGGAGATAATCTTTCACCTATTGAAGTATGATCACATTCAAAAAAAAAAAAAATTGTCAAACTAAGCAATAAAATCAAACAATGCAAATTCAAAATCCTAAATTGTGCAAATTCAAAACCTCAAACAACTCAAATTGAAAACCCTAAACAACGCAAATTCAAAACAACTCAAATTCAAAACCCTAAACAATGCAAGTTGAAACCCCAAAATGCATTCAACATACCTTGCTTATTCGTCCATGCAATGCACCACAATGCGATCAAATTTGGTGGTGATTAATGAATTCAGAAAGATGGTGGCGGAGTTTCGGTGCTAGATATGAATGCCAAATGTGAATTTGAAATTGGGACAAAATGGTGTACCAAGAAGGACTCATAATGCAACCCAAAATCTAACAAGGGTTAGTTAAAATTTGAAAACGTGAATGCTACCATATTTGAATTTTTTTTAATGGACAAATTTGTGATCCGTCAGTTAGTGCAAAAAAATTAGATAAAATCATCATACACATAAAGGAAATGAGTTCATATAACTTTTATATTTTATATTTATATTTTTATTTTTAATTAGGATTCGTCGGTTTCTGCCAATCGATAATGATTCGATCGCGACAGATATAATTTCATCGATATTATTCCTTTGATAAATCTCACTTTTCTTGTAGTTGTAGTGTAGGGGTATATATATATATATATATATATATATATATATATATATATATATATATATATGTTTTTTTAATTGATTTATTTTATAGTGTCCAGACTTTATATGATAAATCACAAAAGTTCTAACTAACTTAAAATAAGATTTTCTAATACTTATATTTACATTGAAAAAAAACAGTTATTAAAAAATAAGGATATTATCGCTAGTGTTTATTATATAGATATTAATATAATATATTTTAATATTTATTTGAGTTATTATCAGTTAAATCGATACTAATTTATAAACTATATGATTATGTTTATTTTCGTAATAACGAATAAGAACTATAGATTATTTTTAATCCAATTTTACAAATTTAAAGATGACAAATTTTCTCATTCACAATTTTCATGTCTTACTTTTTTTATATAAATCTTTTTACACTCATCTCATTCATCCACATCATCTTCTTTACTCATACTCATCATTTTCATTCACACTCATCCTTTCATCCAATGCAATTATTTTTTCTATTATTTATATTTTTTGTTCAATGTGTTATTTGTATTGAAGAATTAGGTGTTGTACAAGAAACAAGAAACTTTTTTTAAATTACCGTCATTAGTGTCAGTCACATTGACATAAATTAAAAATAAATTTCATTTTACATTGATTTGGCTAACATTGTTAAAATAAAAACGTATTAACATTGGTTTGGAAGAACTAAACTGTTTTAATTAAAAATCAATTTAAAAATTAGTAACGAGTTAACGTTAAGTTGACATTCAAAAATCGATGTTAAGGAATTGATGTTCATGGTCTTAGAGTTTGCTGCATATACGATGCAAATCCAACATTATTGATGGTTAACTTCAACTTTTACTTGTTTAAGTTGGCTTTGGACCGATGTTAAATATAGATGATAAATAAACTATCATATGGGTATTATTCGAAATCATTCCAATTTTAATATAGAATCAACACATTGCTCGAGTACTAGTATATGTATAGGTAATATCCAATTTTTTTAAAGTTGGGTATGAGAACATAAATGAATATATGCATATTTGTTGTTATTGAGTGGTTAACATCAAATTTTATTTGTTAGAGTCAGATTTTGACTTATGCTAAATGTGTGTATTTTCTTTCTTATCGCAATCTTGATTAAACAATTGTTTCTATGTCTGCATTTCAATAAATACAAACTTGGATTTTATTGAATCAAATAATTTTTAAAGCACACATTTGATTATTTTTACCTTTTTTAATATTTTATTTTATTTATTTAGTTCAAATTAGAATGTTTAACTCTTAATTTCAAATGTTCAATTGCATCAACCCTTAACTTAATGGATAGGATGAAATATACTTAAAATTTATCATAGAAATCATCTTCATCCTTCACTATCTCAAACCTAATCCTATCAATTAGTTTATCATAGATATCATATTCATCCTTCAATTTCTCAAACCTAATCCTATCAAATTTATATTTCTTCATTAGCCGGTTCCTCTTAGTGATCAATCTGTAAAGGTGTCAGTTCGTCTTGGAGGGGTTTTTGCTGGTCCTAAGGAAGAAAGAAAAATAAAGGAGACTCATAGAAACATCAGAGAAAAAGATCATAGGAGCTATGATTTTCAAACAAGGTAGGTTTGAATGAATCAACTTCAAACACGCATACCCAAAGTGCAGGACTAGGAAAAATATCAGTAAAAAAAGCATCTCATTTTGGTATTAGGACTCTCTTTCTTCATATATCATATTTCTTTGCTCCATCATCTTCTCAAATTCCTCTATCCTTTTAGGGTCCATTTTCATCCTCATTTCAGGGAACATTAACTTTACTATCTTTCTTCTCATCTCTTCGGGAAAGAGAAAAACTCTATCAGCAAAAATCGTCACCTTTTTCGACTCTTCCAACCTTTTAGCTAAATGTGTTCCTTCTATCGAACTTTTACAAAATTCAGTGCATTTCTTCAAAAAATAGGAATAGGAAACTTCACGTTCCTCACCATTCCTCAACTTTGTTATCGATTCTTCCATTTGAAGTTTACTCATCTCCTCTCCTATCGAAGGTAGCTTTTCCAAACTACAATAACTCTGTCGGAAGAGAGTACAACTCCAGCGCACAAATCCTTGGTCGGACCGTGACACGGGAAAATGCACCATCTTTTTTTTCAAAATCGGAAGAAGAGAATCCGTCACCATTAAAAATCGCATTTTTATTACTGGTTATGAGTGGTGTTTCTCGGTTGTTATAAAAAAATCATTCTCTCAACAGTTTGACTATAGTTTAATTACTAAGTTTATTAAAATTTTCAATGTGTCTGTTTTTTCTCATCACAATATTGATTACACATGTTTTTTGTGTGTGTGTAATTTCGTTCAAACAATGTATTGAATTTTAGGAAATACAACCTTCAATCTTATCGAATCAATATATTTGATCATCTTTCCTATTTTTGATAATTATTTAACATTTATTTAATGATATTTTGTATTCTGATATAATATTTACATAATTATAATTTATTTTTTAATATTTAATATTGAAAAAAAGAAAATAAATATTCTTTTCACAATAAATTATTAATAATATCATATTATTTAGTTAATATTTAGAACAGTAAAATAAATAAATATGAATATATATGTTATCTATTAAAAATGAAAATGATTTAAAAATTTCATACTCAACAAACAAAGATAAAAAAAAATTTACTTCAAAATAAGAATATAAATGATAATAGTAAATCAATATCATTATTATTCCTATTTTAGAGTAAACTTTTCACTAAACTATGTGATTTTTGTATACAAATACCCATACTTTTTATGTCTATAATTCATAACAACCATTTTACGAAGCTATATATATGATATATTTTTTTGTAAATAATTAAAGTCAATAATGTAATACGTAAGAAACAAGAATAAATGTTATGTTTTAAAAATAACTAAGATATTTTATTTAGATTCATAAAGGGGAATGAACAAAATATGAGAAAAGATAAAAATTTATATAAAAAAACTATTTACATTCGACCTTTTTGGCCGACATTGATTGATCTAATTAAGAGTGAGAGAGAGTTTTGAGTATTTATAAATGCAATTTCATTATTGTTGTCGGTACTTTTAATATATTATACCCATTGTTTAAAAGTAATAATAATATCTTCCCATTTAATTTGTTTATAAATTCGTGTATATAAACTTCAGAATACAATCTAAATATTAATGCTATTTTTTATATTATGCTATTGTTGAAAAAAAAAAAATCCCTATATAAACATTTTTCTATAAATTAATGCATGTAAGCTTTTTAAACAACTATACTTAAATATAAACTAAAATAATTACGCTTTAAAATGGAATTAATCTAAACTCGTTGGTCTTTACATTCTAAATGGAATTAATTATATAATATTTACATTAATATAAAACATGTATTTTATGATTTTCTTCGATAGTATATCAGACACTAATGTTGAAAAATACAGTAACAATTATGTAATGAGTGTTGATAGGTGAGAAAGTAACATTTTTTTAAAATATATTTGTATTTATTTGATTACAATATTATATAGAAGAATTATGTAATTTGTGTCTTAGTAGTAGAAGTGTCATTTTTAACTATAGCTATTTTAGAATTGTCATTTTCCTTTTACTTATACAAAATGTCTTGGGTGAAATCACGTAGGTGTCCAATTTCTACGATTTTAAGTACACTATTTTTGCAACCATTTATTTAAACACTACTTAATTCACAAAATTTATCGTTCAGATCGAGGTCAAACTTCATATAATACTATTAGTTGTTTCTCCTTCAGAGATTTATAATTTTTCTTTATACATCGAAATTTTGTTTCAATTTATATTAATTTTACGTTAATTTGTTTTGTGGAAAAACAGAAGAGTGCGAACTTCAATATTTATAATTATAGTATGTAATATTATTTAAATATTTATCTTTTTTAATTGATTATTCTATTAAACATTCTGATATTTAGGGGTCTAATTCCAGTAAAATATATTGTGTAATTTTTAGGAAGTTAATATTCCAAGTGTTATGTTGGTGAAATTTTAAAACATGAATAGAGCATAGTAAGAATTTAACATGTGGCCAGAGATTTTAAGATCTACAATAAATAATTATTGTAATTTAGTTCATTACATTTTGATTAGAATGTAGTTGTGTTGGTGATAGTTTATTGAAGGATGATATTGAGATTCCACAATTTAAGGTGAATTGTATGTTGAGAATATTATTCCCCTATTGGTGATATGAGTAACTGATGTTGTGATTCCATGCTAATGTAAGAGATAACTACTATAATACAATTAATATTGAACCTAAACATCTTATTTAATAAACTTTTGACTATATTTGTATTTATATAAAAATTACATTTAGCATATATATATATATATATATATATTTATATCAACACTGGTTTCAAATTAATATTTTTGAAAATACAATCAAATATAAATTGAAACTTAAAAGAAGAAATCATTATTGTTTGACAATTATTTAATTGCATTGTTAAAAATTGTTATAACTATAAGTATTAAACTTTGACTTTCTATATTTCTTTTTTAAGAATGGGACCCTGTTTTTAAATGTATGTAAAAAACAAAGCAAATTAAAAGATCATTTCATCATGTAATTACTGTCTATTTTTTTTTCTTTTGAGATAAATTAATTACGTGCTAATCTTGCAGCTATTTTTAGTTTCTTTTAAATATAGATTTTTTCTCACTTAAACATCATCTAAATATATTTTTTTATCTGTAAAGCACTATTTGTCAAATATCAGAATAAAAAAATTAAAATTAAATAAATAAAAAGGAAGAAAACATTTGTCTAAAAACGCATTTTTTTTTTAATTTTATTTCCAATAAAAATGTTTTCCTGGATTAAACATTTCATGAGTATCCATAGTGTTAAACCATGGTTAATTAATTCAGTACATACATACAATACATTGAATCCAAAACCATGGAAGCCGCAATCTAACCCAGGTACCAAAGCCTCTGACTTACCAGTTGCCCAGCTACTACCCTCTGTTCCCACTTTTTTCCCTTAGTTACCCCTGATAAATTTTAGACGAAAATATCCTTTCCCAACAACCCCTCTCTCTCTTTCTCTCTTTTTTATAAAAGCCCTGCTCCTCTTATGGAAGTAGTGTATCTGAAAAAACCATCATCTCTCTCTAGGTCTGCGACTAGCTCCTGTGCGTGTCTCTATCTGTCACCGTGAGAGATCCTATACACACAACCGCAATGGCCACCACCGCTTACAACTCTCTCCTTCCAACCAAATCCATTCTTCCAACCCACCATCTCCTGCATTCCTCCACTACTCAATGCTACTCCGTTGCCGGGCCCAAGCCCAGGCCCATCCAATCCGTTCACGCGGCCGACAAGCCCGTCAATGTAGTAACCGACGGCAAACAGCAGCAACCGAGGCATGAGGCCAAGTGGGCTGTGGAAAGCTGGAAGTCCAAAAAGGCCCAGCAGCTCCCGGAATACCCGAACCAAGAGAAGCTCCAGGAGGTGCTCAAGAGCCTCGAAACGTTCCCTCCTATCGTATTCGCCGGAGAGGCTCGCAATCTGGAGGAGCGCCTCGCCGATGCCGCCGTGGGGAATGCGTTCCTCCTCCAGGGCGGAGACTGCGCCGAGAGCTTCAAGGAGTTTCACGCCAACAACATCCGCGACACCTTCAGAATCATCCTCCAGATGAGTGTGGTTATGATGTTCGGTGGTCAGATGCCCGTTATTAAGGTACCACCACACCTCCACTCTCTCAAAATATAAAATGATGAGAGTTATGACGTTGCGTTTGAGTGTTTGTGTTAGGTGGGACGAATGGCGGGTCAGTTCGCGAAACCGAGATCGGAGCAGTTGGAGGAGAAGAACGGGGTAAAACTCCCCAGTTACAGAGGCGATAACGTGAACGGAGATGCGTTCGAGGAGAAAGCCAGAATTCCTGATCCTGAAAGGATGATTAGAGCGTATAGTCAATCCGCTGCCACTCTGAATCTTCTCAGGGCATTCGCAACGGGAGGCTACGCCGCTATGCAAAGGGTTGGTCAATGGAATTTGGACTTCACAGAGCACAGCGAACAAGGAGACAGGTGCGTCCCACCAAAAACAACTTAACAACTTTTTTTTTTTTTCTTTAATCGGTGTTCTGTTTCCTTTTATTCTCAATCTATATTAAAAAAAAAATCATTAATTAAATATTAATTTAAAAACTAATTATTAATAATAAAAATTAACAATTTTTAATTTTTAAAATAATATTTAATTTAATTAATATAATAACTAATTACTCTTAATCTTTAAAATTAATTTTTATTTAATAATTTTTAAATAATATTAATTTTTCTATTTTTCTTTTCATTTTTATTGTATTTACGTTGCCAAATACCAAAGACACCCTACCACCTTTTCCTTTCCCTTCTTTTTTCCAAGTACATCTTTCTTTCCTTAAACTGAAATACAGGAGTTTTGTGTCCTCGCCAAAACAATTTGGAGCTTTTAATTTTAATAAAATTAATTTTAATTGCGAGTTTATTATTTTTTAAATATTCATATTTATAATTAATTCTACTTTATTAGTATCATTTTAATATATAAGTTTTATTTTAAAATATTCTTTAAATATAAATAATTTTTTGGTCTAAAATATAGATGAATTAATAAAATATATAAGTACTCTATTGCTTTTCCTTTTTTTCTAATAAAAAAATCATCTGACATTATTGTCATGCCTTATAAAATATTTAAATAATGTGATAAAGTTATTAAATATTATTAAATGTTGGTGTTACGTCACATTCAATTTTAAGTTAATGTTCTCTTTCCATGATTAATGTGTTTTACTGCCCTTTCCCAAACCACGTCTTCTTCGGCAGTTTCCGGTTTATATTTGGGAAGATCTGCACTGCCCATCTTTTGTTGGTTTCTCTAAAGGGCAAAAGCAGAGAAGTTGTTAAATCACAAAAAATAGTCCCTGTTCTTACTTATTTTTTAAAAGTGTGTATATGAAAAGATATTCGTTAATGCCTTCGCATAAAATAGTGTTTACGAATTAGTCTTCTTAGTTGTTGAAGTTTCAACACTTTTAGTTTTAAACCTTATGTCTTTACACAATACTTTTTGGCATATATGTTATATGATATGAGTAATACATTGGGATGTGGCTGAATTAAATTAGCACACGGATACTTGTTTCAGTGAGATATCATATTGTTTGTGTGCTTTTTTTCCCCTTTATTATTATTATTATTAATTTTTAAATTATGTAGACTCAAAATATTAAAACTTTAAAATTTACTATTTAAAAATAATGATTATGTATTAACTATAATAATTAACAGTAACTATAATAATAAATTAAAATTAGCAATATTTTTTATAATGATAAATTATTAGTATTAATAATATTTTTTTAATAATAATAGGAATAATCATGGCTAATATATAATTACTCTTTTTAAATAATGTATTTTTAAAAAAGTTTTAATATTTTAACTTTGGGGATATATAATAAAAATAAATAAAGATAAAGGTTAAAAAGCACAAAAAGATAAGCTAGATACATTTATTTTTTCAATAAACATCATCACCATACATTTTTTTTTATCTCAATATATAATATTTCAATATGTAATTTGTAACAATATGTAATTTGTAACATAGATGCAAGTATCAATCTTAATTCTTAATTATTTTCTTAAAACTAAAATTCTACTTTATTTTGGTTTATATATGAATGTGAGAATCAATATTTGTATATCATTTTAGTTATATTGGCCGATGTTACTTTTTAAAAATACGAATCTACCCATAAGAACTTGTCCCAAAACCATGATTTAGTTGTTTTAACCGTTGTAGCTCGAGGTAAACTAAATATGTTTGTTTGGCATGGCAGGTACCTAGACTTTGCACACCGAGTCGATGAGGCCCTTGGTTTCATGGCTGCTGCAGGCCTCACGGTGGAGCATCCTATAATGAAAACAACTGAGTTCTGGACCTCACATGAATGTCTGTTGTTGCCATATGAACAATCACTCACTAGGTTGGATTCAACTTCTGGTCTCTACTATGACTGCTCCGCGCATATGCTCTGGGTTGGGGAACGGACCAGGCAGCTGGATGGTGCTCATGTTGAGTTTCTAAGAGGAGTTGCCAATCCTCTTGGAATCAAGGTTTGGACATGTTTCTTCTAAAACCAACTGCCCTTTCATCTTATGAACTTGTAGATGCATGCAAACCCATTTCATTCTATTGGTATTTTGAAGTAGATTTAGTCTTAACTCTCCTGATTTGCTTCGTTGAAGTTGGATAATTGATGATTGATGAAATAAAATGGCATCGTATGGCAGGTAAGTGATAAGATGGATCCAAATGAGCTTGTTAGACTGATCAACATCTTGAACCCCCAAAACAAACCAGGGAGAATATCTGTGATCACGAGGATGGGAGCTGAAAATATGAGGGTCAAGCTTCCACATCTGATCAGGGCAGTACGCAGAGCTGGACATACTGTAACTTGGGTCAGTGATCCTATGCATGGAAACACCATAAAGGCTCCGTGTGGACTCAAAACTCGTCCCTTTGATGCCATCAGGGTAATCTTCTTGCCACTATAATTTCATTGGTTATCTTGCACAAGAAAGCTTTCGGGTGCTATTAGAAACGTAGATATGCTTGGTTTATAATCATGCTAGTTATTGCCGTTTTAATTAGCATAAAATTATCACTTCGTAAATCATCATGATTTTTTTAAACTTATATCTGATCATCTGAAAAGGCTTTATAAAGAAGATTGGGAAACGATTAACATCAGTGTCTGTAATTGATGAAGTAGGCGTATTTTCAGTGGATTTAATGCATGGTAGTGACAATAGTTAAAGATTTGATGTCTGAACTAGTTCAGAGGTTGGCTACCAAACCTGAAGGTTACATAATATTTGGAAACTGGATTGATAGGTCAGAAAAGATTTGTTTGTAGCGGTCCCAAAGTAAAGTGTAATGAAAGCTGATATTTGGTTATTTGATCTACTAGAGTAATCATATTGCAGAGTTGGGTTGCATTTCTTAATCAATCACTAGAATCCATGTGGAGAGAGGCCTCCATACAAAATATATAGTTAGCTATTTTTTAAAAGTCTTTATAATCTCCAATTAAATTTCTATTAACTTAAATTAAATTTAGTATTCAATCAAGTCATTTGAGATATAATTATGTTTTAATCTACATAATTTCAAGTTCAAACACACTATTATCTATATTTTTTTGGAGGAAGGAGTGGGGAGTATAAAAAGCACAAGAGAGTAAAAGAGATGAAAACTCTCATAGTAAAGGTACAGCGAATTCCTATAGCTGGTTACAGAAATTACACGTAAGATTTTGTTTTTTCAATAGGTAATTGAACCAACTTTGACTGGTTTTTGAATTTGAAGTCTTACCAACTTCTGAGAAAGCAACATCAGACTGCCAACCTTGATGTCTGATTATGGATGCCTCTATTTTGGTCTCTAAACATTCAAAACCAAGTTAGAGAAAGCAACAACCTTGATAGTTGGTACCTGATTATTTGTATATTTTCACCTAATTGAACAGGCGGAGGTGAAAGCATTCTTCGACGTGCATGAACAGGAAGGAAGCCACCCAGGTGGGGTTCATCTAGAGATGACGGGCCAGAATGTGACTGAGTGCATTGGTGGGTCAAGAACTGTCACCTTTGATGATCTGGGCTCACGTTACCACACACACTGTGATCCCAGGCTTAATGCTTCACAATCTCTTGAGCTTGCTTTCATCATTTCTGAACGCCTCCGGAAGCGTAGGATCGGATCGGATGGCGGCAGTATCTTTTCTCTCTAGGATTATTCCATGCCTACAAACTGGTTTTGCTCCCTTTTCCTTAAATTCTATTATATGGACCAACAAAACTTGTCAGAATAGAATATATTTAGGAGAGTAAAGGAGATGTATAATAGCTACTCTCTCAAGGACTGAGAAATAAGAAATATCAGCAAGTGTATATCAAGAAAGTATCCTTGAATGCTATTAAACTTCGACGTGCAACATTTAGATTTCAAGCTTGGCTCATGTACTTTATTTTTTAAGTAATGATATATTGAAAATTATATATTAGATTACAACTCAAAATGTACAACTCGAAAGATGATCTTACGATCACTGTTCCTATACAACTCGAAAGATGACGTACGATCACTGTTCCTATATTGGTTTATGAATATTTTATATTGCTTAATCTAATGTTAGATTGTTTAAATTTTGATTTTTGATTCTTTTTTAAATATATGGAATATTATCATAAAAATGTCCTTTTAATATTCTTCTCAATTATTTGGAAAACTAATCAATGTGGATATGTCTGACATATATGGAAGGAAATACCTGACAAATTAGTTAACTTTAGACTTTAGAATTGGATAGACACTTCATCGGATTGGAATCAAAGAAAGTTTTAACAGAAATAAAATTGGTTTGCCTAATTTCGGTTTTACTAACCATGAAATGATAATTTTTCATTTATTTTCTAGGGTAGAACATGTTTAGCATGTCACTATTTTTTTTTTATAAAAAAATATAGCGTGAGTGAAAAGCACCTTGATTAGTTCAGAACAGAAATATTATGGTTTAGTGATCACTACTTTAATGTGGAATGTAAAAGTTTCCGTGTGCTATAAAAGATATATGGCGTGTGTTCATGTGATGAAGTTTTATGCAAGTAAGAAGGAGCTGATACAATTGATGAAATTGCTGGACTTAACCAATGATAGAAGAAGACACACTCGGAAAATAAATCAACCATGCAGATCTTAATGCAAAATTAGTAACAATGTGATTAATGGAGTTTGATTCCTACAAATTAGTTGGTCGTACCTAAAGAAAAACAATAAATCTAACAAAGAAAAAATAATAATGGAGGTAATAAAAGAAGAAAGAAATGTAATTTTCATGGTCATATATAATGAGAAGCTATGATACAACCTTACAAAAAGAAGGATATCATTGTAGGAAATTTGGAATTTAATGGAGGTTATCCAACGGCTATTCATACAACCACCAAGCATGAATACATTTAAGAAGGTTTTTCACGGTTGATTGAGTTTTTAGAGTTTTTTTTTTCTTTAAAATCCCAAGTAAATTTCTAATGTGTCAAACCCTAAAAAATAGATGGACTATAAAATATTTCTAATTTGTATAAGTAATTTTAAAATAAATTTATTTTATCTTCATTCATCGTGTTAGTTACATCTTAAGACTTAGTTTTTCTTTGTGTTTAATTTATACTTGTAGTTCATTGTTCACTATTCCTTGTTTACAAAGCATTACCAAAGGTTTTCTAATCACTATCCTATGAAAACTACCTTGAGTTACTCTTCCATTTCAAAAGAGGTGTTTTCCCTAACTCTTTCCTCCTTTTTATTCATCCTTAGCTTATCTAATTTACATTTTTTTTTTATTATCAAATCCTATATTCATATGATTCTTGAATAGGTCGGAAAAGTCTTGTCTTGTTGGTTGCGAATATTCCTCGATGTCCGCGTTTGATAGGTCTTGATCTTCGACTTCGATCAAGGAAGGGAGAGTATCTGGAAAAGGTTCTCCAATGCCTAAGTTAGATCTCGATATCCGATGATTGAGAGTAATAAATGCGTAATTTTGCATTATCTTGAAGTGTATATTTATAGTGTCAACATGGGTATATGTTATTGGACTTGGTTTAGCACGAGTTAATCTTGACATTAGAAAGGTATTCCATACAGTAATTACATTAATAGTTATTTGAGAGAGTACTTCTCGATTGTAGACGGTCTTGATTATACTGTAAGAGTATTCGATAATTGACACAGACGATACATCTCCTTATTTATATATATTTTTTGTTTATGAAACTTATCAATTTTCGTTGCTCACCTTTTCTTTCTTTTATTTTACTTAAATCAACTTTTGTACTTTCATCTATATTTAGGATCTCATTTAAAATAGAAAATGTTTTGTCCAATTAAAATTGTATTTGTTTACTTTATGATTTATGTTATGGTATTCGTGTTTTACCTTCAAAGAAAGAAAGGAAAAAGGTCATGACTAAAGAAAATAATTATATACCTAGTTTTTACTTTTTAAATTATATTTGGTATTTGCTTTAATAAGAATAGATACACGGTGACCAAAAGTTTCATTTATTAAAAGTATTATTTTCTCAGTTATACTTAAATCTTATCATATTGTTAACCCTATGTGTCTTTGTTAAATCTTAGATTACTATTTATATAATAATGTTAAATAAATTTGAAAAAAAAAGGTAGTAGATGATAATTACGATCTTCTTGAATGAATTTGCCACGATAATTCTTAACAAAAGTAGATCCAAGTGCTTTGTTACTAGAGAGACAGTTCAAGGTATGCAATTTTGTTTTCACTTGGAATTTTCTTCGTAATGGAAATTTTAAAGTAGATAATTTGTAGATAAACCTTGTGATCGTGTATGCATGGAAGGTTTATGGAGATAAAACTATCACAGAATAAATTTGTCATCAAAGGTTTTCCTTACATGACTATACGGTGCATTAATGCACTATGCGTGTATGTAAACAAAAGTGATTATTTTACAAGTGACAACATTAAATTAATAACTAAATCTGGAAGTGCAAGTTTCAGAATGTGTGTGTATAGACATATATAAAAAGAAAAACGCTTATAAGTGACAACATTAAATTAATAACTAAATTTGGAAATGCAAAATGTCGAGGTAATGAAATGGAGGTTTGAAGAAGAATGATTAAGAAAAAATAAACATTGCATACAAAATAAATATGAAAATTAATATAGAGATATAAAGACTGTGAAGGTGAAGGCTTTTGACTAGGGCATCCCTTCATCTTTTGAAATGTTCGTCTTTATTTTTAATTTAATTTGTTGTATTATACTCCATGAGTCTCTTCTTGTTGTTACTAGTTTTGCTTTTCCCATGTTTTGACTAACTTAGTTGCTACATATAAAACTACCACATAATTACTATGAACTGAGAAACTAGGGAATAATACAATGCACTCACTAAATTATAATAATCTAATCTAAATCAACATTTCATTTCATAATTATGCTCTATCACGAAGAGTAACACACACACAAAAAAAACACATTTATGATCAAATCATTTAGGGGTTATGAATTATTTTCAATACAAAAATAGGAAAAAGGATGAAGGAAGTGCATATTATTTAAATTTTCTTTATTAGTTTGTTTAAGTTTTAAGAGGAGAAAGAGAAAAATTCAATTTGATAATGTATTATGATTTTTTTATTAAAATTTTTCATTCCCCGATAATTGTATAATTAAAAAAAAAAAACTTAGGCAAGTAGTTATATTTGTTGATGTTCATAGTTTTCACATTATACTTCATCAATTAGGACATAACTTAGTAAAGAGGTTCGCTTTTCATATTACTTACTTGTGAAAGGAGATTCATCAGAATTACAAAAGGTTAAGTTCGATAAATAATGTATTATACAATGTTTTGTATTTTCACTTTTTTTTTTAATGAAAAATTATATTTTAATATAATTTATTGCATTAAAATTTTAATTAGATGAACAAAATAAAATAATAATTAAAACAAAAATTTGAAGAACAAGATAAAAGAATTAAGATAACTTTGAACATTTTGCTCAAAATATTAATATTATTATTATTTTTTATTCTTAATTTTATTATTACTATTATTGACCTCATTATCATTATTATTAGTATGTATTTGTTCATAAATAATTTTGTTTTACTACGAATTTCGTCTATTACATGCGAATTTTTAAATAGCTAGTTGTGATTTTTTTTAGTGTTTAATTAGTTAGGATATCAAATTACAATAATCAATAAACATAAAAGTTAAACATTAATAAAGAAGAAAAATATAAAACATGAATATAATTAAAATATATAAGAGAGTTTCATCAGTATATTAACTCCTAAAAAATGAGAATTTAATTACTCATAATGATAAATGACAAGAAATTTGAACAAAAAGAAAAAGAAAAAAAATAAGATTGAATCATGTAATAAATTATTGCATGGATGTGTATCCTAACTTTCTTATTTGATTTTTAGTCAATGAGAAAACATTTCATAATTGACTTCACTAATAAGAGAATGACTAACGTTGTTTCCTTGATGTTGTTTTGTTTTTACAAATTCTATTAAATTTCTTTTAAAATGTTACGCATATCAATAAAGAGAATAATATTGTTTTTATAATTGTAAAAATGAAATAAAAACCTATAGAAATTCTCTTAACAAGTATTTAAAGGAAATGAAATTAATACTTAATACTTTAATCATATTAGGTTACGTTGTTACAAAAGATATATGGAAGTAGAGTCACCATAAATTGAATTAAATAACACGTGAATATTACAATGAAAGAGTTAACTAAAATTGAGAAAAAGAAAAGAAAATCATAAATGATAAGAAGATTGAAAAAACATGGTGACTCAATAATATTCAATATCTAACTAATGTGAAAAATGAAAAATGCATAAGGAAAATCTTGTTGAATGTTTAAATATTTATGGCTTTATAATTAAGATGTTGGAACCACATTATGTGATATAAGTGGGTACACCTTTTCATAGCAATTATAATGTATAAGGGAAAAAGATTGTTTGGAATGTGACTAGGAGGTAACATCAATAAGATAAATAAATTAAACAACATAAGAAACTTAAATAGAATTTATATTTCCAAAAATAAAAAATTATAAATAAATTTCAATTAAATGTAAAATTACTTTGTGTACACAATTTATAACTCCTAAATAGTACAATAATGTTTATGTACACTTCATTTTGAATGTAAATATATTTAATTCACATCACTTCTTTTACTAATAAATTGACAATATAAATATTGAAAATATGAGAGATTTATAAGTCACATGAATTTATTATTGATTTGTTAAGTAGTGTACAATGTACAATAATTTATTATTTACTTCTTCACATTAATAATTACACTCTCCTTTAATTGATCAAATGATGTTGGAAAAACAAAGTAATCAATGTCAACATGATGTACTATTGCATGATCCAACTTAAATGCTATACAACCATAATAGGATTCAATCACACTACCACAAAAAAATATAACTAATGACTAAATTTAGTAATAAAAATTAGTTATTACAATCACTCAATTAATTATTAATTTTGTTATACCAAATTATTTCCTATAATTTGTTAACGATTTCAATCATTAAATTAGTCTCAAATTTTATTAACTAAATCAATTAGGAATATTGGTTGCTAAATTAATCACTAATTTTTGAAACTAAATAGTAACTATCAAAGTTATAATATGATAATAAATTCAATCTTCAATCTTTTTTCTAAAAAGGTCAAATAGGTTGGTAATAAGTAAAGTCACAAGTATATGAATGAGTTGTTGTAAAACTATAAATAATATTTTAATTTTTATTTATGAGAATCATATATTTTTCTAATACCAAATGATTGGAGGATATATAATGTTATATTATATTGGGAATGTAGGAAATTCGATAACATTTTAGAAGAATTTTAATTTCAAACCTTCAATTATAACTGTTTTGACTTTGGGTCAGTTTATACTCTTCTACATATTTCTTTGTACATTTTTAGAATATTTAAGTTCATTTTGGTAACTCAATGACTCTACTCAATTATTTAGGCTGAGTTAATTTGCCAAATAAAGAAGATAAATTTTCAACACAACTCAGAAAAATTCAATTTAATTGGGTTATATTGAATTTTGTTGTGAGATCGTTTGAATAGTCTAAAAAAAAGTTTGAAAAGTCTAAAAAAAACTCAAGTATCTAAAATTAAAGATAAATCATAAATGAAATACTAAAAGAAAACATAGTCTCTTAATATCAAGAAGTGAACAAATTATAGAATAGGCAAAATACTAATTAACAATGAAAATAAAATTGGTTTAGTGGGAGGGGAATAACATGTCATGTAAAAGATATATTCTATTTTATAATTTATAACAATACTTTTTGAAAAACTTCATAATTAAATGTTATAACAAGAATTGTAAGAAAAATCTAAAGAGTTTATTATATATGTATTGATATTATGAATTTAATTGTATTATGCACATAAAAGTTTGGACCAGTATAATTCACTAATTGCACATTCAATTTATTTTTTAATTTATTTTCTTGAGATTCTTTAAATTTTCTTACTTTCATATACTAATTTAAAGGTAACAAAATCACCTTTTTACCCTTTTTTTTTTTTTGGTCCCAGTGTGGCGTAGAAACTACGGAAAGTGCACAAATAGCACCCAAGTTTCTTAAAAGTTAAGTTCTAATATATTCTCATTAAATGAAATCTTATTAAAATGTGTTGATGTATATAAATAAAAAATGGTTAAAAATGAACGTATGTATTCTCTATGAATTATGAATTTTAAAATTAAAAATATTTAATTATAATACTTAAATTAATCTTATAACCAGTTTTAGCCTCTTTCTCGTCTTCTTCCTACCGTGTATTTGTTTGTTTAAGAAGACGCGGTTCAGCGCAGGAATGAATCAATTGTGAAGAGAAAAGATAGTCATCGGTTTGTTGTGAAGTTGAATTTGACATTGGATGGAGTCTCAGAGAGATCGCAGGAGAGAAGCTCTTGGAGACCTTCGAGTCCTTTCCGACGAAATCCTCTGCGCTATTCTGGAACGTTTCACTCCCCGAGATGTTGCTCGCGTAGCTTGTGTTAGCAGGTAATGCTATCTGCCACTCCCTTGCTCTGTTTTCTAGTTCTATATTTTTCTCGTTCATTTTCCCACAACTTTTGATTCTGATTTATTTGAAGTTTCTACAAAAAGTCTCCTTTATCTTTCGTTTTTTTATATGAATCTGGATGGAAATGGATTGTGCTTCGTCATTCATTTGTACTTTTGATGTTTTGTTTTTTCGTGTGACTGTGATTCATTGACCAACACTACTATGGTAAATAAACAGTATAGTTCATGAGTCATGTGGTATAATGTTTATCTAAGTGTGGTAAATTAAATTTTGGCAGTGTGATGTACACGCTGTGCAATGAAGAACCACTGTGGATGAGTCTATGCCTAAAAGGAGCGTCTGGTTTACTTCAATACAAAGGCTCTTGGAAGAAAACTGTTCTGCATAAGTATGCCTCTCCTCATATGCAATTGCTCGTTCTGAAATCGAACTACTATCTTTTCGGCACTTAATTTTAGTTTCTGTTTAGCGTTTTTAACTTGTTTCGAATTGGGCATTTGAATGCAGTTTGAATCTGCCCGACAAATACAAAGAATACCATCGAGGACCTTTATATTTTGATGGTGAGAGTTCTAACACTACTAGTCTCTTATCTATCTTCTATTTTCTGAGGAAATTTAGGATATATGCTCTTAGAAAATCACATGGAAGACTTTTCTATGGACCACTAATACTCACCTTTCTGCAGGGTTCAACTCTTTATTTCTGTACAGGAGATTATACCGCTGTCATACCACATTGGGTGCATTTCATGCAGATACTGGAAATGTGGAAAGAATAAAAGACATCCCATTGAAGGAATTCTATAATGAGTATGATGCAAAGAAACCGGTACTGGGATAAAATAATTTTAATAGTGAACCCTATTATTTTTTATTCTTTGAGAATTGAGATGGTTCTATTTTAATTTAAAACTTCTTATCTTTGGACTCACTTACAGCCTTACCAATGAAAAGGCTATCTTTGAGCTCTATCACTCCGATGTTTCCTTATTTTTTTTATATTTTTTTGGAAGAATAGGAATAAGCTTTTTTTTCTAACATCATATATACATATGTAATTGATTGGTCTCGGGTTTTAATATTAACAGACTCTTTGCATATGCAAGCGTGAGTTTTGTGTACAATAACCTTCACCCATACCTTTGCATAGGAGCCTTCTAGCACCGCTGTACATTAGTTAGTTAGTTAGTTTATATCTATCTATGCATGTATTCACATGTGCTATTAATCTCTGAACTATTTCAGTAGTGATATTGATTTTCTCCTGTTTTTTTGTTCTTGTAAGGTGGAACGTGAGAGATGAGAACCCGTTATCTTTTAAATAAGGGTCCTTTGCAGATGATAATATTCTGGTTGTAGGTCATGCTATGTGTTCTAGATATATTGAAATTCATCAATCTTGAATTTCCAATTATTTTTAGTTTTATTTTTTTTACTAAAGTTTAATTTTAATGAATTACGCGTCCAGGTTATGCTCAGTGGATTGGCTGATACATGGCCCGCCAGGCATAAATGGACAACTGATCAGCTGTTGCTAAACTATGGAGATGTAGCATTTAAAATTTCTCAACGGGGTGCCCGGAAGGTCTCCATGAAGTTCAAGGATTATGTCTCTTACATGAAAGTTCAGCATGATGAAGATCCCTTGTATATTTTTGATGAAAAGGTGCTTGTTTTGAGATATTTATGTTTCATTATGTGCCGTTCCACCTCCCTGCACTATTTCCTTTCCTATTTCTTGTTCTGCAGTATTTGAGAGTTTGCAAGTTCTTTTGACTTTTTTTTTTTACCTCTCATTCAGTTTGGTGAAGCTGCACCTAGCTTATTGAAGGATTATTGTGTGCCTCATCTTTTTGAAGAAGACTTCTTTGATATTTTAGATACAGATAAAAGACCATCCTATAGGTGGTTCATAATTGGACCAGAGAGATCTGGTGCCTCTTGGCATGTTGATCCAGCTCTTACCAGCGCATGGAATACTCTTCTTTGTGGGCGTAAAAGGTAAAGATCTAAGCCTCTAGACATGTAAATTTTGCCTCCATTTTGGCTGTGTAGCTTGTAGCATAGTCTCTGACTGTTTACATGGCGTTTGAGGAAGCTATATATGCATGGTCCGTTTCTGAGTTTAATCCTTGAAAATAATAAATTGGTTCCTCCAGCTTATCAGAATTCTTTCTTTTTTGTTTTTTGGAGTTACATAGGAGGCTAGGAATGAGGAAAAATGGATTAAATGAGAGTGGTGAGACTTGTTAGGGGTTAAACTTGGCATCTGTTTTTTTCCTCAGGAAACTAGGTGCTATTAAGCTGATGAGCCATTGTTCTAGCTTATTAATATTACTTTTTTATTAGCTACTAATGCATCCCTACTCAATGGTTGTGAGCGAAGATGTTGTTTGGTTTACAAGTTCCACATTTGGTTTTCAATCATAGTAGTCAATAGCATGCTATAGTGGAGGGGAGGGTCCCCTAGCTGCTATGGGAATGAAATAGCAAAGTGGTTTTCAATAGCTGCCTGTTCAGCTGCAACAGCAGAGATTTTTGCATGCTACAGCTACCAATACCTTCATACCTGCTTTAAACAGTACATCACGGAAAAATGTTGTTTAGAGGTTGTTTGGGTAAAATTATTACTTCTCTTCTTTTTTTAATGCTTTTTTTGTTTATTTCGGAAATATAATAGGATATAGTTCTTCTCTGACCATTCCATAAAAAGTTACTCCCACCCATTTTGACCTTTGTTTCTACACACTTTACAGGACATCTTTTCCAGTTCACGTTCTACTAATTTTTATTTAATTTGTCAGGTTCTTTTTGTATTAATTTCACCATAATTTTTTGGACTTTGTTACTTTGTTCTTACAGCTCTTAAATTGATAGTGATTGTGTGTGTAAAACTAACTTATTATTGGTCATGAACTTAGTTATATTTTTTAGTATTATGTGCAGTATAAATTATTTAGTTTGTATTATAATATTTTAAAATAATAGTTACACAATTTCCTGCATTATAAACTATAGTTCAATGTTTTTTGAACTAAGGCTACATGGCAGAATTTTCTGGCTAGAATTTACAAGATAGTAGTACTGAGATAGCATGTAAGAAGCAAGATTGGTCATTTTTAGACGTAGAGTACTATTCCTGTTATGTAAGCTAATATTTTACTAGTACTAGGTTCTTAAAATTTTATATAAACCAAGGTTGAACAAGAATCCTAAAACGGGAAATCTATATCCTCTAAAACACACTTCAGTTTTATCAATTTCCTGGGTCTTAATGTAGTAGATTGGTGTCGTATAAACCAAAATTAAGCTTTGCGTTTTTTCTCTCTCTCTCTAATTCTCTCTGCCTCTCTCCCCCTCTCCACTACCCATATGTGTGTGTGTGTTTGTTGGGAAAGGAGGCTGTTGGTAGATATCCTCCTTACATGGGAGTCAATGGATTACTATTAGCATGTTTGGTACAACTTAAATCTAGAAAAATAATTTCTTATTTTTCAAAAATTTTTGAGCAAGCTGGCAAAATTAAGCAGTTGTTTTTCTAAATAAACTGAACCAAGCATGGAATAAGTAAATGTCATCGCAATGCATAAGGAAAATGTCGATTTGGTATGGGCTTGATTATTTAACTTAAATTAGAATTCTTGTTCTTTATTGATTCATTAACAGATAACACAAATTTTATGTAAGGTACTTAAATTTTCTGTGTTAGTTCTTGATTATGTTCTGGATAACTAATGCTAAAGTGGTAATGTTTCCCGTACATTTGATAGGTGGGCATTATATCCTCCAGGAAAAGTGCCTTTGGGTGTGACAGTTCATGTTAATGAAGACGACGGTGATGTCAATGTTGAGACTCCATCATCACTGCAGGTACTACAATGTTGTAATTGTAGTGATATATACCCTCTTTTTGGTGGTGAAGCATTGTAACCTTTTGTTCTTATCTATTGATGTGTGTTGTAATTATTCAAGTGAAAAGAAAATTAGAGTATTCTCAAGAGAACAAAACGTATATTTATGAGGACTGAACTCAATTTTTTTATTCTAGAAAGGGTTACAATTTATAAAGCTCAAAGAATAGCTACCCACTAAAACATGGTCTTACGAATAAACCATGAACTCACACGGGAATAACAAAACACATTAAAATGAAAACAGCAATAAATAGAAGCAACATAAGCTGAATGTGGACATGTTTCAATGAAGCATTTTCCTAACAATGTGGTTATTATTGTTACTAGTCACGTATGTGTTTGTTTGCAGTGGTGGCTAGACTTTTATCCTCTTCTTGCTGACGAAGACAAGCCAATTGAGTGTACACAGCTACCTGGAGAAACAATTTATGTTCCGAGTGGATGGTGGCACTGTGTACTAAATTTGGAAACAACTATTGCTGTCACGCAGAATTTTGTGAATTCCAACAATTTTGAATTTGTATGTTTGGATATGGCACCTGGTTATCATCATAAAGGAGTTTGCCGTGTTGGGTTGCTTGCTCTTGATGAAGATGGTTATGAAAATGTCAGTCAGAACATGCCATGTAATGAAAAGAACTCAAGTTACAATGATTTGTCAAGGAAAGAAAAAAGAGCCAAAATTCAGAAAGATGCAGATGGTCTAAATGATGAAAGAGCCATAAATGGTGTATCTAGGAGCTACAATTTATGGAAAGATGGATTTTCGTATGATATAAACTTCTTATCCATGTTTTTGGATAAAGACAGAGACCACTACAGTGCCCTGTGGAGCTCAGGGAACAGCATTGGTCAGCGAGAACTAAGAGAATGGCTATCCAAGCTCTGGATTCAAAAACCAAAATTAAGAGAGCTAATATGGAAGGTTATTTTCTTCCTACACTTATGCATTCTTTAAGCTCACATTGTCACATTATCAGATTTTATGACCTTTTTCTATTTATACATGTCTAGGGAGCATGTATTGCTCTAAATGCCAACAAGTGGTTAGAATGCCTATCAAAAATTTGCGCCTTCCATAATTTGCCCCCTCCCACTGACGATGAAAGGCTTCCAGTTGGTACGGGTAGCAATCCTGTGAGTTTTTTTGTTTTCTGTTAATGATCTTAACTTGTATTTTCTTGAAGATTGAAATACACTAACTTTTCTTGGGTTTCAATAAAAATATTTGCTCCGTAGTGTAACAATAAAATTGATAAATTGAAAATAACCCACCATGGCCTTGGAACTATTGTAGAGTTTAGTGGAGTCATTAAAGGTTTTATTTGTTCTATCGAAATTATTGGGCTTTGCTGAAATATTAACCATATTATTTCATTTCTTTGTTACCATTGTCAAAATCTTTGAAGTTAATACTCATTTGAAACATATGGAACAAAATCACATTTCAATATGCCTCTTCCACTATTGACTTGTCTTTCACTGCTTATGAACCAGAAAAATCTTTGATGAACTACTGTATTGATCCCATGTTCTGCTCTAGGCGTTTTGGGTTCTTTTGATTATTCTGCCTTAAAGTACTTAGTTTGGGTCCTTTTTCTCTCCCATGATTGCCATCTGAGGGAAAAATACAAACAGATTTTTTAATCATCTTTTGGCACCTCATGAGGTGCTCCGCTAGGCACTGGAGAAGGTATCTTCAATAGGCAAGGACCAGCACCTAGCCTCAGCAATATGTGAATAACTTGTCACTTTGACTGCAGTAAGAAAACCAGTAAACTACCAGATCAAATGATATTTTAGTTGTTGATCTTTTCACGATGTTTTTAAGTTTGTATGATAGTTTTCCCTCTTGTAATCCTGCATATCGTCCTATGGTTGTTGAACTGCTATAAATATACAATATATTATTTAACTGTGTTTATTAAGGCCCTATTTGGTATGGTTGTCATTGAGTTTTGAAAATTTAAAAACACTCAGTTTTATGTTTTTAGTTTCTAATTTTTGTGTTTTGTTTTCAAATTTTTATTCTCTAATCCCTAATTCAAGTTCTTTGGGTAATATAAATGATTGTGGGGTCAGTAGTGGGGTGGTGTTGTAGCAGTGCCAGTAGCAACCATAACAAAGATAATGGTGGTGGTGACAATACGATGATTCTGTTGGCTAGTAGTGACAATGATCATGATGGCCACAACAAGTGATGGTAGTAGTGGCAGTGGCTGTGATGTCATTGTCTGGTGTTGTGGTGGATGGTGGTAGTGATGTATATTGGTTCTTTTGGGAGAAATTGAAGAGTTAAATTTATTTTATTAGCTAAAGGTGTATTGTTTTAAAAATGGATATCAATGTGTTTCGAAATTGAATTAAAACCAATTCAACTTCGTTTTAGCCAAGCACATTTTGTTTTGTTTAAAAACTAAAAATTGAGAACTCACAAGCATCCTAAATAGTTCCTAAGTTTCTGTACTTGAGTTATGGCATGAGAATGACTTCTGGTGTGATCATTAATTCTGTAACAGTAATTTTGGACTATACAATAGCTCTCTGACTGGGAATATTTCCGCTATCTAACCAGGTTTATTTAGTGGGAAACTCTGTTGTTAAGATTTTTGTTGAAGGAGGACTGGAAGCTTCACTTTATGGTTTAGGCACAGAGGTACTTTATTGGCATTCTATTTCCATTGCTTCTGTCGTACATATCTAATTTTAATAATTTTTTTTGTATATTTTACAGCTAGAGTTTCAGAGTCGTTTGCGTGAAGCCAACTCCCCACTTAGTAAACATATACCTGATGTTTTGGCCAGTGGAATTATTTATCTTGAAAATGGATCTTTTACCAATTTAAGTTGGGATGGAAAAGGAGTACCTGATGTCATTGTGAAAAGCAATATCATCAGTAGGAAATGCAGTGTTGATGATTTCTCATTTGGGGTGTGGGGCAGGAAACAATTAGAGTATAGGAATGCTGGGATACCTGTGGATGGATCAGGTAGCGTAGCTGGTAACTCAAACATATGGCCATATGTGATAACAAAACGATGTGAAGGGAATATATTTGCAGAATTGTAAGACATATCATTGGGGTTTAGTATTAATTAGTAGCAATTCAAGTTTCTTATTTCTATAAGTAACATAATTTACCGTATATTATGGATTTTGTTTTATGCAGAAGAGATAAACTGACATGGGAAGATACAACAAACTTGGCCTCATTCTTGGGCGAGCAACTGAATTATCTTCATCTTTTGTCATATCCACCTCCAAATATCTCATCTTTCTCTGATATTGATCATGAATTAAGCTTGGTTGGGGCTAATGGTTGCATTGCAACTGTTAACAGTAAATCAAATGTTACAGCAGAATGGTGGCTCTTCACCAGAACCTTAACAAAGATGAGGAAAGACCTGTCAAGCCGTTTGACCAAGTGGTACAATTTGTCCCTATGACTTTCTGTAAAACAGTATAGTTGGAATTAGTTTATGTTAGAAATGCACTGAGAGGATTTTTTATGCATACGAATGAAAATTTAATAACCTTCCAAACACTTTGAAGTTCAAAAGGAGTTCTTATAGATAGGAAAACTTTCAGTAGCGGTGTTTAACAGCTATTTAAAGCTTTCTTTTGACTCAATCCTTCTTACTTTGAACTTTATTCATGTGTCATTATGTTTTATTTTTTTTGTTTTGCCTACCTATGTTCTCCTGTAACATGCTAGTCTCTATTTTGTAGGGGAGATCCAATTCCTCGCAAACTGATAGAGAAGATTGATGAATATATCCCACCTGATTTTGGGGAGGTTTTCTCTAAACTAAAATTCCCATTTTGATATCAACTTTTTTGTGTGGATATGCTAAGCTGATTTGTTTCTATAATCTATATAACTTTTATTTGACTTCAGAATTTTGGAAACTATGCTTTTAAACATTGCTCCTGGATACACACGGACATTATGGATGATAACATTTGCATGAAACCATCATTGGTTTGCTCTACCACTGCTGGGAATAATGAAGATATCACCATTGTGGAAAATGGTTTGTTGAGTAATTATGAAGTAAAATCATGGTGTCCTAGTCACATTCTTGACTTTAGTGATCTTTCCATAGGTCAGTACTTCTGCTTTCCTAATTCCAAGAAATTTGTATCCAACTTATATTGGAATGTTGTGATCGTATGGCATCATAATTGTTCATGTACTTTCATAAGCTACAAGAAACTCTTTTTTAATCTGTACAGTTGAACTGATGTGTTTTCTATGATACATGAACAAGGACATGTTATTAACACCCCCTTAGAATTTATTTTTCATTTATTTATGACTTCATTTATACATGCACTATTTTTACGGTTTTCAGGCTAATGCATGTTCTTCTGCAAGAAGTAATCATTATGATTTTAGCTTTGTCCATAAGAGTTATTGTTCTAATGTTGTTATTGTTGTAGCAATTTCCCGAAATAATTTATTGTGTTTTCATACTTATGTTTCATTCTTCATTAAACTTTCAGTGGAATGCCTCTTCCTTTTTGTCTGTTTTCACAATTTTCTGCCATTACCCAGTTAGGATGGTTTTTAGTTCTAATTTTACCTTCCTATGATTTGTCTGTCTAATATATTTATAATTAAGTCTAAAATTATTTATGATTGACTCGTCATTTTCTACATCAACTCTTTAACTCCAGGAAGATGTGTTCAAAAGTAACACTGCGGT
Source organism: Phaseolus lunatus (assembly GCA_013389735.1). NCBI lineage: Eukaryota > Viridiplantae > Streptophyta > Magnoliopsida > Fabales > Fabaceae > Phaseolus > Phaseolus lunatus. The sequence goes on along the minus strand of CM023865.1, from coordinate 9,193,102 downwards.
AGATATATTCTGATGTTATTTCTATTGGTAATTATTTCGGGTTTTTTTTTTCATTTGCAGGTGATCCTCTTGTTGACTTGATACCAATTTATTTAGATGTGTTTAGAGGTGATTCACGTCTCCTTAAGCAGTTTTTAGAAAGTTATAAACTTCCCTTTGTTAGTGAGGTATCAAGGTGGGAGTCAACAGAGGGTGATCAAAAGTTTGGCCGACTTTCATACCTTGCCATGTAAGTAACGGTCTCCATAATTCTCTTACATAATTAATTTCTTATCAACTTGTATTTCAATTTGAATGTACAAATTTATCTAGAAATATGAAATAGTCTACCTATAGTCAATGAAATCAGCCACGCTCCCTTACGGATAGCCTTACTCAGTCAAGATGGATTTTTTAGTACTTATTATACTGTTACTAATTTTTGACATTGCATAATTTCATAAGAATATTTATATATTTAATTCTTTTGAAAGGCGTAACAGCGGTTTAAAACAAAAACACTTGTTGATAAATTGGTAATTGTAAATTTGTCAGTCGTAAATAGAGTTGTGGAAGCAATAGATTAATGGAATGGAAATGAAATGACTTTAGTTTTCGGTTTGGATTGTTTAATAGTGTAAACTGAAACATATCATGGTAGAATCTCTTCTGTCCCATTCAATCCCATGTCTAGGGGATGGAACTACACTAGTAAAGCTATATTACTCATAGTTTCGTTTTCTTCGAAACAATGGCGTAGAAAACTTTACTCTGCGTCTTAGAATTCAAACAATGATACGATGTTTTAAGGATTTTTGTTAACAATTAATCTAGGGGCATTGAATTTTCTTAATTTTATTGAATTATTATCCCATATTTTATCTTTTAACCATTTTATTCTACCTATTGATTAAGGATTATGTTTTTGACAAATAAAGATGTTTTGCTCTGTGTGTGTGGATTTAATACATTTAGCAATTGTTGAAGTAGGTGGTTGGGATTTATTGATTTTCTTGAAATTGTAGGTGTTATTGTATCTTGCATGATGACAATGTATTGGGAGCTCTTTTTAGCTTATGGGAAGAACTGAGGTCAGCAAAGTCATGGGAAGAAGTGGAACTGGCTGTGTGGGGGGAACTGAACAATTACAAAGGCTTTCCGTGACCATTGGCTGCTTTAGATATTTTTGGAACCCGAATGTACGTCGGAGCGTCGGTGATAATAAATACTTCTCCTGTACTATATAGTCTGTAGCCGTAAATGAGAGAGAGACTTCAGCACATCAATTACCTGTCATTAGCTTTTTTATTGATTCCATTTTGTTTTATAATTTATAGTAAAGTTCCCCTTCAACTATACTTGATGCGGAGTCATTACATTTTTCTTGCTAACTTTTTCCTATAAATTCAAAACTACATTATATTTTTATCGACATCCTTTAATTACTCGCAGGGACTATTATTAAAATGCATTACAACTTCTCCCAATGTAATACATACGTGACCTGAAAAAATTCACAATTCACCGTGTATTGATCTGTTTGATTTTTTTTGGTGAATTAACTCTCTAAGATTTTACAGCAATTTATAATCGACTATTTCTAATAGCAAGAAATGCACATGCAATAAGAGAGTTTATTCTGGATAAGAAACTTGAAAGGCAACATAATGTGGCTTGCATTTAAGGTTTCAATGAAAGATAATAAAAATTATCACCGTAATTATCTAATGGTGTCTCTCACTCAAGCCTCGACTGCTTAAGTTGCCGCTTAAGCAATATTAGCCTCAAGAACATATTTTGATAAAAAAAATATGACATTTAATATCAATACAAAATACTCATTTCGTCTTACAAAATACTTACCATATTAACATATACAATGCAATTATTTTTAAATTTTAATCTCAAAATATACTACAAATATGGATATTCATAATCCCTTAAATACATTCACCTTACACTACACATATCTTGTTGAATATCTAATTGAATCCTATATCAAAATCCAAAATTAACTCCCTTTTACAAAAAAAATGTGTTTGCTGGAAGTTTCCTTTATGTACACTATAAAAAAAATTATTAAATTGAAATTCATTTTAGATATAAAAAATAATTAATCACTATATTAATCAAATTAGATACTAATTTATAAACTAAAAAAATTATTGACTAGTTTTTATTATTAATAAAATTTATAAATTAATATCTAATTAGTTACTAATGTTTTATAGTTTTTAACTACTTTAAGTAATTAAAATATTGATAACTAACTATATACTAATTTAAAAATTAATTTAAAATTTTAAAAAATACTCTAGATATTGATAATTTTTTAATCTATAAAATAGTATCTAATTTAGTTAATATAATTGTACTTGTCCGTTTCAAGGTCGGAAATGGATAATAGTTTGGGGTGACTATTGGACTTCATAAACGAGTTATAACACTTGGAATAATAGTTATATGGCTAATTCAAATGACTTATAATGGTCAACTCAGAAAATATCACTTGACAAATCTATAGATACCCACTCTCTAGGAAGCACAATTTATATCATCTCATCCTCTTAACTCTTATACTGTCAATAACTTACTATCTTCGTGCTCCTACTGACTTAAGTATCGGAGAGTCATTTTCAGGTGAATTTTCCCCTCTCATCGAAAACCAACTGAAAACTCGTCCCCTGATAAACATATTTTTCTCGTTGAGTTGCACTTCCGAATTCATTTTCAATAAGAACAACAGCAATTAATTATTTTTATCTTTAAAATTATTTTTTATTTAATAATTTTTTAATAGTAATATTTAAAGAAATCTCACTAAATTATTTATGAATTCAAAATATTAAATTGTAGACCCGCATCATCTCTTAACATAATATTCAAACAAACAAAAAAATGAAATTGAATCTTTAATAGAAAAAAAATATTTAACCGAATCAAAAATTTGATCAACTTAACTTAACCATTCTATTACTACCTTCTTAGGATTACATTTAAGCACAACAATACTTTAATTATCCTCGAACCTTAAATAAAATTAAGAGAAAATAGAATTTAGAAATATAAAATTTATAATAAATAGAAAGAATAAAACTTATAACTTTTTTATAAACTATCTATTATTTTCTGTTTAAACTTTTTATCTCTACTAAAATTTTATCTCTTATCAAGGTTATTGTTATAAAAAAAAAAAAAAGATTATCTCTTGTACCTACCCGCCATAAGATTGGGAATATCAAAGAGTTTGAGTGATTGTATAGATCTCCTAACCGAGCTTTCATTGTCATCAATGACAATTATGAATAAAATGACTTACTTAATAAGTTTTTACTAATGAGCGACTATTTATTAAGCAATAAACGACAATCATAGGCCAATGTAAAAGCCGTTACCTAAGAGATCTATAAATATTTACTATCCGGAAAGTGCAATTTATCTTATTCCATACTTTCAGCTCTCATACTATATTATTAAGTATTTATCTTATTCCATACTTTCAGCTCTCATACTATATTATTAAGTATTTATCATCATCTTTATGCTACAAAGTTTGATCCACAGAGAAGTCACCTCTTCTCCATCTCAGAACTCTCTTAATTCATTTACGACAGGAGAATTTAACGCCCACCTTGGGGCATGGGTAAAACTTTTCCTGGACCACAAGATTTATGGTTTTGATGAGAAGTCAATTCATCGCATCATCTTCATTCGCAAACCATTGAACAACTTAGATGTTTTATTCATAATTGGTCATGTGCCATTACTTTTCTCTCAATATCTATCTTTCATTTGTCCATCTATATTATATGTTTGTAGTTGGTGCATGTCACATGTGTAAGATCTATTTTCCTGATGTTATTATAAAGCACTTACTTATGATATTTTTTTTCTACAAATTATTTTTACGCACCCTTGATTATGATTTCGAACAATACTTATCTGAGTTCAAACATGAACATCAACAAAGTTATACAATCAAGTATGTATTCAAGTTCAAACACGAACATCACCAAAACTTTATCAATCTTAAACTAAATAACAAATATTACTCGAAAACAAAATCACTAGTCGACCTACACTGAACCTAAACGAGTCCAAACTGAATTCGTTCACCTTTTGGTTACTCATCACCAGATTATCACCCCGACTTTCGAGCTGGGAAGCTTGTGTACCTACCTGCCATAAGATCAGAGATATCAAAGAGCTCGGGTAACTGTATACATCTCCTAACCGAGCCTTCATTGTCATCAATGACAATTATGAATGAAACCACCTACTCAATGAGCCTTTAATGATGAACGACTACTTATAAAACAATAAATGACAATCATTCGTCCAATCCAAAGGCCACCACGTAAGAGATCTATAAATATATACTCTTCAGGAAATACAATTTATCTTACTCCATACTGATAAGTACTTGTCATCATCTTTGTGCTCCTAGTGACTTAAACATCATATAGTCTTTTGTAGATGAACCTCCCTTCTCCCCTTATAATTGGTCAACAATACAAAACTTGGTCTACCTAAAAGTCATCTCTTTTCCATCTCGGAACTCTCTTAATCAATTTCTGTAATAACACATATAAGTTATATTATATCATAAAAATACTATTTGTATTATTAAATCTCTCATCTCATCTGATAAAAAAAAATCACATCTCTCAAAATATATTTATATCTAAAAAAATCCTAATCAAACGTTTAAAACTAATATTATTATAATGTTATATTATTAAGAAAACTAGTAAGTTCTACCAGGTGAAGGATAATTTATAAAAGAAAAATATGTTTTGTTTCCTGATTAGCTTTAAGTCGTAACTTGTTCAGACAATAATTCTTTTAGGGAAGTTCGTGAAATACTTGTTAGAATAATTCTTGAAAGCGACCAACAATTTTCAAAGGATAACATGCTTGTGGTTTCTAAATATTTTGTAAAGTTCATTACAGTTATAGTGACATTTTCTAAAGATAAAATTATTATAAAAATTGAGTTGCAAAACGAATAACACTATCTCAAAGGAAAGCGATGGAAAAATATATATATATATATATATATATATAAAATTAATTTTATCATTTCATATAAATTACTTAAAAATAAAATTATTTTTTATCTTTTAAATTAATATTAATGTATAACTTTTATATGCTGATTCTTCACTCTTTCATTAATTTCTTATTTTAAGATAACAATAGGAAGAGAGAAAAAAAGTTAACAAAAAGAGTTTTTTTTTTCAATTTTTTATTTATTGTCACTTAGTGGTTGTTAGATATGGAGAGAGTGGAGGATTGATACGTTACTTTTCTGATTTAAACTCATTTTATTCTTTATTTTTAAAATTAAAGATATTTATTCTATCCTCTTTCATTAATTTTTTTTTATAAAAATAGTAAATTTAAAATTTGATTTTATTAATATGAATAGTTAAATTACATGATTTTTCCTAAAGTTATTAAAATATTATTTCTCATTTATATATTTAAATGATGGATTTAGTTTTAATAAATTTTATATTAAATCTATAATAGATATATATAATTTTTTTATTCAATTTTTAATATTAAATATAATTATTTATAAATAAAAAAATACGAATACATAGTTGCAATACCGCCAGTGTATTCGCTAGTATATATAACGATATTAATAATAGTAGCAAAAATACAAAATGCATGGTTTCTTTTCCTCTTTCTTAGAATAGAAATCACGTCTCTTTTTTTTTTTATGTAAATTTATATTATGTTTTTGAAATAAATTTTTGACAATATAATTTTGCCCTTGGTTTCGATACATGTTTTAGTCTATTATAAATATTGAGTTCAAAAAAATATGTTTATTTCTTTATAACAATATAAGATTTACTGGTTATTTTAAAAATGTTTTAAAAAATTGTCAAGCATTATTATAAATTAAGTATAATGTATTTTGTAATGATGAATGTCGAATGAGAACTCATTCGACATAAGAGGACAAATTACAAATAATTAATCACTTTCTAAATAATATTAGGGAGATGATTGAGCCTTCATGAGTCTGAGACAAACCTCAAGTCAGAGACCCATAAGAAAGCTATAAAAACAACCCTAAAAGAAAAAGTTAATAATTCTATAACTATAATATCCTGTAAACTGATCATACTCATTATTGTCTTGAGTATCAAAGTATCTTTGTCGATACACATTTCCAAGACACCGAGAGACCGAAGAGTCGAAGGATCGTATAATCGAAGAGATTGAAGACTTGATAGAAGAAATTCTACCTTATTCAACCGTGTAAGAATATATTTATAATTTAAAAATAATTTATAAAGTTTCTAAATTTTATTTTTCATGATGTGTTACTCATTATACCGTCTTAAATTTATTGATCAATTTACCAATATCCAAATATTACTAGAACAAAATATTAAAGTTCTAAAATATATATAACTATAATATATTTTAATTTTAAAATAAAAATTGATATAATTATTTAAAAATAGGGATATTGCAAGTTCTTTTTAAGTGAGCGTTGTCCGTGAATTCGGTACTTGATTGAATTTTTAAGGTGGAGTGATCTACAATAATTGGCTTACTCAAGAAACATTGAGGTTTGGGTATGTGAATGCTTTTATTTATGAATTGACCTCATTTCAGAAGTTTTACTGATTGGGTTTTGACATCAAGCTTAAAATATAAGGATCGTTTCTTACTGAACCTCCCTTCAAAAGGTTTATTGGTCCACATCTGTTTGGTGGAAAGGTATAAATAGTTTTAGCAGTTGACTTTTTTGACGGTACTTATTCATTAACTTCTCATTGGGTTCTACAGTTCAAAATCTCTAATAAAGTAAGAAAATCCTATAATATAATTTATTTAAAAAAATTTATGATTGATTTGAAAGAGGTTAGTATAGTGTTTAAAGTAAAATTTATTATATTAACTTGAAAGTAGGGTGACATAATGTTTGATATGGAAAATGTGTAGGAGGTTGGGCAGAGTAGTGCGTAGTGGCTATTGTGACCTACTACTTTGTTGATTCTTAATTAAGGAGGACCGAGGAAATAAAAAGAAGAAGAAAAGTTACAGTGAAAAGCACTTTTAAGGGCCTAGTCGAATCCAATATTGAAATGGGCCCATTACTAACCAACCCAGCCTATTCCTTTTTCTTTCCCTATTAGCCATAATTGAATTTTTGAATGGGAACCCTTTTTTGGTTCAATTCATTCAAAGTTGAAACTTTTGAAACCAACGAAAAGGAATATTATTCCTGGTCATAAATTAAATTAAAAGAAGAGAGATTCGTAAATGCCAGAGTGTGAGAGAGAGGGACTCACCAACCTTTCCGCCACACAACAACAGCACAGAGTATCAAAACCCCGTGTTAATGACAGCTGTCTCTTTTTTCTTAGTTTGAAATTTAAATTTTAAATTACAATAACAATAACTTCCAATTTTCAGATATTAAAATTATTTCCAAATAAAAGTCCCTCATCCAACGGTGCATATTCGATCTCCAAAACAACCCACCCACGCTTCTCAAAACGCAATTATCGGACGCAATACCCTCAAAACCACCCTTTCCCTTTCGTCGATCTCCGTCTCCCTCATCGCTTCCTCCCTCTCTCTCTCTCTCTCTCTCTCTCGCTCCCTAATCCCTAACCAGATCTCGCTCTCTCTCCAGGATTCGACAATGGCGGCCGCTCCCACGCCTCGCGAAGAGAACGTGTACATGGCGAAGCTCGCCGAGCAGGCCGAGCGCTACGAAGAGATGGTGGAGTTCATGGAGAAGGTGTCCGCTGCCGCTGATAACGAGGAACTCACAGTCGAGGAGAGGAACCTCCTCTCCGTAGCCTACAAGAACGTGATCGGAGCGCGCCGCGCCTCGTGGCGTATAATATCCTCAATCGAGCAGAAGGAGGAGAGCCGCGGCAACGAGGATCACGTCGCCGTCATCCGCGACTACCGATCCAAGATAGAGTCCGAGCTCTCCAACATCTGCGACGGTATTCTTAAGCTCCTCGACTCTCGCCTCATTCCCTCGGCTTCCTCCGGCGATTCCAAGGTCTTCTACCTCAAGATGAAGGGCGATTACCACAGGTACCTTGCCGAGTTCAAGACCGGCGCAGAGCGCAAGGAGGCTGCCGAGAGCACTCTCGCTGCATACAAATCCGCTCAGGTTCGCCCTTTTTTTTTCCTCCTTTCCATTTCTTATTTTTACGATTTCCTGATTCAGATCTGTTCGATTTATTATCCAGATTTGCGATTGTGACTTCTAATTTTACTATTTTTTTTTCCTGTCTGTGAAATCTGTATGATTGTGGAGCGGTTAGCTAATGTGAATTTGAACTGCTAATTGTCCAACTGCACACGAAATATCCGTGCGATTCTATTCTGTAAAATTGGAATTGAACGATTTTCGTTGTAATGTTTTTTTATTCTATCTTTTCATTTATTGTTTGGAAGTATTAAAGTGTTACGTTGTTTTGCAGGACATTGCAAATGCCGAACTGCCTCCAACTCATCCAATTAGGCTCGGCCTTGCTCTTAACTTCTCTGTATTTTACTATGAAATCCTTAACTCTCCCGATCGTGCCTGCAACCTTGCAAAACAGGTTAGATTTAGAGAGAGTGAATATTATGGCCTTTGTTTTGATATGTATATCTGTGGTTACTATATTTTGAGCAGACTTTTTTATGTTTTCCGGGGAAAAGGATGGAATTGGGCCCTCTACAGTTAAATCTGCAGTTATTATTGTCCATTAATAACTTTATGTCAACTCCAAATTGCATCTCGTTAATGTTGATGCAACAATGATGTTACTTGTTGGATTCTAGCGTCTAAATATGGAACATTACAGTTGTTGATACCTGTAGCTAGAATGAGTTGTCAAATGTTTATTGGATTTCACAATGAAGTTTGGAAGTCTGATAATTGTAGCTGGCATACAACAATCTATCAACATTTGACGACTTAATCTGGGTATTGTATAGAAGTGGCACCTCACCTGAGTATTACCGTGGACTATATTATTTTTAGTCTCTGACTTGAAAGTTTTCTGATACAAGTTGCAAGAGCATAATTTTAGTATGAAATGTTCTGTTTTGATGGCTTATTTCGTACTCATGCAAGAATCTTTTTCCTTTTGATACGCACTAGGCTTTTGATGAAGCGATTGCTGAATTGGATACACTGGGAGAGGAGTCATACAAGGATAGCACTTTGATCATGCAACTGCTTCGTGATAACCTAACCCTTTGGACCTCTGACATGCAGGTATTGATTTTAGTTTGCCACAGCTCGTCCAACACGATCTTTTCGTTTTCTTATCATTAACTTATTGATGATATTGGTTTACTGTGGTTTCAGGACGATGGAGCAGATGAAATTAAAGAAGCAGCACCGAAACAGGATGATCAGTAAAGATGTTTTACTGCTAATTAGAATTGAACTTCTCCTCTATATCTTTTTGAAGGGAGGTGTTTGTTGCTAATATCTTTGGTGCTGGGATTTTAGGCATTCATGTCTGTTATGAATTTGTGGATGTACTGGGCCGTTTTAGTTTGTCCTTCCATTTTCAAGTGTTTTTACAAATTGCCTATTTTATTAAGGACACTTTAAGTTTTTATTTTATGGAATTGGAATTTTAAGATTCTCTTCTATCTAGTCAACTTGATGTCACCATCTTTTTTATTGTGAGGATTAGCAAGATCTGTGTTCACTTTGAAACCTCTAAATTGGAATTGGTTTTGGTTTTGTACATTTAAATATTCTGAGGGTTGTACTTTTCATTCTGATAGAACGTGAAGAACTTCTGCTCATATTTTCTAGGCGTAACACCTTTGGCGTTATTTTTGGGCGTTGAATTTTTAATTTTCTAATAAATGTGTTGAAAGCATGATTGTTGATTTATTTATTTTTAACAATTCTAGCAATGTATTCTATTTTACTTAAATATATCTTTTTAAAAGTTTATGAAGTATTACAAAAGACTAGTTTATAAGTATATACGAGTTGTAAATAAATATAAAGTATAAGTAAATGAGAGTTGTAAATAAATGTGAAGTATTAAGTAAATGAGAGTTGTAAATAAATGTAAAGTATTAAGTAAATGAGAGTAGTAAATAAACTTGAAGTATTAAGTAAATGAGAGTAGTAAATAAACTTAAAGTATTAAGTAAATGAGAAAGGTTCCATGAGATTATATTTATAGACTTGAGGGTCGGTCATGCAGGATGATTATTTTTTAAATAAGGATCATAATGCAGGATGATTATTTTCTAAATAAGGATCATAAGGAGTGATGTTGATCTTTTTACAGTCATGGAAGATTAGAAAGATACATGGATAACTGCTCCATGTTAATGTTTATACGACTGGGTAGTACACTAGTAGTCCAAGCTCGAAAATCTAACTTTAAAGACATCGAGCTTCAGTTTTTAGTTATTATATAAATAGTTTAAAGACCAACCATTTATAACTCAATGATAGGAGCAGATTGTGATAAATACCATGATTGTGTGATAAATACCATGATTGTTGTTAATGAATGATAAATAATAGTTATAATAAAACAAATTTTATAAGAATTAATGAGAAGTTTTTAAACAAAATGATTAGGTATATATTTTTGAAGATTTATAAGTATTAATGAAAAGTTTTAAAATAAAATGATTAGGGAAACATTTTCGAAGAGTTGTGTTAGTATAACGGTAGACGTTTCGTCTAAAGTTATGACCAAATAGCACATTGTGTAACGGAATGATTTTTTATTTCTTTGGGTGAAAGGACGTCACCTAAAAAGTGTACATTGAACTTTGAGAAATTTCTTTGAAATTTTTTCCGTGCTTATAGTGGTTTTGTAGTAGCGGTACTACCACTGGCACTATCAATGGTACTATCATTGGTACTATCACTGCTACTATCACTGGTACTACCAATGGTACTACTACTGGTTTAGGGTTTAGGGTTTAGATAGTACTACCACGAGTACTACCAGTGGTACTACTAGTGGTCCTACCACTGGTACTACCAGTGATCCTACCTGCGGTAGTATCAATGGTACTACCACTGATACTACCGCTAGTACTACCAATGATATTAGCAATGATACTCCCAATGGTACTACCACTGATACTCCCAACCCAATGGTACTCCCAATGACACTACCAATGGTACTACCAATGGAACTACCATTAATACTACCAATAGTACTACCATTGGGACTACCAAAGGTACTACCTCTGGTACCACCAGTGGTGCTACCAGTGGTACCACCATTGGTACTTTCACTGGTACTAGCAGTGGTAATACCACTGGTACTAGCAGTGGTAATACCACTGGTACTAGCAGTGGTAATACCACTGGTACTATCAGTGGTATTACCAATGGTACTATCACTGGTACTATCAGTGGTATTACCAATGGTACTATCACTGATACTCCCAATGATACCACCACTCGTACTACCACTGATACTACCAATGGTACAACCAGTGGTACTACCAGTGGTACTATCACTGGTACTACCAATGGTACTATCAGTGCTAATATCGCTGGAACTAGCAATGATATTACTAATGGTACTACCACTGTTACTACCACTAGTACTATCAATGGTACTATCAATGGCACTACCAATGGTACTACCACTGTCACTACCAATGGTACTACCACTAGTACTACCAATGGTACTACCACTTGTATTACCAATGGTAGTACCACCTTTACTACCAATAATACTAACACTAGTACTACCGCTGGTTTAGGGTTTAGGGTTTAGATGGTACTACCACAGGTACTACCACTTGTAATACCACTGGTTTAGGGTTTAGATGGTACTATTACAGGTACTACCAATGATACTACTATTGGTACTACCAATGGTACTACCACTAGTACTACTATTGGTACTATCAATGGTACTAGCAATGGTATTACCAATTATATGCATTTTTTGAACTTCTAACATAAAGTGGTAGGGTTTTAGACCGTTGCTTGTTTTCCTATTTTGTTATGTACCCTAGGTGGATCGGGATTATCTTAAAGACCAAGGAAGACTCTAATTGATGGAAATATCTCAGAAGTGTCTCTCTTTTAGTGAAACAATAAAAGGAAAAATCTTTGACCCTCTACTTGTGTGTCCTTTTAGCTGAAGTATGAATAGTTTCTTTTAGGAAGTATCTATTCATGTAACATATTTTGGTTCCCTTGTATTTTAGTTGGTAGCAAAAACCTTGGTAGTTAATTAGATACCAATTTAGAAACCATTTAACAATAATAGAAACTAATTTAGAAATCAAATATTTTTTTAGTCTCTAAAATAGTCGATAATTTGATCACTATAGCAACAAATTATATGTAGTCTCTAAAATTAGTTTCTAATCAATAATTTTCTTGTAATGTAAATATTTCCATTATTTTATATAAAAAATAAAATATATAAAAAATAAAAAGACATTGTCACATGTCATTTTCAAAAATCTTTATTCCAAAAGCAAAATTTGATGCTTCTTTCCCATATGATGCTATTTTTGTTTTTGCCGGTATCATCTTTTAAAGTTTTCAATTTAGCGAACTTTAATTTATTTTTTTTAAAGATCTGTATCACTATTGTTTTTACACTGACTTATTTTAATATGACAACAATCACTTCTCCTTTAGGTATTTAACAAGACTTATTTTAATATGATAGCAATCACTTCTCCTTCAGGTATTTAACTATTGTTTACCAAAATTTCTCAGAAACTCGACTTCTCAATATTTAGGCATATTTCAACTATGGTCAGGAATTCATGATTTAACAATCTCATGAGTGAAGGAAAGATGTAATTGCAAAAGACTCTATGATTATTAAGTTAGTTTCAGTCTTAAATATATGTTGATGAAGTTCCATGTTTATACTCTTGAATATTAGGCTTTATTAGTTTTAGTTTTATTGGACCAGTTTATAATATTTATATCATTAGGCCCAAGCCTTGTTCTTGCTAATTTATCATTAATTAACAACAAGTAATTCAAATTTGATTTTAGTCTTACTATGCAAATCATAAACCATTTCAGGTCAACATCATGAAGGCTCTCTTGGTCAACATTTGAAAGGTGATCAAGACAATATGTTAAGTTAAATTGAATTAATGACCAAAAGACCAAGAAGATGACATTAATTTAAATAGTAAGAACTAATCAATTCAACTATATACAATCATGTCATACAACTTACACGGATGAGTTTGAGAAAACTTCATGCTGTACAACTTGCTAGACAAATGTTTCAAAGGTATATATTGATTCATTAAAATCAATCATATTTTTATTTATTTACTCTATCAACTAATTTGATCAAAGAATGTTCTCTTATACCTATTCTTTCATTCTTTATTTATTTTCTCACCTCACATAAATAAGATTTCTGGAACTTGGCAATAAACTAAAATAAGAAACAACCAAATTTAAATTTAGTATCATGATATCAATCTTTTTTTTTTCTTTCAAAAAATTATTTTCAAAATGCATATGAATAATATGTTGATATGTTAAAAGAGAGAAAGAAAAAAGGGAAGAAATTATTAAATTGTAAAATGAAACATGAATGCATGTTAATATTTACTATGCAAAGTGATATGCAAATACAGTCTTGATGTTTCATACAAAATGTTATGCATTTGAAAACAAACTATATTTTATGCATTAGACTAGTTAAATTTTCTTATTATTTTTTATTTTTTACATTTATGATACAATGAGATAAAATATGGATGCACGTTACGTAATTTATGCATGAGTTTTCCATTTATTTACATGTGATGCAACGTAATGTACTTATTAGTGTAAGGACGAAGAAAAATAGTTTTAGAGTAGAAATGATACAATTAAAATGATATTTGAATATTTTATTATTAAAATGAAAAGGTTATATAAATAGAAATTCAGTTATTGAGGTTTCATTTTAAAAGAACCATCATCTCTCTAAAAACTCCATTTTCCTTTTCTCTGCCTTCTCTCTAAGATTCTGACCTCCTCGGTTATCAGTTTGACGATCAAAGTGTGCCATTAGACTCCTGGTAGCGAGATCTACAACACTGCCCGATTAGAATTTTTGATAGAGTAAGTTCATTTTTGTTCATTTTTTCCTTTCCTTTCTCTTCTTTCTAAGATTCTGACCTACTCGGTTATTAGTTTGATGATCGGAGCCTGCCATTGGACTCCTGGCAGTGAACACTACGAGATTGCCCAATCAAAATCTTAGATTGAGTAAGTTCATTCTTAGCTCCTTTTTCCTTGAGTTAGTTTTGATTTGGTTAGGGTTGCTCTTAGTTAATCATGCATGTGATGTTTGCATCTTCAAAAGTAGTCTTTGTTAGCTCATGATCCTAGTGGTATAGTTAGATTTGTGATCAAGACTCTATGGTGCAGGTTAGACTATCCTTAAGCTTTTGGTGGGAATGGATTTTTAGTGAGCATCTCCTCAAGTCCAGGTAAGGGAAGCCAATTTTATTTTAAAATAGAATCCTAGATTAGAAGATCTGGATGTGGGGTGACGTGGTCACCAATTTCAATTTTTGCTTACAGGATTATCTCTTTTGAAAACTAAAATAATATATTGAGTGGAATGGTTGATTTTGAATCTTTTATATTGATTTTAAGATGAATAATTTGTTGAAAGTGTTTGTGATTGAGAAGTGAAAGTGTTTGAATGATGATATAAATGAGTTGAACTGTTTTTGAATATTTTGTTGGATTACTTAAATGAGATGTTTGATGAGAAGTGATTGTTTGATTTTAGATGATGAATGATTTAGAGAGCATATATTTGGAACTTAGTAATGTGTTTAAGTTAATTTTGAGATATGTTTGGATTGTTTAGAAAAGGTTTAAAATATAATATGATTGAATTGTGCATTGATGTGTTATATGATATATGGAATGATGTGAAAGTGTGATCAAAACATAGTATTTTCAGGAAAGGAAATATCATGTTAAGATTGTTTAGGATGTGCATTGACTAGGGATTCGTCTAGAAGGAGATATCCTAACTCTCTTGAGATAATTGAATCAAAGTTATTCAGGTGGTGAAAGTCGAAGGAGGTTCATATGAATGGGTAAGTTGTTTGAAAGATAACTAACTTGACCTGTTATATGAATTAACCCTGTCATACTAGGAGAGAGATGATATTGAGATTATTTATGCGCATAGCTGTGTGGATTTCACAGTGATATAGTATGACAGGTGCAGATCTCTAAGTCTGAGTCAATGCATGAGTCTTCCGGAAGTAGAGTCAAGTGTATATGTATTGTGAGTCAGTAGAAGACTGACATGAGAAAGATGAATATTGAAATTGTTGATAGACACTTGATGGTTATGTGAAATATTGAAAAATTGTATGAGAATTTATGAATTTTGTGCATCAATTTGAAATTGAAATTATATAGAAAATTTTGTTATAGCTAGCTTACCCTGTGTTTTGTTTTGTGTTTGTTTTTCTTTAATCTGTGATGATCGTATTAATTTACACAGGAGCAGATGAGGTTGCAGGTGACAGAGCTCCCTAGTGAGTAGCCAGAGGAACAAATGTTTTATTTTTGAATGTTGTATTTATAGACTTTTGTGTATATATTAAATCCCTATGAAAAGGGATATCTTTTTGAGATATAAATATGAGAAAGTAGTATATGTTTATATGTTAATTAGATATTGCATGTATAATATATTAGTAAATATGGGTAAAAATAGGGATGTTACAATTAGTAGGTAAAAACAATGGTGAGAATTAATTGTTAAGTAATAGATCTATTAAACTTTTTAGCTAGTGTGATTTTTTCTCTCAATTAATCTTTGTAAGAATATAAAATCACTGGAGTTATGACTCACTTTACATAGGTAGGTGTTAGCACAGGTGTGAGAATACCAATGAAAATAACACACTCCAATTAGAGCTCTCACAATAGCTAAACAAAATTATATATACTTAAGGAGATTATAGATGTATAAAGTATATTGGTGCAAGAGTAAATTGTAGCAGATTGAATTGTACAGTACACGAGTTTATTGTACTTTATAAATACACTTATGTAACCATATTTTAAATTCATAACACGAATATTTTTCCTTTAATACAATATTTCATCTGAAAGAGACTCAGCTGATGTATAAAATGGTTGAGGTACAAGTATGAACATAACCCTTGTATTCCAAGCACACATACGTTGAAGTAATTAGAATATCAGTTTTTTGCTATTTAAACTAAAAATATACAAAACCACTAACTTTTTACTTCTAAAGAGGAAATTGACCGATAGTTTTTGAGCAATCTATTCATTTACTTAAAGAATTTTATATTTTCATTAGCTTTTTCTTTCATTCTTTCTTTTAACTTGTCCTTTATCCATTATTTAACCCATAAAATTGTACTTAAATGTAGGTATGTTATGTCTTTTTTTCACGGCTTATAATGTTTGAGTTCAAGCATATCATGAGTTTAACGCTTAGCTTTACAAATATGAATGCTTACAACAAAGCTATTTATGGCTACACAAAGCTGAAATAGCACAAAGAATTATCCTCCTTTATAATACGAAGGAAACGAGACCGGTTTGTGAACTTTATGTTCCAAAGTATAAATCAATTTATTAAATGAAAAAGATACTCTCACTCTTTATTGCTGTAATACTATGATTTGCAAATATTCATTCCCCCTACAAAAAAAGGATTCGTCCATCTCCAGCACAGAAGACCCACCATGTGTTTTTATCAGTAAAAGAATCAATCTCAACACAGAAAAAGCAGTGTAAACAAATGTGATGTGTCCCTTGACAAATTGCAAAACAAATAACAACCTTCAGGTACTTGCCGGACCGGAAAAAGAAAATTAGAATTGACTTACTGAGTCCACACTGATTGCATAGCATTATTGTCTCTAGTTGTCAACCTCTGTGTAACGAAAATTCAGTCATTAAACCAACCATGAATGCAAGAAACAGACTCTAACACTAACCAAATAGAGACTCTTGTGCCAAAAGCCATAGTTCAACTTTGCGAATCTGAACACAACTGAGAGGAACACTTTCAAAACTAAGGGAATCAATACTTACCATCAATCGCTTCAGAAAACTACCAGATATTTAGTTAATTTTGCCACAATCAGGAAAGCAATGCACTCTAGTTTCTTCTGTCACAGATGGAAGAACAAAATTCTGGGACCATGTTATATAAGCCTAGTGAAATAGCAAACAGACCATTTTACTCTCTTCTTCGTTTAAATTAAAGACCCCTTCTTTCTAAGACTTTAGCTATAACTTGTTTCCCAGTTCTTTATCTATTTTCCCCTTATGTGCAAAAAAATTGACAACATCAATGTGAAACATTCGAGAAGGGAAGGAAGGATATGAAACATGACTTCCTCGACAAGAGGTATTCATGATACAAACTACATAGTTAATTCCTGATCTTTCAACTTGTTATAACATAATACCATTTTACATATGGTGCTACCCAAATTTAAAACCACTTATCTTCAATTCCATAGAAATCACATTAGTGCTGAATAATCAAAAAGAATACTTTTAAAGTTCAAAGAACCACGACAAACTTCAATCTAGAATATAAATGATGAGAAAGAATCGCAATCAATCTCCTAAGCGTATGAGGTCTCAAAATGAAGAGCACAAAATTGATAAACTTCAATCTAAAATATAAATGATGAAAGAATTAATCTCCTAAGCGTATGGTCTCAACATGCAAACCAAAAGCACAAAATTGTGAAGCATTAGTTAATAATAAAAATACACAACAGATGAACTAATATAAAGTTGCAGACTAAAAAAGAAAAATAATCAGGTATAAATGCAGGCAAAATTACTAGCCCTTTCTATTAAAGGTTGAGTAGAATGATTTCAACCTTTGTCTAACTGAATGGAATGTTGCCATTAGCAGAAACATGAACCCTGTGTTACAGAACAAAATTCATCCATTCAACAAGGACTGCCTCAAAAGCACTCACTTATAATTCAACCTGTCAATTAATTCCCCTTATAAGACCTCAAATTGGAGGTTGTCAACCACAATTCCTCATAAAAGACAGCCAAGATGGCGATAAAAAGATTTTTGCTACAATCAGAAGAGAAATAAATGACAAAATCTACATGGTAAGGACATATACAATAATTAACCAAAGATAAAAACAATAGTGAAAGCAATAAAGATTTTAATTATATTAAAAAAAACAGCATGATAATAATCCTAATAATCCAACTATAATTGTATAACATCTAATTTGCTTTTGCATCCCCAAAACACCAATGCAAAATTGTCCCTTTTTGATGTCTTCGATATCCCATTTACAGAATAAACTATGCAGCTACGGACCAGTTAAAGTCCAACAACCACAAATTGAATAAATCCCCATTCCCACCATCTAGCACCAGCACCATGTACAGCTAACACAACAACCACCCACAAAAAAATCCTAAAAGCTGAGCTAACTCAACATGGCTGTGATCAATCATACCTCACCCTCTCAAACCCCTTTCCATCGAGGGCTCGGAACAGGCACAGTGGGTGAAAGAGGAAGCGGCGGAAATGCTAACTGTCCCGAAGTTGGGGAAAACAGAAGCCCCGGCGAAAGCAGAGGGTATGACGCCAACTGCGAATTCAAGCACCCAAACGGCACGGGAGAAGACGGCATCTGAAAGGAAGCTTGCAAAGGAACCATTGATTGGTGCTGCGATTGTTGTTGTTGTTGTTGCTGCTCTTGCTGAGGGTGAAACTGCGGCGGCAAAAGGGAGAAGCCAGAGAAGTGTTTGGGGTTTGAACCGACGAGATTTTGCAGATCGCGCATGTAGGCCGAGATGGGGGACTCGGCGGGAGCGTGGACGGTGGGGAACGGGGGGAGAGGGGATAACGGTGCGGGGTGTCTAGCGAAGACGGGAAAGTTGTTGAAGGAGACTGCGTTAGAGTTAACGTTGGGGAGTTGAGGGCGGGGGAGGGTGGTGGGATTGAGGAGCGGGGGTGGGCGGTTGGTAATCTGCGGCAAGGGAGGAGGGCGAATCCGCTGGAGGCGCGAGCTTGGAGGCTTGGGCTGTTGAATTGGAGGGGGTGTTGAGATGCGGTCGTGCGCAGGTGAGCCCGTCAGTCTCTGAACCACATCCCTGAATTCGTTCTTGTTGATGTTGTACACCGGTGGCTGATGCTGCAAGTTCTGCTGGGCTTGCGCCTGCGGGTTTTGGTTTGAGTTTTGAGGTTGGGCCGGAGGCTGAGGCTGGGGCTGTGGATGATCAAAGGTGGGTTTTTTAATGATGGGTTTGGAGATCTTTTGGGAAAGCTTGTTGAGGTGCCTCAGGTATTGATCCCTGCTGTTGCTGTTGCTACCAGAAGTTGTGTTTATACTAGTATTAGTAGAGTCTGCAGAGGGATGACAGCTTTTATCCATTACAGAACTCTCTCTCACACACACACACACACACACACACACTCTCTCTCACTCACTCTCACTGTGTTTTGTTTTTGTGTTTTGAGCAGAGCTGTGTTGGTGAGTTTGTTTGTGTGGTGGTAGACTTCCTCTTATCGCAGAAGGCGAGTAGGGACAGAGGAGACTATATACTATACACAAATTTTTTTTTTTCTAGGGCTTCAAACATGTGTTCACTAGTCACATTTCTCCCAACCTCTGCCAAAATAAATAGTCTCTATATATTTTTTTCACTGCCAATCACTAACCAATGACCAGGACACTTTCAAGCCTCACAAACAAAAAAAAAAATTCAGAAATTTTTTAAGAAAATAAAAAACTGTCTCTTTTTTATGCATAGGCTCTTTTGTGCTCCCTCTTTCCCCTTTCGCTGCTTTTTATATGTTTTACAAGGCTTAAAAGAAGAGATCAGACAACAGTCGGAAAAGAAGGGAAGTCATTTTATTAGCAAATGTGTTTTGTTTTTTCTTCTCTTCATTACTAATTATATTATATTTATTAACTAAACAAATATGATCTTATATTTTACTCTTTTAATCCGCAATCGTCAGGTCAGGTCAGGTCCTATTGCTCACGCAAGATGCAAGGGAGATCCTGGAAACCTCTTCCAACAAATTAAAAATAAAATTGAAACTCATGTTTTTGGACTGACATGTTATTAAAAACTAAATTTTGTGTTGGTAACGGCTAAAATAATGGTTAGTTAATGAATTTTAATGGCATATCATTTGGGTGGGACTATTTTTTTACAGAATCTAACTGGATATTTATTCAAAATGGTTCATTAATTTAAACCTGTAAATAAAATTTAAGAAAATATTTAAAATAATCTGTTTCATTATGGCACATGATTCATCATAAAAAATTTAACTAGAATTAGTTCGAGTATATTTTATAATTGTTTTTTCACTATCTGAATTTAATTATTCTAACTTTAAATTTAAAGAAATAGAGGGGCATTCACGTGGTAAGTTTGAAACGAGTCATCTCACTTAGGGTGGTCAAACCTGTTGTTACCAAATTGGCCATGACACAGAATCTTAAGTCATGTATGTCCAAGGTGAATGATGATGAAGCCATAAATAGAAAAACCACAAAAAAAGTGGTACACAGAACAAAACAAGAGTAGATGAATTTGAAATGTTCTCTTTTAAGACAAGTATTTCAGTCACCAAGGTACTGTATATCCAATTGGGTGCTTAATCTTTATAAAACATTTAATATAATGATTAAAATTTTATAAAATTAAAATTATTAAAACATTAATTAGCTTCTATTTATACAAAATTAATTTACTGTCTCAATTTAGTATTGTTGTTATTATTTTGGAAGAAACTTATTATAAAATTATTATTATTTTGAAAAAAATTAATTTTATCATTATTATTATGAAAGATAATAAATATTATTATCACCATTATAAATACATTAAATTATTGTATAAAATTAATAATATTAATTCATTGATCATTTCAAATTATAAAAAAATTATTAATCAATTAATCTGATTGATAAAAAAATTATTTATGATTAAATTTGAATTTTCTTATTTGGTAATATTGTAACTAAGTTAGTCAATAATATTAATTTCAAATAATACATTTAATTTTTAATATAGCCAAAAATTAAATAAATAAGTATCATTATTTTACTTTTATATAAAATAATATTGAATTTAATGCCAAATTTATTCTTTACTTATTTAGAAGATAAATTTTTTTCCTAATAAATTATTGTTAAATAATTTAAAAGATAATTTAATTATAATTTAAGTAATTATCATACTTTCATTATATTAATTTATGCAATGATTAAAAAATAGGGTAATATAGAAAATCATTATCTATTAATATTAATATTTTAAAATTTAATCTTGAAAAAAATAAAACAAATTATTATTTATCTTAAATTTATATTAAATATAAAATAATTAAAAAATATAATTATTATTTATTAATATCAACGTGTATGTAATAAAAAAATTCAAATTATATTTAAACTAATAAAATTCTACAAGTGAAATAATATATATAGTAAAAAAATATCATATATAAAAATCACTACAAGAAAATTTAATAAATATTTTAAAAGTAAATAAATTTAAATATAAGAAGTAAAAATTAACTCTTTATAAAATGTTACATACTAATAAAAAAATAGTAAAATTTTCTTCAATAAGATTAAGACATAATTTGAAATAAAATGAAAATAATTTGTAGGAATATTCTCATTTAAAAACACAAAATTAATTTTCAAATAGAGTTAAAATATAAACTATTTTAGACATTACTTTTTATTTTTTTATGATATTTTATAATTATTATTTTATTTAATAGTCAGAAAATTATTAAAAAAAATTAACAATAATTAATATTTTTATTGTACTACTTGAAATGCATGAGTATTCCTGTCTTGATACAATGTAAAAAAAAAAAAATAGTAATTAAGGGGCATATATGAGTGTTATATATATCAAGAAAGGGTAGTAATTAATAATTGAATTTAATTGTTTGCATAAGATACATTGGATAATAATAATAAAAAAAAAATTAAAGAGGATAAAAAATAGTTGATTTGAAAGTAATATGTAGTAGAAGGGCATATCCACCGTAGGATTGATCATATTTTATTGATTTTTGATGTGGTGGTTGTGAGCATTAGCATTTTAAGTATGTAATTAATGGGTTTACTATTTCCAAAAGCTTCTTCAAAACTTCCTATTCTGGTCAAAAGTCCGTTACTGTGTACTGTGCTAGTCAGTGATTCTACGGAACCATTTTCCGAACTTCCAAAGCTCTTTTGACCATATCCTATCATAATTACTTCTAATTCTCTTTTCTCACCACCACTTAGAAGACAACTGAACAGTTTTTTTTTTTTTTAAATTAATAATAATAAATAAAGCTGCAAAAAGCTGATATTATCTGTAACATGCTATCATTCGTTCAATACGACTTTTAGGGGAATCGATGTGTTTATCATGAGCTTAATTTTTTTTACACATAAAAAATGTAAAAAAATAATAATATATTATATATTTTATTAACTACATCAAATTCTTAATTTTACAGTTCTACAGACTTCAATATTTAATTTATGTATATTAAATTATTCATTTTAATATTTATATGTATCATTTTTTACATTTATTAATAAAAGAAACACATGTTTATTGTTATAGTTGTATCACTTTTATTTTATATTTTGGTAAAAAGAAAAGTTAAAATAAATAAAATAGCAAGCTATTTTTTTTATAACTGACGATATGCTTGATAGTGTACAAAATTGATGAAAAATATAAAGTAAATTAAAATAAGAGAACCGTGCAAAAAAATAATCAATAATAATTATATCTATAGCTGATTATATTTTTATGTGCAAATAATATGCATGTCCATATTTGAGAGATCAACTATGTATACACAAGAATGAAAATATAATATGTTACTAACATAGTTAATTGCTGATAAAAAAAATAGGAACATAGTTAATAATGAAAAAACATAAAGACCATGTTATAATGTAATAGAGTAATTATATATATAAAAAAATTATATGGTAGGTTATAGAAATATAATGCACTAGAATTTATTATTATTAATTATTGTGTTCTTCTATTGGTTTGTACACAATTTAAAAAATTTTAAAATTTTTTATTTTATTTTTTATTTAACTAAACAAAACAATATTTATGTTTCTCATCTTTTGGTCTTTGGTCTTTCTTTCCATTTTTTTCTTCAGCTATGTATGGCATCAAACAATGTCTATAAGAGGACTATATTATTAGTCCATCAAAATTAGTTTTTGAAATAAAATTTCAAAACTTGAATCTTTTTGTATAAATTTATTAGTTTGGTATTATCTTGTTTTCTAAATATATATTATTCTCATGTATTTCTAAAACATGTTTATTTGTTAATAATTGTCATTCTGTTCAATATAAAATATTGAACTATTTTTTTTTAATTTGAATTTTTCATCTTTTTTATCATACTATTTTAGATGTTTTATAGACTTAGCAGACATTAAGACATATTAAATAAATGAAAAATAGTAATAAAATCACTAAAAATAAATCTATTTTAATAAATTAAATGTATTATATTTATTAGCTTTTATAATATCTTCATAAATAAGAATAAATGAAAAAATTATTTAAAAACCTTTTTAAAAATAAAAACCTGTAACCAACCCAACATATTATAAAATTACAATATACACAATATTCTTAAATAAACGAAAATATAAACAAATAAATATATCATTTTTTAGTCATCAAAGTTCCATAAAAATATACTTGTAACATGACATCTTACCTGTTAACGCAAGTTATCTCATCTTATAAAATTCATGAAATTTAATCAAGTTTTCACTATTATTATCTTTTAACTCTTTTCCTTTCCTTTCATTTTTTAGTTATCTTTTAATCCAAATAAAATATAAATTTCTTACTCTAATATTTTAATAGAAAATAACAATTTATAAATTTACAGTGAAATAAGTGGAATGAATATCAAATTTATGTAATCAAAATAAGAGAGAAAATTAATTAATTAAAAAAATTAACAAACTCATACTTAAAATAAAGAATCAACAAATTACTTATTTTTTATTTTTATTAAAATATCAATAAAATGGTGAATAATTTTATTCTTTTATAATATTCAATATTACGTCCAATATACTTATTTTTATAGTTAATAATAATTAAAATTTAAAGTACTTTTACATATTCTAAGAAGAAGAATAAATATAAATCACTTTGGAAACAGTTTTATTGAAATAGTCAAACTTTTTAAAAAATATATATTAATTTTATATCAATAGACTAATAATTAATTTGCAAAAATTTTTTAAAAATTGTTTCATTAAAAATATCATTTTTCTTATTTAAAAAAAACTAAAACTACTATTATTATGGGATGAATTATAAAAAAAATTGGTATATTTTTGTTAGAAATATTATATGAATTTACATAAATGACTACTGTATAAGTAAATATAAATAATTTCATTGAAATTTTAAGTACTGAAATTAAAATTGTCTATGAATAAAAGTGATTTCATGAGATAAAGTTTAAATATTTTATAAGTTAAGTTAAAAAAATAAAAAATAAATTCATTATTCAAAAAAATTTTAAAAGGTTTTTACATCTCTTTTAATATTTAAACTCTTTCTAGTGATATTAGTAACAAGGAGAACATAACCTATCAATTAAATTTATATTTAAAATAAAAAAATTTTACTCATTTCTTTTGGGTTAGTCATATGTTGTATAGTCTAAATATACGTGCATATGACGAGTAAAGATTAATTTAAGTTAACATAGGATTGTACTTTTAATTTGATGAGTAAAATTTTATGTTAGCATATGTAAGTTTCTTATATTAAACAAGGACTTGTTCTATGTAAACTCTATGATGTCATTTGATCAATATGATGAATTTTCGTGAGAGACTAATGTAATAATGTTAATTTGTTACATTGTTGTATTTTTGAGATATAAAATTATACGAAAATGAGAATTGTGAGATTGTGATGATGATTTGTGATTGTGAGTTGTTTTGATAACTCGTATTTGCTTAGTAGTAAAAGTTTGTGAAGTGAAGATATGAACTTGTGAACATGCATTGGTTTGGTGGAAACGATTAGTAGTTTTAAAATAAATAAAAAACTTAGAAATGAAAAACCTTACTATCTTAAGATGTTTAAATTTAAGTTTGTTACATGTTATGTATATTTAGATTAGGATGTAAAATATAGTAAGTTTGAACCAATTTGATGCTTATTGAGTTCAAAAAACTATTAGACTTTACTTATTTGTAAACATTAGAATATTTGAGTTTCAATTGGATCACTTTGGCATGTCTTACTCATTATGTAGGTTTCTAGTTTCTGTATTTTTCACGCAAGCAAAATTTTGATCGCTTAAGAAAAATGCAACAATAAAGGGAATTTAATTCGAGGTGATTTTCACTAAAAAAAAAAATCCCAAATGAGAGATGTTTGAAACAACTCATTTTTTACTCAAGTGAGATTTATAGGTTTACTTTGCTCAAGATAATTTTTGCTATAGCAAAGAAATTTATACTCAAACAAAAATCCTAACAAAATAAACAAATTTGATGTTTTAATTAAATAAGTATGAATATTATATATATATATATATATATATATATATTTGTATAAAAAATATTGAATGATATGATTAAATGATTTGTTGGATTTTATTAGATGAATGATGTGTAGAAAATGTAATTGTAAAAATTTAAGGTTGATGATGTAACGTGGTCAGCATGGTAGCAATGAATGTATTGAATTTGAAGATGTCGATAAAGGGATGATCATGACTATAATGTTTTTAGGTTCATGTAGTAAAAAATAGATTTGAGAGAAGTTCATATAGATGTGGTGTGAACAATAACTTTGTTTAGTATGTCATAGGAATTTACTTTATGATATGAGTAAATAGTATTCCTTAACTTTGATTTAGTGTCGAAAAGGACAATAAACTTATTCTAAGTTAAATGCATGTGTCTCTTTCACAAAATGGCTAGTATGATAGGTTTCAAGAGACTTTGTGAACTTTTGCATGAAATGAATAAATTTAAATTGATTAAAAAGTGATTGATGTTAATATTAAGAATATAAAATATGATTGGGGCTTACTAATGTCTGGTTAGAATGTGATTCTGCTTTGGTTTGTGCTGCATTTACTACTAAGACAAATGTTCCTCGGATGCTTCGGAATCGATGGAATACTTGTTTTAATTATTGTACCAACCGATCCTCGGTCACCGAGAACAGCTAGTAATGGTGAGCCGCGTGAGCTGGGTCCCACAGCATGGGCCAGAGCCACGTGGTTGGGTCCCACGAGTAGCATGGACCAGTGGGTTGATTAGTCATCAGCATGTCGATCACCAGAATGGAACGATGTGTCCTCGTCACGCAACAGGGTGGTGAGTCATCGGCAACAGGGTGGTGAGTCATCGGCAACAGAGTGGGACGATGTGACATCGATCTTGGGTGTTTTAAGCAGCTGAACTAGATCATAGAAGGTGGGTCCCGAGAACAAGACCAATTATCAGTAAAATGTCCAGAAGTAGGGAGGAGCCTAGGTGACGAAGCATCCATGCGTTTGACATGGAAAGCACAGTTAGGTGCAGAGTCTTGAAGGGCTCGAGTGCCCATCAGGATTAGGGTTTCCAAGTGAAGCTACATGCATGGCACGTGAACAGTGAGGGCACTCCAGAATAGATGGCTCCAAAGATTAGGTGCACGATGAGGTACCTTGGTGGCCATCCTGTTAGAATTTGCACTCCAGTTAAGGGAAGCCTAACGCGCTAGATTACCCTAAGACTGGGTAATAGCGGCGCAACGGTATTCCTGCAGAAACCCTAAATATGAGTAGCAACGCAGAGGAAACCCTAGACTATATAAAGGGTAATAAAACACTTCACAAAGGTACACAGTTTTTAAACTGAAACTGATATACTATACACTTAGTGTGCTTGCCCCGGTATTGACTTACGCGTTAGAGTGCAAACAGTCTATAGGACGCCCCTTCTGTCTTTGCAGGTACAGGTTGCTTCGATCCAGTGAGGCATTACCTAAGGAGAGGGAAGGAGGCACGAGATTGTCGTAGAGTCAACCGACAAGAGAGTCAACCAGCAAGAACAATTACTGTGGAAAAATCAAGTTTAGCGTTACTCATATTTTTCGTGAAGGGAATGACTGTGTTGATAAGTTGGCTAATTTAGAATTTATTCACAGAGAATCTTTTTATTGGTATAATAGGCTTCCATCTAATCTATTCTTTGAATTTTTTATGAATGGGTAGAGTCTACCTATGTATCGTTTTTGTTAGCATATGGATTTTGGTCTAGTCCCCCCATATTTTTGTATTTTTTTTAATAATATTTTTTTTATGTAATGACAGATAATTGTTGTTGTTTGAAGTATCAACCTAACTGAGATGTCAAGTAATGAAAATTTTTATTTAAAAAAAATATATATAATATGAATAAAATAATATAACTTGTTATTATTGTGTAACGTGAAAGTTAATAAACTACTTTTGTTAATTGGCGTGATTGTTAAATGACGTGATTGTGATGATCATTGCACTGAATCACCTATGCAAAGATAAACTTATATTTAAAAAAAAATATTATTACATATTTTTATTATCTTATATCTAAATTTATACGAAGAAAAAACTAAATTATTTAGAGTATACACATTAAATTAAAAGACTTAAGGCAAACAAATTGCAATTAGATAATCTACAAATCTTTATAAGGATGTATATGAAAAATAAACTTTTGAATAATATTCTTGTGAATTAGCAATTGCATAAAGTTGTATTTTATTGGATGTGAAGTATATATCAGTTTTATGAATTAAGACTAAAAAGAATACCATATTCATAGTTGTTTATTTTGAGATAAAATTGTTTTTATAAACTTTTTGGCTGAATAATCTTTGGTTGGCAGAGACAAAAGAGCCAATCTTTATGGTATGTGACCCACATCATGGATTGATTTCATTTGAGTAGGCAAATGATTAATAAACGAGGTTCGGAAAATATGAGTCGGTAACTTTTTCCAGCCTTATGTCATGGTAGTGTTTTTTCATCTTTTATGAACTTGGCTTCTGGAGACTTTTGACTGAGAACAAAAAAGCAAAACTTTTGTCTATATTTGTTGTTTGTTTCTGCTTGCTTGTTAGAGGGTGGAGCATTGGAATCTCAAATATGTCACTGATTAATTAGCTTCTCCTCTCTCTTCCTTTTTATATTCATTCTTATATGTCACTATTTCTTTGAATGTTTTGACAATGACGTTAGGTTTGCTCGTCGCTTTCAAATAAATGTCTCATCACAAACTTCATTTCTTCTTCCGCTTCTATTGTGTAGTCTCTTACGATCATGTGAATGGAAATGAATTCAGATTTAAAAAGACATTACTAGTTAATTGACACATATTTAGAGATAATTCAATGTATTGAATTGATAAATATTAGAGTAAATTGTTTTCTTTTATTGATTAATAACATTTTGGAAACTTTTATTTTTCACTCTATTAAAGAGTTAATAACATTAAAAAAAAATTACATATAGTAAAAAATATATGAAGAAGTGAAAATAAAGAAAGTAAAAAATAAAGACATTATTATTTTTAAAATAAGTGATTATTTTAAAAATTACTTAATTCAAAAACATTTATTTTAAGCTTAAACAAACTAGTCCAAAATAACACACTTTGTGTGTGTGCAGGTATTTTATTTCTGCCATTTAGTTCTGGTAATGATTGGGTTACTTCCATAAAAAACAAAATGATATATTTTTTAGTTTTTGAACTAAATGATACATTGAGTTTAGTTAAAGAGTTAGCAATTATAATATATAATTTAGGATGAGGACATAAACCACAATCTGAAAAGAAGAAAACTAGGGAGAGGAGTGGAAAATAAAGTTAGGAGAGTACTGCTGATACCACAGTTCTAAGACGGAAAGAAACCTAAAAGTAAAATCCAAGGATACATAAATCAAAGGAGGTTTTCTATTTGCCAACATGGCACGTGTTAGAGGTTAATTAGTCTTCATAATGCAATAATTATGTATTCACAACAATTTTAGATACTAAATGCAAATTGTTTCTTTCCATTCTAATAAATCTAATATACCTAGTATATATTATAAATATAATCAACATAAGCATGCATAATATTACAAATATAATTAACATATACATTCTTAAAAAGTTAAAACTATAGTTAATTACAAAATATTCAAACAAATAAACTTTGCAAACTATAAATTTTTATATATATATATATATATATATATATATATAAATTTCATAATATCTTAATTTGAAATAATCACCTAATATTATATATTATATTATATTACTAACACTACGAGAAAATCATTAAATATAAATTAATTTTAGAGAAAAAAAATAATTAATTACTATATTGACTAAATTAGAGACCATTTTAGGGACTAATTTTTTTTCTAAATTTGTTTCTATTATTATTAAATAATTTCTAAATTGGTATCTAATTAGCTACCAATGTTTTAACTATCAATTATTTAAATTATAAATTTGGTAGCAAAAATCTTGGTAGCTAATTAGATATCAATTTAAAAACTATTTAACAATAATAGAAACTAATTTTAAAACTAAAATTTTTTGTAGTCTCTAAAATGGTATCTAATTTAGTCAATAGCAACTAATTATTTTTTTTTTCTAAAATTAGTTTCTATTTAATAATTTTTTTTTATAGTATAACTACAATTATCACATTCATAATAAATCACGAGTACGATAAGTTAATATAATTTAATTAAAAAAATTAATCATATTTTAAATACATATTTATTATTTATCTTTTTATACGATCACAAATTTGTATATCATTCATATTTACAGATGATGGATGTTTTGAAAGATATTTTGCTGAGAGATTCAATAACAATGAGACATGAGTCACACTCAAATAAGGATTAACATCATCTCCAACTCAAAACCTTAAGAGAATAAGTTTGTGAGTTTTTATTTTTTATATGTTACTCAATTTTCTCATTTCTACCCAATGTAAGACTTAGACTCACACTTTAGATCAATCACTAACTAGGCAATCATATTCAAATAAAATCTAAAACACAATTATAAATCAAATACCATAATTTATATTTTATCTATACATTTATATAAAACAAGCCACAAAGAAAGTATTAGAATATTTTTAAGCATGTATTAACCACAAGGGGAATTGTCGGCACTCATAATTATTATGATTACATTTTATGATTACTGCGTATTCAAGTGTCTTAAAGTGATTAAATGTAAAACACTCATCAATCTTTAAGATAATCTTAAACAAATTTACATTTAAAATTCATTTTTTTGCTTTTCTTGAACATAAAATCGATTATATTAAATATATAATCCATTATCTCAAATAATAATTGAATTGTAAAAATATTATGTAAAAAAATTTAATGATTTTCAAATAATTGCGTAATATAGAAAACTGTGAAAATAATAAATATGGAAACTTTTTTGCAAATATTATTTAATTGACAATACTCCAACAATGATGGTAATGTGTTATGCTTGTTTGAAACCTTGCTTCTATATTATTTTGGATGTTTAATTTAGTGTTTGGTTATTTGTTGATGATCTGGGTGATAAACTTGTTTTGTTGGAGTGAAAATAGAGGTTACCTATGTGGAAAGATTTGCATCGGACCTATTTTCGCTCAAGTAAAAAGATGGTAATGTTGAGATGCCCAAAGCGATGCAATTTTTGCTCAAGTGAAAAATGTTTTAAAAAAATAGCTAAAGCGAAAATAAACCAATGGAAAGATTATCAATTCAAGTCAATTTTCGCTCAAACGGCCGAATTCTCGCTCAAGTGAAAATCAACCATAATTATTGGATTTTTTGGTTCTATCAAAGTGAAACTGAAATATTATTGGATAGTTATGTGTTTATACTTTGAGGTAAGTGATGTAAGATCGAGTAAAGTTAGAGGTTGGGACCCATAAGCTTTCTTATTGCTTGTGTGTGAGATTGAATAGAGCCAAGGGTTGATGTCCATAATCAGTTAAGATTTGTTATTGAGATGTATAGTGAATTCAATGAGATTTCAAGTTTCACTAGTGCCCCGATCACATAGACTAAGGTACTAGACTGTAAGGAGTCAATGGAGGGATATTGGAGGCATGCTCTGAGGCTACAGTGAAGTAGACCATACTAGGGTAGGCTCAACACTAGTCCTACCGTGTGGGTAGTATAGTCAGGATACTGACAAAGCGATTCACTACAAAGTGACCCATGAGTGTTAGTCTCTGAGTTCAAGCATAATAGTTGTGTCTTCCAAAAGATGTTTTGATTGCATGTTATTTATTATATATGACGTGATGTATATGCATTAAAATTATGTGTACTTACATAATGATAATGTGAGTTGTTATTTTTAAATTGTTAGTTTATTCTATGTTTGTCAATTGTTTGGCCTGATTGTGTCATGTTTTAATGAGCAAATGTTTTGACAACCAAGAGGGATGCTTTATAATCCCAAGAATAACTTAGTAAAGGAAATAGTTTTATAGTACATATAAATATAAAACTTTGTATCTTGTAATACAATCTCATATTAATAAATAATTCTTTTATAGTTTATATACTTTATATATATATATATATATATATATATATATATATTACAAATAGATACCGTGTATTTGTTGGGAATATTAAAACTAATTCTCTTTCTTTGATGTAGATACAAAATAGATATTTGTGGAAGTAATAAACAAACCAAAAAAATATAGTAGAATAAAATAATGATACGGAGAATTTTTAACATGGAAAAACCTTTTCAACTTGAGAAGTAAAACTCACAAGACCTAGTCCAAAAAAAATGTCTTCACTATGAAAGTAGGATTACAATATTTGTTTCTCTTACTTAATGAGGATACCACTTAATCTCACCCAAGGAGGATGAAATACAAAGTCTCCCTAGCATCTCACTAAAATTTTTAATCTCACACTATGGTGGATATCTATTCTTTCATTTTCTCTTTATGTTGCTATTCTCACTTGCTTGCATTTCTCTTTCTTACAAGTTCTCCTTTATATAGATAAGAGAGGAAAACTTTTTCATAAAGAGAAAATGGATAATTAATGCTTATCACATTTTCAATATACCTTGAAAATATTATCTACAACTTTTTAGATTGAACTTTATAATCTTCAAGAGAGATATAATTTCAAAACTTTGGAATGACCATCGTTAAATATATTCAATGAATTAATTATTAAAATTTATTGGTCTTGGCCTCATTAAATTAAGGAGGAATTTTCAACAATATTTAGGTACGATAATAATTACATTGTGTATGATAATTATCTTGAAATCTCGTTACCGTGAAGCACTTCAAAAAAAAAAAATTATTTAATAATATTTCCCTTGAAAAATTTGGAACAATCTTAAAACTCTTCTTTAAAGTAATAATGTAATCAATTATTTTAAATTTAAAAATAAAGTAAATGAACTTTTTAAAGTAATAACAAATTATATTGTTCTCAAGTAAATGAAAATCTATCATAAACCACTTAATTGATTGTTTCAAATAATAATAAATTATCTTTGCAAGTTAAATACTAAACAATCCTCAAACAACCATTTATATCTTATTATATAACTGAAAGTCAATTATAACAAAAGATAACCAATTATCTCTAAAGTTATGCCAATTCTTAAAATTTAGCATCTTAGATAAGTAATTAATATAGTTTATTCAGTTTAAAAATATTTTTCAAATACATTTAAAATTTTTGAAATAAAATATTAATAAGTTAGTGCATGGTAGACTAACTATAAATACTTAAACTATGGACATGATTCATAAACACCCGTGAATAAAATCGTTAACACCCAATAATATATGTTATCATCAAAGTAATCCTATATTAAGTTTTCAAGATCAATAATTATTTTAAAAGGAAATTGTTAGTTAAATTTATAGGAATATAAAGTTATTTTTTTATGCTTAGTAAGCTAGAATTTTCCGTTATTAATAAATACTTTTATGGCACATTTATTTAAACGTCCACCACGTATACGTTAAAATTTTGAAGTAAAATAATTGATAAGACGTAGAAGTTATATTTCTCAATTTTGAATTGACGTGAGTTTTTCAGAAAAAGGAAATACTGAATCGAACATTCAATTAGTTGAATTATTAAAAAATAATAATATAATATTTTGACAATATTAAGAAAACGTATCAAAAAATCTGAAGCCTATGCAATATCAATACCGAAAATTTGAGTATTCTATAAAAAAATGTACCTTCTTAGTTATTTAATGTATTTGAGAAAAAAACCACTTATTATAGAAACTATTGATAACTTTAAATCAAAATAAATGTACAATTA
This sequence comes from Phaseolus lunatus, assembly GCA_013389735.1. Classification (NCBI taxonomy): domain Eukaryota; kingdom Viridiplantae; phylum Streptophyta; class Magnoliopsida; order Fabales; family Fabaceae; genus Phaseolus; species Phaseolus lunatus. The sequence continues at coordinate 9,159,713 of CM023865.1, read as the reverse complement.
TATTAAAAATGACTTTTTTTCTATATGTCGGAAAAAAAATAAAATTAGTCAATTAAAACTATATTCTTAAAAAAAATACACAAGTTAAAGTTTTTAATTTTATCTTCAAATTAACAAAATCGACGTTACTACAGTTGCACGTAATAGGAATAACCAATCCCGTTTTAAGTTTAATTATTGATAAAAGTAATACTGATTATGAACAACAAATATCAAGTGACAGTACAATATCGTCTTCATCATTAACTTAACTGTAAAGATTATATTAAATTATTTAAAAAAATCAAATTAAAAACATTAAAAAGTCTATTTAATGGGTTTTACAAGGTTAATTTTTTCCACCAACATTAGTATTGTAAAACTCAAAGCACAAAACAAGAACAATGCAACATAGTGCATGGTTGTTTTCAGAACTTTAGTTGACACTAATTTATCAAGAGACTATGTCTTTTCGTTTGAGTGCACTAGTATTAATGAAACTTCTGAATCAAACAGAGTTTTAGTATGTAGTCAAATTTTAGTTAAAAAATCAATTTGGATAGAACTTAATAAAAAAAATTAAAATTTGAGTTGAGTTTAATGCATGTTGAAAATTTCACTTAGACTAGAGATTGTAAATCTTATCTTATAAGTTATTTTTATGAGGTTAAGCTAAGTTAAAATTTAGTTCTTAATATGATATCATAACCATTTAAAGTTTATCCTAACAAGAATTTGTTGATATTTTTAGGTCATCCAACCACTTATAAATATATTATATTGTCTCAAATACGAGTTCTCGCTCTTGTCATAAGTGAGGTATGTTAGATATCTCATATCAATTAGAGATCAAGACATTTTATAATATATAAGTGAGTGCAAACCTCAATTTATAAGTCAATTGTATTAGGTTTACTTATACTTAAAGTTCACTTTTTAATAATTTAAATTAAATATTTTATTATAACTTTTAAATAAACTAAATTTTGAAGTGAATTTTACTTTATACGTGGAAAAGAATGTTAAGCATATCAACACAATATTGAATAAAATTAGAAGTTGGTTTGAGAATTGTGAGTGAAATTCAAACTTATCTTTCATTTATAAAACTTGATTATCCAAATAGGTGAGTTTGTATGTTTGCGTGTTACGTTTTATAATTGAGGTATGAAATGAAGACGATGGATGATCCGATTTCAGGTTTTGCCAACTTTTTCGAGTTGTGATATCACCATCCATCCTATCCTATCTAAAACCTACCATTATCCTATCATTTCCACCATAATTCTTCTCTTTGCCATTAAACTAAATTCATCATTATGGATCACCATGGTGGGCCAATTCCAATGGAAAAAAGATGACCCAGTAAATAAATAAATAAAGGAGTCTCTTTTACATTTATTTGGCAGAAAAAAATAGTGTAAGAGATAAGCTTTGACCATGGGACTTATAATAATACCAAACAATTATAGGAACCCAATCCAAATAGCAGACAAAAACAAACTATTACGTAGTCGGGGTATTTCTTCTTGCACCTTATATATATTTTTTTTTCACACGAATTATTTAAATTATTTTGACAATTTTGGATAATTCTGGAATAAAAATGTTATGAGTAAAAGGTATTTTCAGAGTAAAAAATCTGTAAAACGAAAGAATACATTTGTTTGACTTTTGATAAATCCGAAATTCATGAAATATTATTTGAAAAGTATGTTCTGGAAACATTTATCTGAAAATCATTTTTAAAAGGGGTAAGTAAAATATTATTTTCGAGAAATGATGGGGTGCAGGAGAAAATTGTTGGGGTGCAGTAAGAAATACCCCTGTAGTTGGCTTCTCCATCTGTTTGTTGACGATTCATGGATTAACATTTCGAGTTTTTACTTCCTGCACCTCCATGATTACTATCCACTCCTACATTAATATCAAAAAGACAGAACACTCTCGCACCCTGCACACTTCGCTCCCACCACTATAGCCATTATCTCCTTTGTGTCTTCTTCTTCCCTGCACTTCCAACTATACCTCCATTTTCTAGCGTACTATTTGACAGAAAAAAAGAAAGAGAATAAAATGTTGGATCTAATGAAAAATTTGTTCCAGAAAACTCATTTCAAACAATATTTCATATACATTTTAAAAAATTTATTTCAAAATTCATATTCTAAAAAAACATCTTCTATATTTTAAATTTTTGTTATAAAAACTTATTCTGGAAGCTCGTTCCAAAAGAGTTATTCTTTTTCTATTGTGAAAACTTTGTTACATAAAGTTCTTTCCGGAAATCACTTCATATATTTCAGAAACTGAAAAGTATGTCATACTTTTTGGAATGCAAAGTTTGTTTCAATTTTTTATGAAATAAATAATTCAAAAAGTCACTATTATATATATATATATATATATATATATATATATATATATATATATATATGATTCTTTTAAAAAGTATGGAGATATAGGAGGCAAACCGAACATTTTATATGCCAATAAAAGTTTATGTTGTGGAGTAATAAGGATGAGAAATTATAATAAATAATGAAAAATTGTGTTTGTTGTATGTTTTATTTATATATTTTTTTATTAATTTGATATTATTTCGTATTTAATGTATTTTTTTTATCACTTCTATTTTTTTTCCAGTTTTTAATATATTTATTTTTTTACAATTTGAATTTTAAATTGCCCAATTAAAAATTAGAAAATCAGATCCAAATTTAACAGTTAAATACAGATAAAAATAAACAAGCCAACTACGTCCAAATAATATTTTTAAATTGCTGTAGAAGATAATAATATAGGTTGCTAACAGTCTTTGGGCTAATAGAAGTTATAATTTTAAACCATCCAATCGTACCTAACTCAATGTCAACCTTTTACGTCCCTTACCTTTATAATTACTAACTACACTTCCACAACTCTAAAGTGACTTCTACATTATTTGTTTTGAAAATCTTTGTAAACAAGTTTTCAGAATAAATTTTCTAGAACAAAATTTTCAAAATAAGATTTCTCCAATAAGATTTTTAGAACATATGAAATGCTTGCCATAATAAGTTTAAGTTTTTTAAAAATATATGAGATTCTTTCTAAAACAAATTTTCCAGAGTCCTTTTTGTATTAGTATGGGGCGCAGAAAGCAAAACAAAACCCTCAATGTTTTTTGCCTTGGTCCATTTTTAGCTCGTTAAAAAAACTATTAAAAAATATAAAAAATTGCTTGAAGCAGTGCTGGACAAAAAATATTGCTTCTTCCTGCACCTCATCACTACTTCTTCAGCAACCCCCTACTAAAACCGATTTTATCATTATACCCTTCAGTAATTAAAATTAACATATGATTTTTCATTTTTACTTTTTTTTTTTTCAGGAAAAAGCTTAAATATAACATTTTTTTCTATGGTAAAATTTATTTATTTTGCAATTAAACTTTTATTTCAGTAACTGTTGTGATGAGAAATGACATTAAGGAGTGAGAATTTAATTTGAATTAAAATAGAGTCTTGAAAAACAAATTTACATTTTCCTTTGTTTTGTTTACATGAATACATGAATTGAGGATAAATGGAAGGTTAGGCTCTGCCACAGACTCTGGAAAGCAGAGAAGAGGATGATGACGGGTTTACACAGTTGTTCTTGTTCGAACCATACAACGCTGAAACTCGCTTCAATTCCCACTTCCTCTTCCCTACCTTTCCCTTTTAAAAAGCCAACCTTTACTTTCCACAAATCTCCATTGCCACGCCCCATCAAAGCTCTCTCTTCTGCCATCGTCCAAACAGCTACAACTAAGGCCCCTCAAGACCAGGGTCAGTGTCAGTTTCTTCTCTTTCACTTTACCAGCGGAACTGAATAATAAAAAACCAATTTGGTCTTGCAGGTGTGAAGCCTCAATGGAAGGCTACGATAGACTTCAAGTGGATAAAGGACAACAAGGAAGCTGTTGCTGCCAACTTAAGGAACCGTAACTCTGACGCTGATTTGGATCTTGTTCTCCACCTTTATGACAAAATGTTTACACTTCAGAAGGTTATGTCATGTTACGTTTCTCTTCTATCTTTTTCCTCTTCATTTAACAACCAATTCTGAATAGATTGAAATATAGCAATATGCAGTCCATACAATGTCTTGTTCTTCATTGATGATACCTGCTGTTTCTCAGACATGTATACCAAGGATAACGGGTGAATTTGTTGAGCTTATTTCGTGGCTTGTATTTGTATAAAGTTCTCTAATTATGCTTACACGAGGAATAAACCATGAATTTTGTCCTCCAACTATTACTCTCTTTCTTGAGTGGTTCATAAAGGAATAAATTTGTTTAAGTAATCCCTTGAAATATTGAATATTCGTCCCTTTAGTTCGTCGTACGTTAAGGGACTAACTTAAGGATTTTTTACTGGTTACTTAAAGCCTCTTTGGACAAGTTTGTCCATAAGTACTTTTAGGAGAAAAAACTAAATGAGTTTTTTCATGAGTTAAAATTATCTTATGCATGAACTAATTTATAGAAGGAAAACTAAATTGAGTTTTTTTTTATAAACTAATATCAATTTATGCACTTGACTTTTATAGCTCTTTTGTCCAACTTCACCAAAAATTGAGGTACATAAGAAGATTTTAGCTAGAGAGAAATTCAACTCATTTCACCTTCGAGTGTTTTTTTTTTTTCTTACAAGTGTTTATAGAGAAGTTTATTCATATGAAACAATTTTTTTTAAGATTATGTTAAATATAAGCAACCAACCGCGGATTAAATGCTTGAAAGATGGGTATTGGTATAATGTCTTCAGCTCTTTGTTCTCAATGGCTTGGCTAATTTGTTTCTTACAGATAGCAGGAAGTTGAGAGGGTTCGTGGAGAAAGAAATGCGGTTGCTAACAAAATGAAAGGAAAATTGGATCCCTCTGAACGTCAAAGGTTGATTGAGGAAGGTACTTTCGGTGCTATTTTTCACTCAACTGGCATTTTGGGTAAATTTCTTAAAACTGACGCTTTTTTTATGCAGGGAAGAATTTGAAGGAGGGACTTGCTGCTTTGGAAGACGACCTAGTGGAGCTTAATGATGAGCTTCAGCAGGAAGCACAGTGTATACCAAACATGACACATCCTGATGTTCCAATAGGAGGGGAGGATTGTTCCACCATAAGGAAAATGGTATTTCAGATATCACAAATTTCTTTCTTTTTTCTTCTGGAAGAAATAGGTTGGTTGTGGATGATGTTCATGCTTTAATTTATTTTCCTCGAAATATTAATTTATTTTAGGTTGGCAGTTCTCCAAATTTCAGCTTTCCTGTCAAGGATCATCTCCAAATAGGGAAGGAGCTTGATCTATTTGATTTTGATGCAGCTGCAGAGGTATACTTAGATTATTAAAGCATCATTTATTTGGCGCTTGGCAAAGTCCGGTGTCATTTTGAGTTGTAGGGTTATATGTGAAATGTTGCACTATGAACATGAAATGGTATTGGAATCTATTAGATTAGTAGCACTCTTATTATTTTCCAGGAAATGAATGCATGCGTTGAGGTAGCAGATTCTCTTATGTGAATGTAGCCAAGAATGGTTTTGTATATGACATGAAATTGACGAGGTCTTGAACTTTTCTAAAGTTAAATGCTTCATCTCTATCACTGTTCTTGTATACAATATTAAGACCTCATTTTAAGTTCTAACTTTGTCAATAACTTTTTATAATTAACTTTGATGGTAATTTATTCCTTACTTTTTATTTTAATCTTGATCTTTAGATCCTCAAAAGAAGAACTAGGATATAATTTGCAGTTGACTTCAGTTTGTCTTGGATGTATATCTAACATGATGCTTCACAGGTCAGTGGGTCAAAGTTCTACTACCTGAAAAATGAAGCAGTTTTGTTAGAGATGGCTCTTCTAAATTGGACACTCTCTGAAGTGATGAAGAGAGGCTTTACTCCATTAACAACCCCTGAAATTGTGCGATCCTCTGTTGTTGAAAAATGTGGATTCCAACCGCGTGCAAATAATACCCAGGTTTGTGAGTGTGTATCTCTTAGCAATGCTCTCTTTCTCAACATCTGCTATTTAACTGCTCTTGAGCTTCATGATCATGAACAAGAGAGTCATAGCTCCTGACAAGCATTTTTGCCAACCACCTTGACATAGACAATTTTACCGCTGTTTAAAGAATGTGTTCTTTTAGTCCTTCCGTCTCCATCTTGTTTTATATTTTGCTAGAGTTAAGGACTACAAAGTCGTACAATGATAATCACAGTACGGCTTCCAACCTAGTCTCATGATGCAAAATATTCGCTTAATCATTTAATTTTTCCTAAAATTTCCTTCTATTTCCTGTTTTTAATTAGATGATTGAAGTTCATAGCGTCTGTTGACGTTCTTGCCAATCATTGAACAGATTTATTCCATCGATAACAGTGACCAATGCCTCATCGGCACTGCAGAGATTCCTGTTGGCGGCCTTCATATGGATTCTATACTCTCTGACTCATTCTTACCTTTAAAATATGTGGCATTTTCTCATTGCTTCCGTACCGAGGCTGGTGCTGCTGGCACTGCAACAAGGTTCGAACATTTTTTTTTTCCTAGCTATTGATTTGACCATGAATTTGAACCCCCTTAATAATTATCAATATTTTTTAAAATATAAAGGAATATAAACCATTAAATACTTTCTTGTGTTGCATGTATTAGATTGAACTTTACTAAGTTTATTTAACCAGTCTGAATGTCTTATAGTGCACACTAATGTCAATGTCTTTAAATATTTGGTTTTTCTACCTTTTCTGATCATAATTGCTACTGAGCAGGGGTCTTTATCGAGTTCACCAGTTCAGCAAGGTTGAGATGTTTATTTTCTGCCGCCCCGAAGAGAGTGAACATTACCACCAAGAGCTAATTAAAATCGAAGAATACCTCTTCTCATCCCTAGGATTGCATTTTAAGTGAGTGCTACTACCTCATTATTACACTCTTTCTCATTGTTTAACATGATTCCATTATTGTATTTATTCTAATAACTAAGCTTCTATGCAGAACTTTGGATATGGCCTCTGCAGATTTAGGTGCACCTGCTTATCGTAAATTTGATGTGGAGGCATGGATGCCTGGTTTAGAACGATTTGGTGAGGTACTGTAACAGCTCTTTCCTTTTCGATCTTGCAATACACATCTCTACACTTTTTATGGCCCTTGGGCTGAGATTCTTGCTTGAGTTGAGTGCAATGCCTGGAAGCATGGCTAATCAAATTAAAAAGTTCAGGATAATATTAAAATGATTTCAGCACAGACCTTATTATAATTATAATATATCTGGAGTTTTTAATTTGTTGTAATGTTGATATGATATCTGTCACCTGTAGATACTATTATTGTGCAATTATTAGTCTTGCTTGCAGTAAGAGAATACTGCATTTTGTTTTGTTACTTATTTGTTAGCAACGATTAGCGACTTCATGATATTCTCTAATACAAAAATCATGTGGTTTTCAATATAACTTGTTAAGCCTTCTTATTGCGACAGATCTCAAGCGCCTCAAATTGCACAGATTATCAGAGTCGTCGTTTGGGAATAAGGTATCGTCCTGCATCAGAAGCACAGGTGACAAGTGCCAAAAAATCTAAAGGCAATCTTGCTCCACCACAGTTTGTTCACACATTAAATGCAACAGCTTGTGCAGTACCACGGATGATTATATGTTTGCTTGAGAATTACCAACAAGAAGATGGATCTGTCCTTATCCCTGAGCCCTTGAGGCCTTTCATGGGTGGCCTTAGTGTCATCGCCAGAAAATCATCATAATTGATCACAGTATTTGTTTCCATTTGGAGGATGCTGTTGCGGCAGAGTATACTATGGTGGTAGATGAGTTGAAGCAATTTTCATGAGGATGATATTTTTACAAATGATCATTTTTTAGCCTAGCAAACTAGAGATTTTGTACTGATTTCCCTTTTTCTTTTGGAATGTAGCCATACAAATTTGATAATGAAACTTGTATCTAATAATATTTTTAGTAAGAATGAGAATGGGAGGGACATTGTTGTTTGTTGATATTTTGGTATGGCCTGCACTTAAAATATTGAGTTCCACGGTAAAGAAAGAACGCAGCGATGGCATGCTAAAAGAATCCAAAGTCCAAACTCCGATGAAGAAAAAAATCACTTCTCAATTTGTAAAAGAAAAAAAAAGGATTGGGAGTAAATATATTTTATTTACAATTTCCAGTAAATAAATATATATTTTTATTATGGGTTAAAAGAAATTCCGCAAACTTATACAGCAACTCATTTATTTTCCACATGTTAAACGGGCCAATTGTATAGGTCCATACTCATGAGTTGACCAAATATATAGGACCTAACTTTCTGTATTCAATAAATCTTTCATCCATCCATTAATTTCGTAATGCAGATTTTAACATATAATTTTTACATCTCCAAATTTAAAAGGAGATAATTTAAAATTTTCATAAAAATTGGAAAAAAAAATCCAAATATATATCGCGTTTCCAAGCAAGGAATGGTGTAGACGACGTTGGTCCTGGTTATAAGAGCACCGAACATAAGATGGAAAAAAAAATTGCTTCAATTCAGGACTAACAATATGGAAGTATCAATTATGTTGGATTAATTAAAAATTTGAATTCCAATAATGAATTTCACAAAAAAAAAAAATATTTGCAGTGACGTGATTTGAGTCCCTGGCCAAATCTAAAATGCTTTACACAAACAAGTAATGCTCACTGAATGAATCAAAGAATCATGCCTTCCAAAAGACCCAATCACACTCAAGAATCTAACGTTCTCTTCTTCACCACCTTTGTATATCAAATCCTCCATCTTTCTTCTTTTTCCCCCCCTCCCCACTTCCTTTTCTTTTCTACTCTATTTTTTTGTTAATAATATATACACTATGCCATCCATTAACGGAAAAATATTTTGCTTTATCTCTGGCCTACCTATACTGAGAAGCGTTTATAGAGAGTGATTCTGTCCGACATAAACAACCAGGTAAAGGGTTTGCATAAAATGTTTCTTCTGAGCGAAACCTGTCCAAGCCCTTTGTTCCAGAAACGGGTCCTTTCCTCTTTCCGAAGAAGCCAAGCCTGCTCAACTCATGATAAACACCAAGTCATAACCAAATGTCCTTTTCTATCACCATTTTATCAAAATTCATAACACCTCATATTTTGATCAAATGCAATGAAGTGAAGGCAACAAACGAACAAATCGACACTATATTCTGTCAAACTAATGACCACAACTATCCTTGGTACAAACCTGCTGCTGGCATTGGTGTTTGGCCAATATTAGTTGACCAATACAGCTTGAGGTAGATTCAAATTACAGTTAACCTAGGCTGTGAAGCTAGTAAGGGATCGGTCCATTCAACAAAAATGGAAAACCATGATCACTAAGAGCATAAATAAGCAGATACTGAATAATACTACTTATAGTAAATGTATGTTAAAAAATAATAGTGCTGCCTATCATAGTGTAAAAATGATGGGAGATGTAGAAATGTCAATTTCAAGATCATTCAAGGAATTTCAAACTATCTAACTGGAAGAAAAAAACCAGAAGCATAAATTAATACCTGTCTAACAATCATGAACTTGCTTAAGAAATACATTAATGCATCTCCTATCACTTACCGTCTTTTGTGGAGATCGATAATTTTATTAGAGAGTGTTTTCCCCTCGGTCATTGATCCATTTTCCAGTTTATCAAACAAACGAACAAGCGCTTTCCTGATAAAAGAAGTTGGGTCATGCAAAACACCTTTGTAATGATGTACAACTTTTGAGAGAGTCTCACCTGTCAGGAGTTATTGTTCTTCCTCTCATGAGAACACGGCGATGGCCTTCAACAGCCTTTGCCATGTTTCCAGGGTAAGAATGAACAAACACATTACTTTCAACTGATACAATATAGTCCAGAGCAGCCATTTGAGACCCATGACTAGAAAAGGGTTGAAGCTCCTCAATGGATGCCAGCTTTTCCTGAAATTAGTCATAGGTAGGGTATCAAAATGATATAAATGCATTACCAGATTACTGCTAATACTCATAATTTAGACATCCTGCCTTAAACACAGTACTTGTCATTGGTAGAAAAATATGGCTGCACCTAAATGATTTAACAAAATAAAACTTTGATAGAAAATGTGGTTGCACTTAAATGATTTAACTAAAACAAGAGCTGGATCAAAGCAAAATGTGATTTATTAATAGAGAATCTGGCGTGTGATGTAAAGCTCATCATGCATTAAAATAATAGAGGCAGCTTGTCTCTGTTTTCATTTAGCATAGGTTTTTTGTTCACATAACCCCTTGGACATAGCTTTGTTTTCATTTTAGTGGGATGAGATAATGTAGACCTTTCCTATCAAAACCTCATTTTATTGTTAATTTGTTAATCGATGAGGAAATATATTAACTATTTACTAGATGAAAATTTTAGGCCAATCTTGAAGAGAGTTTGAGAATACCAAGACTTTATCAAACTTCATTAAACTAAAATCTGTTCATAAAATGCTTTGTCAAACTTTGCCAACATAAAGCAACAATATATTGTAATTTCCTACCTTGCTCATTAACAGTGGATAGCGGGATCGCAGGTCAGTCATATGGAACTCACCCCCATATATCTCCCCAGCAGCAATATATATTGGAGTCTTTGATGGGTATCCAAGAGCAGTAAGAAATATTCCAACTTCCTTTGGAGTTAAGGGGCAAAACCCTTTGGACCTCTCTTCTATGGGATTTATGTATTTTCTTTTCCAATAAGTAGTGTTCTCTCTACAAATTTGGAGCACGACGATAAATTATCGAAACATCAGATGTCAGGTAAAGACAAAAAATTTCAACTAATCATTTTGAAGCATCATCAATACCTGATAAGCCGTAGCTCTTCAGACTCAACTGTGGATAATTCATGTGTGCATCCACTAAATGCAAGCATGTCCTTCTCATAACGTAAATGCAATGCAATATAGGGGCCCAATGACCTCATCCTCTCCACCAATATCTAAAAGTATCCAAAAGGAATTTGAAAATGAAAAAGAAAATTCTAAAATAGACGACAGAGTATGAGAAAGCAATCAAAGAAACTAATAAGATTTAAATATCAAATAATATACTTTTCCCATTTTTTCAATATGAGGAGAGAAACGAAGAGCTTCATAACAAGCACGGCAGCGAAGCTTCTGAATATCTGGAGGTAGATTGTTATTTGCTAACCGAGAATCAGATTTGGAAGCTCGAATTATCTTTAGAGGATTTTAAAAATAAGATGGTCATACAATGTTAGAAATTAAAGTAAATGGATAATAACATAGCTGTGTACACACCAATAGATTTCAATCAGATTACATACATTGAAATTTTCCCACAAGGCAGCAATCTCATTCTCATAGTAATCCATACCAGACCAGCTTTTGAATTGCATGACGATTTTAGTTGCATTAACCAGTTCCTTGGGAAGCTTCTTAATGATCTTTATATCATTAGCTAGAGAACTAATAAACCACTCATCGTCAAAGATATCAGAGAAATTGCTGCATATCAAATAAAAGACTATAAAATAAATTATGTAAAATCCAAAATAGAGAATTATAATAGTAAGATAGAAACACAGACGGAATTCAAAACTTACCTATTATCATGCCAAAATGACTTTTTATCAAGTTCTGGAATCACTAGAGTAGCATTTATGATACGAGCTATAGCTACCATATCACATATCTATAGTAGAGGAAACAAACTTTCAGATTCTAGCAATACAGTGATAAAGAACATCCAAAAGAGACAAATGTACTAGTTTATGTTCTCTAAATTCAAGCTTTTGCAGTCAATTATCTATTTTAGCAAATTATTGTCTTGAAGTGAAGTGGAAGTAAAACTTCTCAGCAACTAAACTCGTAGAGAACTTTCAAACACCCAACAGCAATCAAATAAGAAGATGAAAATTCAACATGGAATAAGGTAAGTGGCTGACACTAAAACTAAGTTTCATGAGAGATTTATTCAGAGAGAGAGAACTCATACCCCAGTACGCATTTGGTTTAACCCCCCATTTGTATGAACTGAAAGGTAACCACGTGACCTTGTAGGAGCTGGATAAACAGTCAACACTTGAATTAAGGACCGAAAAATAAACCACACTCACAAATTGCTACAAATGTGCAAGTTTCTTACTTGTGTAATTAGGAGTAGGCTTCGTGCAGGGTATAAACCCGTGATATGGTGGAGGCTTCCACAATTTCTCGTAGTCTGATTCCTTTCTTGAATCCTTCAACTACAAAACCAAAGGAGTGAAAACAAAGAAAAAGGTGCATGCATAATTGCTTTGCAGAATTTAAAATATATCTGACACCCTCAACATAGCTGACAAGCACTAAAGCTAAACAGGGCAAGTCATTTCACCGTACAACTTGAAGCGATCAATAAATATTAGCGCTTCGCAGTGAACAGAACCAAAAGAACTGGAATTAACAGAGAAGAAAGTCCCCTACTAGTAGACATGAAATTTTATTTTATTTTTTTAAAATTCTGCATTAGGATGGTTTTCCAACAATTAGCACCTTAATCAATAATAAGCAAGTGAAAATAGTACATCTATAACTTATCTCTCACTTATAATGCATAACTTTTTGAAAAAAAAATATACAATATTATTACTACCCAGTGGATTTCATTTCATAGTCACATTCAGAGCATCCACAAAACAGAGAGATCAGCAAATAAATTCTTAAAGAATATAATGATTAAAATACAAAACCTTGGGAACAGAGAGTGGAGTCTTGAATAGATAGGGCGGAACGAGTTCTCGAGTCCAGCTTTGCGGGTCATAAAACTGTCAAATTTAGAGTTTGAAAAAAAAAAGAAAAAGATAGAAACAAGAAAAATGGAACTTTAATCAGTAAACCATATAGAGTGACAACTGAAACACCAAAATCTTCAAAAATTAAAAACCCGAAAGCCAAACTCCCACGCTTTCCGCATTTGCAGGCGCTAATGGCAATATAGTTAAGTCAACAATTACTGAAACCCGAATCTTTTCAAAGAGAGCCGGGTAAAATATATTCATTGTGATTGAATTAATAAAAAACAGAATCTCTTAGAGGTGAAAAACAGTTAGAGAAGATAAAAGAATTATGCAGAGCCCTAAAAAGGTTTATTTTTTTTCTGGAAAAAAAAAAGAACAGAGGAACAGGGAGAAGAGGCAGACCGAGGGGATCTTGTCACTGAAGTTGTGATGAGTGGGAGAAGGAGAAACGTGAACGTGAACAAAGAAGAAAGAAGTGACAACTATGGAGAATATTGACGCGGCGAGAAACCTTCTGAACATGCCCAGTGGAACCGTCCGACGCTTCTGCTGCATTGGTCCTCTACTCTCTACACTCTCCCAGGAAAAGCGGAAACACGTTATTTTTATTATTAGTATTGAATCAGTGAATGAATGAATATAATAAAAAGTAGAAGAAAACAAGGTTGTGACAGTTATGTTAAGAAGAATAAGATGAAGAATGTGAACCTCGGAGTGTGGGGTTCTTCATCTTCTTCATGGTTTGTTTTGCAGTGAAAAATAAAAAAGCGGTGCTCTGTTGCTGTTCCGTTTGGCTTTTTCACAACGTCTTGCCACCTCGCACTCCTCGCTTTTCCCTATTTCTCCTTCTTTATATCTAATAATAATAATAATTATTATTATTATTAAAATATTTTTTGTTTTCCATTTTTGCTAAAAAAATTATATAGTCTGTGTAGATTAAAATTGTTCGTGCTTCATGGTGGTTTCAGTTACAGATATCCTTCGCCACCCACGGGATGAAAACACTCAAATCTAAAGTCGTGGGAAATCAATTTTGTATTTCTGGAAAATGTTTAAGTCATTCTATGATATAATATGTATTTCTTTATATTGGTATTTTTTATATGCTTACTTTTATTTTATAATTAAATAAATTTAAAAATTAATTAATGAAAACAATAAATAAAGTATATTAACTACAAGAGAAGAAACGCTTTTTTATTACTGCCAGAAACATACCACCTAAGGTTTCTGTATTAATAGTATTTTACTTCATATTTTTTTTACAATATTTTAGCTTTTTTTTTTGTTTTTACATTCCCATGATAAACATTTGTTTTTATAACTTTAAATTTATGATAAATATATATTTATAATTAAAATAAATTAATAATAAATAAATCCCTTAAAATATTGAAAAATATTTAAATTATTTACCCTAAGTTTAAAATAAAATTTAAATATTCAAAATATTGATTTATCATGAATTTTAATTATTATATCATTTATACATTAAAAAATATCCATCTACCGTGAATTTTATTTTAAAGAATAAATACTTATTTTACGCAATATACAAATTAAAATAATACTAATACAGAAATATATGAGCTACATAAGCATTTTTTAAAAATAAAATAAAAATTATATTGATTAAGAATTACCAATGAAAGATAGATTATTTAATTTTTAATTATTCCAAGATTTCAAATTGATAATTTCCAAAACTTGAACCAATTACATGTTTACAAAAAAATATATAAAAAAGTTGAATTTTTTCCTAAATAAATTTTAGATTTAATTTGTATATATGATGGAATCAATACTATGGTTGTAGCCGTTAGTTAAGATATAGCGAAAAATGAATATAACGAATAGGCGTTAATAGTTTTATTATATTTTGGTAGGTTACTAGTTTAAATCTAAAAACGAGGTTTAAACTTTAAATATTCCAACTCACTAATCAGTAGGTATGATACGCATTTGCTTATTCTTTAAATGTCTTAAGCACTTTTTGTCGTACAATCCATCCTATTCATTTGGAACTCACCATAATTAGTCACTTTGTCAGTAAAAATTTCTATATTCACTCCTAGAGAAACAAAATAAAACTAAAATAACCCATTTTGTATCACTTTCCTACTATTTATTTACTATTTAACACAAATGTATATTTACTGTGTGAAATTAAAATGCTTCATTAAGTGGAAATGACTCACTTCTTATAACTAACTATAATAATAATTTGTTTAACCTCTAAGTTATATTAGAATTTAAATTTATGATAAATAATTATTTTAAACATATATTAATGCAGTATTCATATTTATGTATACATATGTGTGTGTAAAAGTAAACAGTTTTTTTCTTTGAAAAGTATTAAATTTAACAAATAGAATAAAATTAAGCAAATATTTGTCTTCTTACTTGACCGCATCAAAATACTATTATATTAATAACTACAGTCAACTCAAGTTTTTTAGAAATTATACCGATCAATATCTTTTAACTAGATTGTAATTTTTTTCAAAAATTACTCTTAGGTAAAAAATTCCTTTCGCATAGATCATATTTACAAAAATTTAGGTTAATGTAAAATTATTTTATATATCATTCAAAATTGATAATATATATATATATAGAGAGAGAGAGAGAGAATTTTATGTTAATATTCAATTATTTCATATATAATCTATCATCAAAATTAATCTAATATTTTTTTTAAATATACTAAAATATAATTATTTTCTATTTTATTATTGTTACTAATTTTAATAAAAGTTAACATGAATAATTATGATAATACGAAGATATAATTTAATAGTTAAAGTTATTGATTATGTAATATTGAACATAATTTAGTTTCTCCTATATTTTATATTATATTATATATATATATATATATATATATATATATATATATGTGATTATAAAGGAAAAATACAGATAAAATATATATTTGGTTTTTCAATGTTTAGAGATTTTTATTTTTAATCTCTAAAAAAATGTTTAATTAATCTTAATTTCTAAACTTTCATTTATTGATATCTTTAGTCGTTGGTATTAGAAAATCATAGTTAAGTGATGATGTAAAAGTTATGTGGATTGTATCACGATTTGTTGTTTTACATTAATTACATTTATCAAACTACATGTATTTTTTTTTTCTACTCTTGTTGACTGGTTTTAGTCCTTCAACAATATTTTTATCAACCATGGTCTATGTAAAAAATAGAAAAAAAAAAAAAAACACAAAAAAGATGATTAAATTATATTTTAAACATATTTTTTAAAAAAAAATTGTAAATATCATCCAATGATAAATATTTTAACGATAATATTGTTCATCAAATGATTAGGTTGTATCTTCTATGTCTAATATATCATAACAGACGTAATTTGAAAACTCAACTAGAACACTTGAATAAGATGTGTTTAATATATATCTTCACAATAACTCTCAGTCTTGGGTTAATGTTGACAATAATAACATGTAATGTAAAAGAGATTGAAAAGAGAAAAATACAACAACACTTTATATTGATTCATCTATTGCAACATATTACATCAAATTCTCAATCAGCAGATTGAGTCCCACTAGAGAGACTAATGCTACAAAGTACACTTTGAGTATTTTTTGGACTTGGAGCTACTCTTGGCTATTCCATTGAGTATTGTTTGACTTGTAGTCATTATTAACTAATCCTTTAACGCGTTTTTGTGTGACTTAACAAAAATGATCAATTTTGATACATTTTAAAAAACATAGGGACCAAATTGATATTTTAAAAATCTACTGTACTAAATTGAATATTGACGCTAAATGTAGGGACGAATAAGGTAATTATACCATATATGTTTAATCTGATTTTGTGCAAGGAAAAGAAGATTATAAAAGACACTTCAAAAGAAGGAAAAGAGGTAGCTTTTTGAACTGCGTTTCGTAGGAGTAAACACATTCTAAACCTAGTTTTCTTTTCTACTTTGTAATACTTTTGTTTTTCCTCCACATGGAAGGCTAAACATTTTTTTTGTTGATTCCTTTGTAATTCCCCATTGAGTTGATCAATAAAAGTTTCATTTTTTAAAATTCTCTATAGGAGTTGTTTTAATATTCTAATCTCCTAAAAAACTGGATTTTGTGAGAGGTTGTACTTAAACGCGTGATTGAGAGTCTTCCTTATCTTTGGTTTTTTAGTTAGTTCGCATTGTTATTAATTTCTTGGGCGCATGATTCAAGAGAGAGGAGATAAGCATTCCCATGGAGTATACACATGAAACAAAGTAAGTACAGATTAAACTAGTAGATGCATTCTTTACTGGTGAGTTTCAAGTTGAATCAAATTGACGCATGTTCAATCTGGTTTTGCTCTGTTTGAGGATTGAGAAAGGAATAATCTTTAGAGAACCTGTGAGGAATTCATTGGTGGAAGAACTTGGGAGTCAACTTGCATTCTTTACTGTTTTAAATCATCATTTATATTTTCTTACTTAGCAATCAGAACCTCTTTTGCTTTACTATTATTATTACTAATTCTCATTACTTGCATATAAGTTTTGAATTTTTTTCACTTGACTCACTATTGGATTGTTGGGAGATGACTTGGGGTCATTTGACCTCATCTTGCTGACGTTAGGTAGTTTATCACTATGCTAGACGGACTACGAACGACAATTATCAAGCATCACAAAATGCTAAACATATTACTTACCTCGCAAAAGACACCAAGAAACCAATCAAAATAATTTTAAGACTCGATAGTTTCTGAAAGACTGAATTAAGTTCGAACATTTGAGACCAAGTACTTATCATATGTTTTACAAAAAACTTGGTTGTCGTATTATCCCATAATTTGACCCATCGAACATCCACATATATTAAAATCTTCTTCTCACACATTCATCAAATCTCAATGAATCTTCAACTCTAAATAAATAA
Source organism: Phaseolus lunatus (assembly GCA_013389735.1). Classification (NCBI taxonomy): domain Eukaryota; kingdom Viridiplantae; phylum Streptophyta; class Magnoliopsida; order Fabales; family Fabaceae; genus Phaseolus; species Phaseolus lunatus. The sequence continues at coordinate 9,141,981 of CM023865.1, read as the reverse complement.
TAAGAATATTCATCAATTTTTACCACCTGATACATTTATCTATATGATTTAAGTAATTAGTAAAGTTTGGACATCTTATGTCTAAAATATTCCTAACTTAGTACTGTATTCGTTTATAGGTCAAATTACCTCTTAAATAACCACTTTGCACACAAACATAGCTTCAAATCTCATCTATTCTCTTTTTAAATATATATACATCATAAACGTTATATATAGAAAATTAAACATTAAAGAATCAACATTATGCACATGCTGGTTTTTATACATAATTATATCACATAAACAGAGTATTAAAATAATATATTACAACATTTAAAATAATTAAGGTCAAACTTAAACAAGTAAAACATATAATATATCACATGAAGTGTCACTTGACCAAAATTTTTTTGTTTAAGCAATTTTCTCAAATAAAACACTATTTATTCTTTGAAGTTATCTTATTCAAACAATAAGTGTTTGTTTGAACGAGATATTTATTTATTGAAATAAGATATTTTTTTTCTTTAATAACATTCAACCACTTGAACAAGAAATTCTAAAGAAAAAACCTTATTTTTAACCTTTATATTGTTTGAATAAACTACATCTTGCTTAAACCACATATGACATATGCAAACTCAGAATATAAAAAAAAAAATGAAAAAAATAACATGCTACTTCACTTCACCTCATTTATCATTATTCTAATCATTCATAACAAAAACTCATTTTTACTCATGAAAATAGTAGTTCATTAGTATCAGTCAAAATTAATTTCATTAATGGAGTAAATAATACACAACAATTCATAAATCATTATTCAAAATTCGCTAAAGTGTTAAAAAAAAATTGAACTTATCAAAATCAGCAACAACTCAAAATTTACATGTATATCACCTCAAATCAAAACTTTATACACGTGATTTTTGTAAAAAATATAAGGAACTAAAAACTAAATTTACCTAAGAAAAAGTACACGTGATTGTCACGTTAGATTCTTAGTCCACATAATAAGTCATCTGAAAAATCCTTTCATTAATTATCAATGACAAGGCTAATAATTAACAAATAAAATTTTAGAAACAAAAATGGATGAAACATTTATTTATAAATTAAAAAATGAAATTTCTAAAAGTTGGTAAACTCAAATCATAATTTGTACAAAATCCAAAAATAATTGGATAGCTCCTCTTATTTAATGATATAACTTACATTAGTTACCAAGCATTCAATAACTTTTATATAAAATATATATTTTTAATCTAACAAATTAATTATAATTATGTACGTCCAAATTTATAAAAAACGAACCTGATCGTACTTATATATATATTAATTTCTAACATTGAATGTCATTTTAAAAAATATTTTAAATCCAGTTATGTTATTTTAAAAACATTCAATTTTTAATATTATAGTTTAAAATAAAAAAATATTCAAGTAATATATCTATCTAACTACGTAATAAACGAAACCTTGAAAAAAATTAGTATTCATGAAAATTTGAACATTGCAGCTGAAATTGGATCTAATAAAAATCAACCAGCCTTATTATAACTAGTAAAGAATTTAATTGAGTATATTAATATTATTTGTTAAAGTAAGAGGTGGTGGTAGGTATTAGTGTATGAGAATGTGTTTTCTGCATATGTTTTGATGTGGAACTGAAATTATTGCATGAATTGCAAAAGTATTAACTAGGTTAGTAGCATTTTGGTGGATAATCAAATGATGGATCAACACGAGTTGGAATTGGAGAACAGTGTGAAAGTAATGCGCACGATGAATAGATGGAATATGATTATCCTGTGGAATAGAATACCGCTTCTGCATTTACATATTCCGGCTTCACCATCATGGCAACCTGGGAATTCAAAAATCACCTTCAACCTCTCAAATTTATCCAAGCCAAATGTTTTTTTTTAAGATATTTCATAGTAGTAAATTTTATTTTATAAATTAATTTTTGTAAATTATTTTATAAAATCGAGTTAAACTTTATTTTAATTTAATACTAATAATAATATAATATAAATTTAACATTTCATAATATATAAATTAATTTTATTTTAAAAATTAATTTTATTAATAGTTTTATAAAATTAAATTAAACTTAAATTCCATTTTAATAATGATGTTGTGTAGATTTAAGGATAGAAAAAAATGGACATAATTATTTATTGGTGGTTTCTTTGCTTTTCTTGATGTTTAGACGACTTTGGTTGCTAAGTTTTATGAAGTTATATATGCTATTGAATAAGCTTAAAAGATGGGTATTACTAGTTTATGACTTTAATGTAATTATGTTTTGGTTTGTGTTGCATTTATTGTTATGACTAATGTTTCTTAGATGTTTTATAATAGGTGGAACACTTGTTTTAACTACTGTGGGAAAATCAGGTTTAGGATTTCTCACATTTTTCGTGAAGGGAATGCATGTGCTTATAAACTTGCTAATTTAGGCTTTATTCATATAGAGTATTTTCATTGGTATAATAGACTTCAATCTAGTCTTTTATCAGAGTTCTTTATTAATAGGTATAAATTACTTATGTATCGTTTTTGTTAATATATGAATTTTGGTCTAATCCCTCCTTATTTTCTTGTATTTTCTTCATTTTTTTCTTTTAATAATATTTTTTCATGTGATAGAAGATGATTATTATTATTTGAGGTGTCATTCTATCTGCAATATCAAGTTTCATAATAATATCTAACGTAAGAGCTATTATAAAAAAAAAAAAAGAAAAAAAAAATGAGCTGGTAATGAAAAGAGATGCACACCATTTAAAAAAATATAATTAAGAGAGAAAAGTTTATTAAAGTGATTTTTTTTTACACAAATTAAGGATTGACAAGACTTATGAATATTTTGTACCTATAATATAATAATGAAAATTAATATATTTGTACTTTAAAAAATATATTATAAATACACTAAAATGCTTTTTGTGTATATTAAATAATTATAAAATCAATAATTTTTATTTGCATGACAAATTATATTTGAATAAATTTTAATCAAATTATAATATGAAAAGTGTGTGTCAATTTTTTTTAAATGCATGTTATTTTAACAGTGGAGTTTTTAAATGACAGTAGAATTAAAAAAAGTTACGAAAAAATGATTACCAGAAACGATTTGGGCAAGGCAAGAACCTAATTCATCTTTGCTTCCATGTGCTACTGACACAAAAGTTTTTTTAGAAAAATAAAAACGTGATGTAAAATAGTTCCTTGATAGTTTCAGAATCAATTAATGAGAAAACCTTTAGAATAAATTATATTTTCCAAAGTCGAAACTTTATTCTTTGGAGCATATCTCATTTGCTGTTGCACCAGCCATTCAACCTAATTACTTTTCACCAAGTACATTTGTTGTCCCTTCATTCTATTAGATAAGTCCAAAATAAAAAAATAAAAAAATAAATAAAACAGAAATAGAATTAAATTTAAGTTGAAGTTTGTATTGTATGTTTGATGGAATTAAGAAAAAAAGGAAAACAATTTATAAAGTGAAATCTACATGTATTATATACTATAAAATATTATTATATCAGTCATTCTGATTTTCCAATACTATATATAATTTAAATTAGGAAGCAACTAAAAATAACTATAATAAATTATTCACTAAATTTCTTCAGCTAAAGTGTCATTTAACAAAAAATGAGAATTGACAAAATGTCGTCACAAAAGGTTGTTCCAGCTAAACTGTCCCATTTTGAAAAAGAGAATTGATAACTTATCTTAGTTAAATATAAAATAATATAACACTGATAAAATAAATCACCAAGCGATTAATTCTAACTGATAAACTGTTCCTTTGTTGAAACAGAAACTTGACAAGTTGTTCGTTAAATAAACTTATTTTAAATAATAATAATAGTAACTATTAGAATTTAATGGTAAATTAAATGAAAAAAATACTACATTATGCACTAAATATCCAAATAATGTTTTTTTATAAGATAAAGTATAAGCTCAAACAACAGACATGGTGATAAAACAAATAAATTAAAAAGAAAGAAGCATATAAAAATGGAAAAAGATTACTGATTTTTTTCGTTTTATTTCTATCATATATTTTATTTTTCATTTGAAAATTTATTATCATTGTTTTTTTTTTCCCTTTTCCATGATATTTTTCATCTCAAACAAACTCAAGTAGGTTCAGATTGTGTTAGAATAAACTTTTTATGAGTGTAAATAAAACTTTTCTGAAGCTTAATTCATTTTCTTTTCTTATAAATGACATCACCAGAGTTAAAGTTTTTATACGATCTCAAATAAATTCCGGCAACTTCTTCCTGCACCTCTACATTGTTTTTCCTGCACCCCCTACATTTTCGAAAAAGACATTTTTGTCCCTTTTAGAAAATGACTTCCAAACTATTCTTTTTAAAATATTTCTAGAACATCTTTTCTGGAACATGTTTTATGAATTCCAGATTTATCAATCTGGAAATGAAAAAAATGCGTTCTGGAACAGGTGTTCTGGAATGATTTTTTGTTTTCTGGATTTTGTATTTTAGAAATATTATTTGCTTAGGGAACTACCATTCTGGAAATACCTAAAGTTGTAAAGGATCATTTTGGTATTTTTTAAGAATATAGGAGTGCAGGAAGAAGAATGTAGAGGTGCAGGAAGAAGTTGCCAAAAATTCCGTGGGAAAAAATTGTGTTTACACCCATTTAACCCATTTCATTATACAACCCTAAGGTAACTACTACTTACACATCCTTTTTTAATAATGCAACTCCTTTTTCAGAAACTACATTTTGGAGCCTATCTCAAGCATACCTTTCCGCTTCAAGTTAAAGGAGGTTCATGGTTTGGGCTCTTTCTTTTGTACCCCTATAATTTTTTTCTGCACCTCTGTTGGGTGTACGAAATGTTCAAAGTATCTCTCCATGTAGTTTCGTTAGGAAGATTCTCAATTGAGGGATTTAAATAGTTTTTAAATTGTATAATTGGGTAGGTAAAAATTTGGGTGTTGTATTTTGGATAGTAAAATTTGAAATCATTAATTTTTAATGTTTTTCAAGATTTTAGATTCCGGATTAATGTATTTCTCGATTACATAATTCAAATAATTTTTTTCACTTTTGAATTGTCTAATTCATTTTTTTTTTCACTTTTAAATTAGTTCACTTGGAACTATTATTTTTTCACTTCCAGATATTTTCCACTTCTAAATTGATCTGAAAGTGAAATAGTAATTTTGAATTGCTCTTTATTTCTAGATTGATCAATCTGAAATTTATTTTTTCACTCTCAATTAGTCAATCCGAAATTAAATTTTTCCATAGTCAATATGGAACCAAATGACAGTCCAAAAATAATTTTTGCATTTTCAAATCCTAAATCCAAAATTTGTTTCTTTATTTAGGTGTCCGGTGACATAACGAGATGTTAAGGGAGTAGTAGTTAATATGTGGGATTGATATCCCTCATTTCCATTCTTGGAAAGAGTTTATATATCTATGCCTAATCCATTATGAACTCAATATTATTCATATATTTAATTAAAAATAAATATAATTTTTTTAAATTATGTGTATTATTTTTTTTGTAACATCGTGACATGACATCCTAACTTATTTGTCTATGCAAAGTAAGTATCTCCCAACTAGTGGTACATGTGGGTGAGTGTGACAACTCCCTATGCATACCCACCACACATTCTCAAATTGTCAAATAGCAACAAATATGACACATGGCACACTTTTATCAGTAAATAGTGTGCATCTAACTAAATTCAACAAATACGCACGAGCTGCATATTCCCACATGTAGTGGAAAATGCTATCCTCATACACCTTACACAACCAACTCAATCTGATGTGAGTACCAAGACACTACCTCAACTCTCTCGTGGTGTTATCAAACTTCAACCTAAGTAGCTTAACCAACAATGAAGATACTAATGTGAAATTCAACATCACAAATGAACAAAATTATCCCATAATGGAGAGATGCAACAATGTTGACACATGATCCAGAGTGATGATCATCTCACCAATAGGGAGGTGGAAACTATTGATATCACAATGTCACCTCTCAACAAAGGTTGGTATGAGACCTTTATCAGCGATCTCATAATTAGTTTTGCTTAATGACAACAATCCGATGTTAAGCATTGCAATCTCAATTTAGAGATGAGTGATCCTAAACTTACATAACTTGCGTTCATGGGAGACTAACTTAAGTTCCCCTCGATTATCACCCTCCAAGAGTCTACAAGTCACGTGGTCAGTGTAACTTAATAGAAATAACGTATCAACAATTCTCCCAACAAATCCTACTTGCTCATCATGTCTTGTAATAACTAGTGTCAACACATCACCATCAATGACAATGATAATTTATTTCATATCTCTTCTATAGAGTGCACACAATCCATAATATAGAAATACATTTCAAAATACACAATTTAAAATATACATTTTGGATTTTATATTCTGGAATGTATTTTCAAATTTTAAAATTAGAGCTAACACATAACAAGTAAGGAAAAAAAACTAGATAACAACTTGCCCTTTTAACGGCTGTGGCAGTGCAACATAGTCGTTGTTAATGGTGGCCAATGCAGTTGCAGCATCTCGCACTCATGAACCAAATGGAAGCGGCGGGCGAATGAAGAAGAAGATGTGAGGCAGAATAAAATGTAGGTTTAAATATAAATATAAATGAGGGGTAATTTGGTCTTTTAACATGTACTATGAGAGTACAGTTTAAAATTTATGGGGTACATAATGCAAATTCTCACGAGGTTTTTACTTGGAGCCTTTCTTCCTTCACTTCCGTACTTTCCTTTTACAATCTTATAAATATATAAATATGAAAATTCTGACTTTGTCTTTTTTATGTCTAACTCTTTTAATTAACTTTATATATATATATATATATATATATATATATATATAGTATATATATGTGAAGGATTTTATCTACACAAAGTCTGAACATCGAAAATAAAATTTTTAAGAAATATTGTGACTAAATAAAATGAAAATAATAGAAATAAATAATAAAAAGAAAATTAATAAATAAATATAATAATTATATAAAAAATTAATTAATTATTAAAAATAATTATTTAAAATAGAGAGGGAATTTGAAAGAAGAACACCTCATATTGTACAAAATTTATATAATTTTTATATATATTATGAATAATTATAAATATGTAAAATATTAACATAGAGGTTATGTTATGATTAATCTTTTCTTTAAGAAAATCTTATTACAAATCAAAATTAGTCCAAATTTCTAATTAAATAACAATAATTTATATAATAGCTAGGGTGTTAGATCATCTCCTCCATCAAAAAAATAGGTTAGAGATGGTTGTTATTGTGCTTGGTGTTCGTGACTTCTTTGTTGGAAGTTGCAACAATAAGGGAGACAACAACGTTGTTGGTGAGGAGATCAATTTTAGTAACGATTTTCTTCTCGACGAGTATGGTTGAAGAAAACACACTATAAAAAAATCATTGATTAGAAATCAATTTTAGAAACAAAAAATAATTAGTTGTTATACTAACTAAATTAGAGACCATTTTGAAGACTAAAAAAAAAAAATTTAAATTAGTTTCTATTATTGTTAAATGGTTTCTAAATTGATATTTAATTAGCTACAAAGATTTTTGCTACCAAATTTAGAATCTAAATAATTGGTAGTTAAAATCTTGGTTGCTAATTAGATAACAATAATAGAAACTAATTAGAAACCAACAATTTTTTTAGTTTCCAAAATGGTCTCTAATTTGGTTACTATAGCAACTAATTATTTTTTATCTCTAAAATTAATTTTTATTTAATAATTTTTTTTAGTGACAATTAAGATTATAGAAGTCTCATGGATTGTGCAATCCATAAGTTTTTCGAATTGTGCAGTCCCAAAGACATTTTTATTTTCTAGATTGCATAATTCGAAAAAAAAAAAAAATTTTTTTATATTTGAGGATGCAAAATCAAAATATAGGATACATGAAAAAATGCCCTTATACTTGTACCCTATTTTTTATTTTTTATGCAGCTCATGGAGGGTGTGTAAAGACCAAAATATCTTTAAAAGTAAACTTTTTTTTTCTCTTTCTTCCTGATAACTCCATTTCTTAATTATAAATTTGTTATAAAACAAAATTAGACCTAGAAATAACTAGTTGGAAGCAAAGTTTTAATTTCTTTTATGAGAGAGACACTAAAAAACAAAAGTAAAAGAAAAATACTATATAGTTAAATTAATGCATGTCAAGTTTCAATAATTTTTTTCAGCTTCAATATAAAGAGGGAAAAAAAATTATTGAAAATAACCAGTCCTTAGAAAATTTAATTAAACCATTAATTGTGCTAACACAGACACTGACAAAGGAAAAAAAATGGCACTGTTGTTGTGTGAGCATTGTCTTACAAATTCTGAAATGCAGATACATGAGTGGGATGAAATAGTTTGCAGACCAAATATAGCAAGAATCAGCTGAAAAGAAACAGAAGTTCGTTATGGATCTGAACAAAATCCAAAACGATTAATTCAACTTCTTAATACAAAAATCATTCTTTAATTCTTTTGCAGACATATATAATTTAATTTTGATAATCTGTTAGCATTGTTTCTTATAGAAGCAAAATAAAGTGATTTCATTACCATTTTTTTATTATTTAGACTGTCATTAGAAAAAAAAAAAACAGAAGTCTAATGATCTAATTAATGTATATATTCAGCTATAGTATAATATAATTAATATATACATCCTTTTTATTTTATTTTTTATCATCATTTTTAATAATTATTCTTGAGTTTTTCATCTGTAATAAAATATTTCTGTCATATATAAATATTCAGACATGAAACTTTAGTTAAGATATCAAGTCGTGTGTTTATTATTTATAAAAAAAATTGAAAATCAAGTAGTATAAAATTTACAAAATTCAAGCATATATTATTAAATTTAGATTCTCTGTTAAACCAAAATTAAAATCAGTATGAGTGAATACAGCGACGGTTTTTCTTGTATTTGAACGTGTATTCTTTGAAATTTCCACAAAGATTGGATCTAGGTCTTCTTTCTTTTTTTCTTTGGTTAATTATTTCGATTTTTAAATCATGCAAAGAAAATTGTGAGGGCCCACGTAAGGGTTACAATTTATTTTCCTATTATGACTAATCTCTCTGTATTTGTAAAGAAATACATAAATAATGAAAACTAAGGAGAGAAAAGAATAAGTAAATTCAGAGTTTTGAATCCGAATTCAGTGAAACTCACCGTTGAATCTCGTTACCTCGATTAGAAAATGGAAAAATTAGCGACATAAAATCACTTAGAAGTATTGAGACTAAGTAAATAAGAAATATAAGTTAAAAAATATAATTTCTGTTAATGAATTAATAGTTACTTCTAATAAGCAGGCCCTAAAAAATTAGGTATTTTCACCTCAAAAATTTATCACATTTAAGATATTATCTGTTTTAAAAATGTTGGAATTTAGTCACGATTTAAATTTTAAGAATTATTTTAAAAGATTAAAAAATATATATATTTATAATATTATTGACATATACTTCTAATCTATACGTGACTATTGCACTGCAGCGCCATATATGTACTAACAATTCATACATCAATCGTTAAATAAATCTTAATAACGAATTAAGAATATTCAGCGAGAATCGGATTCGTATTTCAAGAAGGTAAGATCAAACATTATCGTAGATGCGAAATTTTTTAAGTCTCTTTATAAAAAAATTAAACTTTGAGAGATACACAATCTTGGAGTCTCTACTAAAATAAAAATTCTTAGAAGAATCAATTAAAAATGAATGATGATAATTCAAAAGTTCATATAACTAATTACCAGAAATTTATTTAAAGGAAGCTCTTAAATTGTCCCGATAATTTGTTTACTATGGAAAGGAGTGTTTCTCTTTACTTATTAATCAATGATTTGAAAATAAAAAAAAATATTTAGTAAGTATTATCTTAATTTTTATGTATAAAACACTACATATATGTTTTCACTACTAGTAGTACAAATTTTAAAATTCAATTTTTTTAATATAATATTAGAGTCTAACTCATCTGATTTTATCAAAGTTAAATTATACTTCCCGTTTTTAAATGTTTTGAATCCCTTAATTAAGTAATAGTGTGGACATTTAGTGATATTTTTTTGTTGTTAAAATTTGTGAAGTGGGGTGGGGCATTATTTATCCTCCTAAAATGATGAGATGACAGCCTCAAAGCCATGGATCCATATTGCCAAGTCATGCCAGCAATTCATGTCTCTCTTAGCAAAGCAGTTCATGCTCAACTCAATAAATAATTAACTATGCTTCTCCCATCTATAACCCCACTTTCATGGAATCAGATCTAAAAGGAATATTAATCTCTTCTACCATACTCATTCCTCTACAATTTAATGTATACGTACTATTACGTACTTCTCTTTATGCAGCATATTCATACATTTACCAGCCTTTAATTGTCCCCTCTCTGTTTGTTAATCGATATCCAAACACAACCCTATCATGCAATACAAGGAGTTTGAAAAGATGACTAATTAATATTCAACAAATAATCCACTCAAATTGTAGGGTGGGATTAAAAAAGAAAGAATCACTAATCAACATGATGAATGAATACATGATCATGGATGGCTATGCCAGTGTTTCTATAAGAGAAGTAGTATGAACCAGCTTAGTGCCTTTGATCTCCTCCATTCTCTTGCTTTTGGGATGAAGCAACTTGGACCAGAAGCTACTTTTCTTGCCACTCTTCTTACTAGGATTATCACCTTCACCTTCACCTTCGTCTCTTCTTCTTCTTCTTATTCTCCTGGTGGAAAGAACGCTCATTGACTTGCTTTTGAGGAATCCAGCGTGCTTGGCGGTGAAGAGAAAGAGGGAGGCGGTCTTTGGTTGATTGGAGAAAGGAAAAGGAAGGGCTGTGGGAGAGGCGCAGGAAGAGGGAGAAGAGGAATAGGAGGAGAGAGAAGAAGAAACGGAAGATGAAGGAGATGAAGAAATAGAGTTTGTTTTACGCGAAGAAGAAGAGGGTGAGGGTGAGGAAAGTTGAGAAAGCTTGTCTCCCAAACAAAGAGAACATACTCCAGGTGATTGGCGATGTTTGGGGTGCTTCTTGCAACGAGCATGGGGCATGAACCTCCCAATGATGTCCTTGTCTTTTGAGGGTGGTCTTGGAAGGGTTGCCATTTTTGAAGTCTTTTATGAAGTGAGGAGAAGTGGCTGATATATAGAGAATGAGAAGAAGGAAGGAGGAAGGAGAAAGTTGGCAGGGTGAGGGTGTGTTTCACTTTCCATGATAGTTCATGGGTGTTTCCTCAAAATGCTCTTTTTGACGATATTTGCATGCAAGTTGAAGAATATTAATTGGAATTTGGCTAAGTTAAAATGGACGACCCTGATTGATGCATGTGGGTTAAGACGGTGGTTTTGATCACTCCTCATTCTGTAGAAAAGGCCAAACCTCTTTTCTGGGGCGGCTTGGAAAATCAAACCAACCTTGTTGCTGTTGACTACGGTAAACCATTCAACTCAACTCCCCTTTTTCTATTGCTATTTTCCAACCATGCAAATTACTCTCTTATTTTCTCCACTCCCCTAATTTTCATTAAATGCATTTTAGTGTTATTATTATTTTTAACATAACATATCTTCGTTCAAAATATATTTATTAATTTCTTCGATAATGCGCTTTATTATATAGGAAAGATATATGAACCTCACACTGCATGCATATTATTATTATTATTTACTAAATAAGATTATTACTAAAGACCCCATTCTTCTTATTATTGTAGTGTATCTTCGAAGATGAAGCAACTTTCTTCTCAGGCAACATGTGCATTCAGACATTCGAGTCAAATGTAAGTGCAGGGTTATAATACATGTGTAATAAACTATAATAAAAAAATAAAATTTAAGTTTAATTCAATATTTTAAATCTTGTAAATAACATAAAATTTGTACTAATTTATATATTAGTATATATTATGAAAAATACTTATTTTTAATTGATGTATCTCAAATACACTTTTTTATTTGAGACTGTACATAACAACATAACACTACATATTTACAGCAATAAGTAGTTAAATAAAACTAATAATCTGTTAAGTGGTCTACGGCTGAGCCACTGGCCAAAGGGAATTAGGGAAGAAGATGCAAGAGAAGTAGCAAGAGAGATTGAGGCAATTTTCTTCTATATCTTTCTGAAAGCAAACATTACAATTTAAAGGGAAAACGTAAACTATCCCTAATAACTGTAAATGAAAACGTGGCCTAATAACTGTAAATGAAAACGTGGCCTAATAACTGTAAATGGAAACGTGGGCATCCCCATTATCTCCTTTACTTCAGCACAACTAATTCTAAGACTATTTCAAAGAAAGAAATTCACCACTCATTAGTTAGCATCATAACAATCCACCCCACTTGAAATCACCTTGTCCTCAAGGTGAAACTGAGGGTAAGTACGGAAAAAACGCCATTTATCTTCCCATGTCGCATCTTCCCTTGATTGACCAACCCATTTAACCAAAATCTCTGTTTTTGGCCGATATTTCCCTTTTTGCACGACTCGTTCTTCCAAGATCCCCTCTGGTTGGGGCGCCACCTGTAACTGGACAGGTCCATTGACAGGAGGTGGCATCGGTTCCAGAACAGGGCCTTCTCTTTTTCGTAACAAACTCACATGAAACACATCGTGAATTAAGGAACCAGGAGGTAATTCAATCTGATATGCAACCTTTCCTACCTTAGCGAGAATTTTGTAAGGGCCAAAAAAACGCGGACTTAACTTAGCTGATGCTCGAGAGACCACACTTGACTGTCTATATGGCTGTAGTTTAACATAAACATGATCCCCTACCTCATATTCCAATTCACGACGGCGTTGGTTTGCAAACTGCTTCATACGACCTTGAGCTTTTAAGAGGTTGGCTCGTAAGGTTTTCAGGATCAGATCACGGTCTTGAAGGTAGTCTTCGACAGCTTGAACCTTAGTCGTTCCTGGAACATATGGCAAGATTTTTGGAGGCAGCCGTCCATAAACAACCTGAAAAGGAATTAGCTTGGTGGACGTGTGAACTGAAGTATTATAGCTATATTCCGCCCATGGTAGCCAATCCACCCATTTTTTTGGCTTGTCACAAACAAAACAACGCAAGTATTGTTCCAGAATCCGATTAACAACTTCTGTTTGTCCATCTGTCTGCGGATGGTAGCTAGAACTCATGCATAAAACCGAACCTTGCAACTTGAATAGAGCTTGCCAAAAGGAACTTATGAAAATTTTATCACGATCACTTACAATCGTTGAAGGGATACCATGCAAGCAGACAACGTTGGCTACAAAATCCCGAGCTACACTTGAAGCAGTAAATGGATGCCGCATAGGTACAAAGTGAGCATATTTTGAGAGTCGATCTACAATCACCATTACCACTGTAAACCCGTTAGACGCAGGTAATCCTTCCACGAAATCCATGCTAATGTCTTCCCAAATTCTGTTTGGAACCGGAAGTGGCTGTAACAACCCAGCAGGTTGCATGGTGTCAATCTTGGCTCGTTGACACTCATGACATTCCCGGATATATCTTTTCACAAAATCTTTCATGCCCAACCACCAAAAATTGTGCTTCACCTTAGCAAGAGTTTTATGAAAACCAAAATGCCCTCCTTCAGGAGAGGAGTGACACATAACCAACACAGTGGATAAAATAGGAGAATTGGAGCTCAACAATATAGCATCATTTCTAAACCAAACTCCATCATGTTTCACAAGGTTACCCTTAACTTTAATAGGCAAGGATGAAGGTAAATTCAAATAAAAAGGGTCTGTGTGTACCTCCTCTTGAATGGTAGTCCAAATGGTGGAACAAGGATGTGAAACATTTAAATAATGAAACTCGGGCGTACGAGAGAGTGCATCTGCGCCTTGGTTCAAACTTCCCTTCTTATATTCAATTTTGTAGTCAAATCCCAAAAGCTTGGGTAGCCATCTGGACTGAGCTGGGGTAGTGATTCGCTGCTCCATTAGATACTTGAGACTGACATGGTCTGTTTTCACCACAAAAGGTCGACCCAGTAAATAGTGCCGCCATTTCCGAACTGCCTTTACAATAGCTAACATCTCCTTCTCATATGTAGACCAAGATAACATGGTTCCCTTTAAGGGAGCACTGAAATAAGCCAAGGGTCTTCCACGTTGAGTGAGAATAGCTCCTATACCCACCCCACTCGCATCACACTCCACCGTAAATGGGTGAGACCAATCGAGCAAAGCCAAAGTAGGAGGGGTTGTCAGGGCAATTTTCAACTCCTGGAAAGCCACTTCTGTCTTTTCATCCCAAATAAAAGGGCCCTTGCCAACTAGTTTATGCAAGGGGGCAGCAATACTTCCAAATCCCTTGATAAACTTTCGATAATAACCCGCCAACCCCAAGAAACCGCGTACCCCTTTTGCGTTAGTTGGAGTAGGCCATGAAAGTACAGCCTTAACTTTATTTGCTTCAACCGCCACACCTCCCGATGAAATAACATGCCCCAAATAGTTAACTTGAGAAACTCCAAAACAACATTTTGAGGGCTTGGCAAAAAGTTGATTAGTATTTAATAATCCCAAAACAATACGTAAGTGTTCAAGATGATCATTCAAGGTCTTTGAATAAATAAGAATATCGTCAAAGAATACCAATATAAACTTACGTAGGTATGGCCTGAAAATGTCATTCATTAAGCATTGAAAAGTGGCTGGAGCATTGGTGAGGCCAAAAGGCATAACAACGAACTCATAATGTCCGTCATGTGTTCGAAACGCTGTCTTTGGAATGTCAGTTTCCCGGACCCGTATTTGGTGATATCCAGCACGAAGGTCCAGCTTAGAAAAGATCGTAGCACCATATAGTTCATCTAGTAGCTCGTCTATTACTGGAATTGGGTACTTGTCCTTCACAGTGATGTCATTGAGGGCCCTATAGTCCACGCAAAACCGCCAAGTGCTGTCAGATTTCTTCACTAACAAGACCGGCGATGAGAACGGGCTATGGCTGGGGCGAATTAATCCATCACGCAGTAACTCTATAACTTGTTTTTCAATTTCCATCTTCTGCAAATAAGGTTGGCGATATGGCCGAGAGCTCACTAGTTTGGCTCCTGGAATTAAAGGTATGCCATGGTCATGGAAACGCCTTGGGGGCAATTTTTTTTGGCTCTTGAAAGACCTGCTCATATTCGGTTAAAACATGTTGGACGGCTGGACAAGGACTTGAGGTAGAAGAAAGCTCAGCTTCGACCCTATTAACCTGGAGAAGTAAGGCAATACCCTGTATTCCCATCAGCTCGTTAGCCTTTAAAGCAGTCAAATCCGACCCCTGCAACCCTTGTAACTTATGTGTTGAACCAGCATGATGGAACCCAAGAGTGAGATTCTGGAAATCGATTTCAATAGGCCCCAAAGTCTTCAACCACTGAACGCCTAAGACAATCGGACAGGCTGCGATTGACAGAACAAAAAAATCAGTGGTTATAGTGTAACCTTGAATAATGATTGTAAGTCCTCTCACTCATCCCACACAAGCTAACTTGTCACGGTTTGCGACGACCACTTCCAATTTGACCCCATTATCCACCGTCAATCCGAACCGCTCCACTAACGATTGCTCGATGAAATTGTGAGTACTACCACCATCAATTAAGACCACCACATCTTTGTTATGAATTTTTCCCGACAACCTTAAGGTTTGGGGAAGGATGGTGCCGGAAATTGCGTGGAAAGAAATCTCCGCGGAAACCTCCTCAGGAGGGTTCTCATTGGCTTCATCCTCATGGCTGTTGCTCTCTTCAACATCATCGACTTCACTGATCATGAATAGTTGGGGCTTGGTGCACTTATGACCCGGAATGTAGCGATCATCACAGTAGTAACACAACCCCTTTTTCCGACGTTCGTTGGCCTCTTCTCCTGATAAACGGCGAACTGGGCTTGGGGCAGGTAAAGCTAGGCGTTGAGATGGTGCTGGCCCTAAAATTCCAGCAGAGTGTGGGCCTTTAGGCAAGGAATTAAAATTGGTAACCCGAGTAGACGAGGTAACTCGTCGTTGCAAGTTCAATTTCTCCTCAACCAACCTGGACAACCCCATTGCATCTGTCATTGTGCGTGGCTTCTTGAGTTTCACCTCCAACCGTATCTCTTCCTTCAGCCCACCTACAAAACAGCCAAGTAAGAAAGACTCCGGTAGGTTATCAATACGGTGGGACAATCGTTCGAAGGCTTCAATATAAACTGCAACTGTGGTGATATGTTTGAGTCGATGAAGGGATTCTGAAGGGTCATCATAATCAGTCGGCCCAAAACGGCTCAGCAAAGCCGTGGTAAATTCCCTCCATGTCATCAGACCTCGTGATTTAGCAAACCACCGGTGCCACTGTAAGGCAATACCGTCAAGATGAAAAGAGGCAAGACTGACACGATCTGTATCAGCAACGTTCTGAAATTCAAAATATTGTTCAGCCTGAAATATCCACCCCGTCGGATCATCACCACCAAACCGAGGGAAGTGGAGTTTTAGGTAGGGTTTCCCTTCATTACCGATTGTAATTCCCTTGCTAGAGTCAAAAGGTTTCTCAGAATCCTTCTCCTTAATGTCCTGAACGTCTGTCACTAACTTGTGGAACATGGCAGTGAGCTTTTCGAGAGTCTCATTAGTGTTCTGCTGGAATTGTTCGAGAGATTGTTTACGTGTTTCCATTGGATCAACACCGCTCTGATACCACTGTTAAGTGGTCTACGACTGAGCCACTGGCCAAAGGGAATTAGGGAAGAAGATGCAAGAGAAGTAGCAAGAGAGATTGAGGCAATTTTCTTTTATATCTTTCTGAAAGCAAACATTACAATTTAAAGGGAAAACGTAAACTATCCCTAATAACTGTAAATGAAAACGTGGCCTAATAACTGTAAATGGAAACGTGGCCTAATAACTGTAAATGGAAACGTGGGCATCTCTATTATCTCCTTTACTTCAGCACAACTAATTCTAAGACTATTTCAAAGGAAGAAATCCACCACTCATTAGTTAGCATCATAACATAATCTTTCATTAAACTAAATTTTAAATGATTTTAAAAAGTAAACTTTAATTTAACTTAATTTATAAAATAAAATTAATTTTACATATTATAATTTTTTTTTTTTAACCGACGTGAGATTTTAAAGTGTAATGACTTAATGTATCTAGTTTTCTTCCGCCAAAGCTTATTTGGAATATTAGACATTATTAGTTTCTGCGATGTAGGAAACGAATATCTGATATATATTCTCTGTTCATACCTTACATTCAAAACACGTAACGAAGACCACTACCTAAATTAGCACAAACTCAGACTAATCGGTATACACACTTTTTATAACTGATTATATATATAAAGTTAGTGAATAGAGTGATATTAAATATTTAAGAATTTATTGTCTGAGTTGGTAGGAGCAGAGTAGCATGTGAGGTGTGTGTGGTTTGGTTGGACTATTTGTGAGTACAGAAGCAGTAGTACGTTGCCATGCCTTGACTTAGGCTTCAGTACAGACAATGCACTGCGTGTCTTTCATTCTTAACTTCTGAGTTGTTGTGTCACAGCTGTACTTTCCTTTCGTCAATGAATCAATTGGATTCACTGATTCACCCATTCTATCATTCATTTTATTCTTCTTTGGAAGATGCAGTTTCAAGGTAAGTGTGTTCCTATTGCAGAGGCCTTTCCTTTCCTCTGTTTTCTTTACAAACAAATCTAAATATAATTTATAACTTCAACACAATATAAATACATCATTTCATTGTTAATAATAATATTTTACTGCGTTAAATAAAAAATAAAACATTTTTTAAATTGAGAAGAAAATTATAAAAAGTTATTTCAAAATTTAAAGTTCAAAAATAAAATTTAAATCAAGCTTGGTTAAGGTTAAAATAAAGATACCTATTCAAGTCGAATATATCTAAAGTAAATATATATTTAACTTAATATAATAAGGATACGTTTAAGACAAGTATTCTCTATTTAAAGTAAATAACATATATGGCCAATTTTATCATTTAATAATCTTTAATTAATAAAAGTTGTTAAGTTAAAAATTATTTTACCGTAACTTATATTTACAAATTTTCTATCAATGCAAAATTATTTAATGTTTTATTTGTGTTGTGTGCATCAAAATTAGCATAACACAATGTTAGCAATACATCATTTACCATACATCTTCTCTTATTATCTAAAGTTAATTGAAAATCACAAATTTGGTGAATCACATCTCTCAAATTTAAACTCCTCGTCTTAATTGTGTGTAGTTTTAATAAATTCCAGCCAATTGAATGGAATGGCATATTATGCTGTTGCAATTAAGAATGACTCCATCAAACATGAAGCAAAGCAATATACAAATAGATTAAAGAATAGCCACCAAGTATGGATCTCCCTTCAGCCTCACTTCTCATCTCACTTTCATAATATCAAGTGTATGTTTCGAAAAAGAAAAAAAAACAGCACATTATAAACAGGAACCCTTTGCCAAAACTAGTAGAAATGACAATGGATCGAATTCCTTTCAACAGAAGTAATATAACGTTCAGTTATTTAGGTTGGTGTAGAAAGACTTACTAAAAGAACATTTTTCGAGATGATTCAGAAAAAAACGACAATTTCTCAAAAAATCAAATTTACTGAAAGCGTAAAACTATAATTTTCATGCAGCTTATTTAACCTGTTCAGCATTTCCCATTTCCTTTTCCATTGCATGACACTAATTCGCTAGAGTTTTGGAAACAGTGTGATTAGGTAGTTTTTAATCAATGATTTGGAACCACACAAAAGTGTCAAAGCTGTTACTTCATTGTTTGGAAAATTTCAAGGGAAGTTGCACTTGAAGATTACACAGTCAATGGCAATCTATAAAGCATGATAAATGCATGGGATACATTATCACTTAAAACATGTATGCAAATAATAATAGAGTGGCTTGAATCCCCTTTGATAATCTCTTTTCATTAATGAAAAGAATCCCCAGACAAAGGTTTAAGGTCTTTCCAGTTTTAAAAATTCCACTCCATTAACTCCATACATCCAAACATAAACAAAAATAATAGACATGAAATTTATTGATAATTTTGATAGTCCAAATCATTCATCGCATTACATACATGAATGATATTGATATGTTAATATCCAATCAAGATATCAAATATTTGTGCCGGGCAATAACTCCAGATGTTGCAGTTCAAAAGAAGCGAGAACAAACAACAAAACGAAGGGCATGTCCTCTTCATGAAAAAAATATCTGCAGTTACAAAGTATCTTATACTACTCAATTTGGTTATTTAGCCGTTTGGGAAGCTTCAGAAGTATTGACTTCAATAGGACACTGAGATACATATGGTTTGAGCTGAAAAAAAGATGGGACTATATGAATCAACTATGCATGAAAAAACTAAATTCATAGTAGGGTTAGCATTGCAGAAATTGTTGACCTATAGTCATTCATGAAGAGAAATAATATTCTTCATAATAGCTTACAGTCATTTCTATGAAAATGAAGTCATTTTCTTTTAACCCATCTAATGGTCGAGTGATGATGAGGGTAAGAACAATGTCCATGGAATTAAAGGCAAGTACTAATAAGATAAAAACACCATGGTTTTGGCCATTGTGTAAGGGAGAAAAAGAAAAGTTCAAATAAAATAAACCATAACTGACCCAAACTATGCTAATAAAACTCAATGAGTTGAATAAAGAATTTATCCAGGTAAATGTCAGCATAGTATGTTGAAGAAAAACAGGTGAACAAAAGACAAAGATAGCGATGAGATTAAATGAGTGGAAGATACATACCTTGAAATCAGTCAAATCAGGAACTACATAATTTGGCAATTTTTCTTGCACCAATACATACCCACCTGCAACAAGATGGAGACTTACATTTTATTTGACAGTAAAAAAATCATGCATTAATATAATATGTATGTAGCTTGGCAAATTATTTTATTACAATACTCAAAAATTAAAAATATTATTACAGTAACGAATTAAGAGATTTTTATGAAGCCACGTTTATTAACTATAGACATCCAGGACAAGAGAAACAATCCAATAAGGACACCACAACTTTTTAGAGTTGGTCATAGAAATGCAAGTAATTTCAGTCCACCAAACCAAAAGGACTCTGAGCCCTCTTTTAAAGTTAAAGTAAAAACAAAAGAGTAACTTCCATACCAAAAAGTCCTGGTCAATAAAAAGCAGAGTATAGTGAGACTCGACTCAACTATGACTTAAGAAGTCCCAAGATTTTTTACTGGAAGTAGAAAGGGTACAAGTTTTACAAGAAAATGAGACGTAGACCTTAAATACGTATTTAAAACAATTAAGAAGGTCCAGTTCAACAGTTCCAGAACTCGACAAAATCTCAGTACCGAAAGCTTTAGAACTGTAGTTGCAGGTGAAACAATTCAGCAAGTATAACCAGAAAATCTCTTCAATGCAGATCAAGCCCTTTCCCAGGGGCGTTCAACATGTTCACTGTCTACTTCCAAGAAAAATAGTAATATTAATAGTAGCCAGTAACTACCACTACCAAACTAATAAATACAACCCATCTGTATCTCCAAAACAAAAACATGACATGTGATCAAGCAGTCAGCACGGCAAAAAGACAAAGTAATCAAAAGTCAGACTAGTACCAAGAACAGAACCTTGATCCATTAGGTGAGGTTGATTACATGGATCAAACAATGTCATCTGACTTGGTGAATCAAAGTAAGACCAGGACAGCAAGAAAGGTGTATTATAGTCAAGCAAAGCCTTAAGTATTCCTTAAGCAAACAACAAACTGCTTAAACCTCAACATAAATTGAAGAAACAAACCTTTGCGGGTGTGGAAACCAGTAGGCTTGCAATTCTTGCCCTTGTAATAACCACGAGGAGCACGTTTTGATGATAGAATGTCAAGTGAAGATGTTCGCTTCCTTCGAAATGCCCTTCCTAATCCTAAAATGAGCCCTAGAGGCATCTTTCACTGCAAGTGACAAACCCATAATCACGAATGGCATATATAAAAACAAATAATATTAATAAATTATCAAATACAGAAAAAAAAATCTGCAGAAAGCAACATTGCACACTAGCAATTGATGAAGGCGAAATAGAAAGACAGCTGATGACTAATCAGAGAATTCGAGGAAAGGGATTTAAGATAGGGTGGGGTTGTGGAAATGAAAACTAAGGAAAGGGAACTCATCTTTACTAACCCCTGTTTGTGGACCAAACCCACATTTGATCATATAACTATCATTTGGATCTATTTTATTATCTTTTTGGGTAAAGTTGTGTATGCACTGGTAACCTATTTTATCAGAATATTGTTTTCAGAATATCGTAATATTCATTTTGAACCTATTTTACCCAGCTTTACTTTTCCACATGGTATATTTTCTTGATTGAATAGAGCTAGTTACATGGTCAATCATCATAAAACATATTTTCAAAGAAGCATAGAAAGTTTACCACTCAACATTGTTCAGAATATGATTTGACAATTACAAGCTAACCAATTGTTCTAATTCTAAATTCTAAATAAAACTGGAAATATGGAGCAATTGCAAATATCATTAAGAAAAATAAGTAGTGAAACATAAACCAAGCTTATGCGCATCATCTCAAACTCGAATGCAATACTACTATATAAGAAAAGTCCAAAAAGAAAACAACAGGCAAACTTCAATTTCTATAATGATACAATCCTATCAACAGTTCTATCTCTTTTGTAAAAGTAGAAATGCCTGAGATAAAGAAAAATATATATTTTAACATATCAACATTAGCTCCCAATCAGTAAGCCTCAAATGGGTTGTTACTACAATAGAGAAGGTAAAGTCAGTCAGTTGAGTCCAGAGTCAACAGATATATTTTACAATCAACAGGTTAGGTTCCTAGCTTTCTTCTCCATTTACACTATTATACTGAAATTCCAAGATTTAATTATGACACCTTTTTTCTAGTGCCAATTTCTCTGTCAGCAAAGAACATCAAAAAATGGAAGACCCTCCCCAGAGGGACCAGACGTGCATGAGAGTTCTAAGGAATTATGATGTAGTAACAGCTTCACAAGCTTCAAAAATACATTTTTGAGTGATTGTAAGGCAGATCGAAGTCATTGCGCCATGCCCTAACAAATAGGCTTTAGCTTTCACAGTGAGACTCAACAAATTATCTCCTCATACCCCGACCCCAAAGTTCGATTTTTTATACAAATTAAATAACCCCAAATGCTTCCCACCAAACAATACTGAACAAAAAACAGAAAAAATGCAGAGAGAACCAAATAAAAAACGTGCAAATTCAATGGGACATGAGCTTGGAGAAGTATACCTGGAAGTCGCAGAGATACGGCTACACGCTAT
Source organism: Phaseolus lunatus (assembly GCA_013389735.1). Taxonomy (NCBI): domain Eukaryota; kingdom Viridiplantae; phylum Streptophyta; class Magnoliopsida; order Fabales; family Fabaceae; genus Phaseolus; species Phaseolus lunatus. Next base: position 9,119,531 of record CM023865.1, on the reverse strand, counting down.
ATGAGGAATAACAGAGGAAGCAGAGAAAGAAGAGAATGGCAGTATGACACAGTGAGGGTTTAGGGTAGAAGGACAAAAATACGAAAATATAAATCTAACAATAATAAAAACTATAACCATTAGAAAACATATTTCTTATAAATATAACCATTTAACAGAATAAAAAATACTTTTAAGAGTAGTCCTTAGCTTGTGAGTTTGGGTTTGAGGAAAAGTTTTTCATGTTTAGAATTAAAATTTAATAATTGAAACATTTTGTTGATTTAGGGAATTATTTGTCATATATAATGAGTTAATGTGATATTTTAATTAAAGTAATATTTTTTTTAATTTAAAAAGGTTCCAGTTCCGCTTCTTCCATAATTTTTTTTTACGTGAATCATAGAAAAAAAAAAGTATAAAAAAATAATTTCTTGGAAATGATTTTTTTTTTATAAAGTAAATCAAATATGAAAATAAACTTTTTTTAGTTTCATATATTTGAGAAACTATTCTTCGGTACCGAACATTCTCTAAAAGTAAACTAAAAATAATCTAAAAAAATTAAAAACAGTTATTATATTTAAAAATATTATACCACTTTAAATAATTAGTTAAATATAGTTTTTGATTTTCGAAATTGATTTTTGAACTTTAAATCTCATGATATTTGTAGTAAATAAATTATTGAAAGAGTTGTTGTCAATTTTTTTTACATGATAAATATATTTTCAGTGTATTAAGATGTAATATTAAAATATTTCATATTAACTGAATGATAATTTACGTAAATATATAATATTATAATACAATTCACACTAAAAATTTGTTTGTTACATAAAAAACACATTAGTTAAGATTCATTTCAATTGGAGGTATAAAGTTAAACAAATAAGAAAAATTAATTTCGTATTATAATACAAAGAAAAAAAAACATATGTAATCCTTAAATACTTATAAATTTTTAATAAGATTAACTTAATATTTTACAATCTTAAGATAATAGTTAATAAGATATCATATAGTTTTACTAAAGTGGATTAAATAAAAAACATGAAGTTAAAAATAATTATTATTAAAAAAAAAGTTATTCGTATGAACACATTATGTGTAGAATTGTTTGCACATCTCGCTCAACTATCAACTAATTTAAAAATATGCCCAGGTTAAAGTCAAGTTCATAACATAGTGTTCATAAACACAGTATATGAAGGTAATATTCAAGAGGAGGAAATTCATGTATCTTAATTAAAGGAATACTATTTGCTTCTTTTTTTCAATAATATGATCATAGGTTAGAAGCTACACACATATATTTTTGAATTCTTACTAAGAATTGTATAGGTAACCTAAAATATCAGAGTTATGATGATGCCTACAACTCTTGCATCATAACCTAATTGTTTTAAAATTAGCAAACTATTTTTTAACTATTTTTTCAATCGTTAACTGCTTTCAATCATAAATATTACAGATTAGACAAATAGTGGTCCTTAATTTTCTTTTAACATAATATCACGAGTCAAATAAAAATAAAAATAAAGAACTAAACAACGTAAGACAAAGTTAATGAATATTTGTTCGCATTAATTTTCATAATTAGAGAGTACCCATTTCTCTAGAAGTGTCGACATGTAGGAGTGAAGATGGTAATCCTGATGAAATTGCAAAATGCAAGCAGTTTAATTGAATACATATTTAATCAACCTTTATCTGATAAAAAACTATCACATTCTTAGTGAGGTTTGAAATGTCCTTAGTATAGAGAATATATACAATTTTTTTCATGCTATTGCTCCATCAGTTTTGAGTTTAACCGAACTCAGACGGGATTAAATATGTAATATTACGCAAGCTTGTGGATGTAAAAGTGTTATATTTAAGCTTCCCTTCACAGGATTGTACTTCGGAAACAAAAGCAATACATGAATCAATATTCTGTAGTAACATATCCATCGTTTAACATTCTATAGAATACAGGTCGAATCTTCATATGCTTGATAAATAAGAACCTAAAGGAACCTAGTATAAATTATAATCCTAACCTCTCATTCTTTTACTGAAGCGGCATAAGCAGAATACAAAATTTATACCGCAAGAAATCTTAGTAAACTACAGTGTATCTCTTCAATGTAACTTTTGATTCTATTCGTGTGTGTATCATTTCTACCTCGCTAAACTAACTTCTTCGGGCATGCTTTTAGAATCATATTCTTCGCATGATGAAAATGGAGCACAACAGGAGGAAATGTCGATTCCAGCCACCTCCATAGCATCGCAGACCCATTCAGGAACATCACCTTTGGGAAACTGCAGCATGAACAAGTAAGTAGGTCTAACAGCTACTTGGATTGAAAAAAAATAATGTCAACAGAAATATTTTAAAGGTTTCAATTTCAAAACAAAATAAAACTAAACAATAATAATGGCAAGAAAATCAAAATCTATCATATTCTTTTAACAAAATGATATCCTGTGTTTCCTTTTCAAAAGTATTGCTCAAGTATTAAACTGAAGGGTATGGATAGAAGTAGTCCTGAAAGGCCAAGTCTGGACAAGAACTTCTATGACTACGATATGTACCATTTTGGAAAAACTCCTTTTGGCCTTCAGGGTGCAATAACCTGAGCTTGGGTAAAAAGCTTACCCCTTGCAAGGTCAGAGGTTTAATCTTTGCCTTTTCCTAGGTAGCTCTAGCACTATAGCATGAATTATCAGTATAACAAGCAAAGTATTGTGTGAGAAGAATTGCAAAGGGAAAGGGTAAAATGGTTCCCAATTAATTCAACTTACTTCTAGGTATAAGAAGTACAAGGAAAAAAATAGGTAAAAAGTATATGCATTATGCATGACAGTGAAATTTTTACAGTGTCATTTAATCACTCATTGTCATGTATGGTTAGTTTGTGAACTTTTATATTAAATTCTTTAAAAACCATACCAACAATATTTTTTATTGGTTGATAGTGTAAATCTTTTAGACTGACAATATATTTTAAACTCAATTGTTTTTTCATTTTTCTTAAAAAAGTTATTTAATTAATATTTGGAACAATGAAGAGTAGTTATGGGCGTGGGTACAGGTACACCCGCTCCTTAACAGAGATGAAGACAAAATACAAATTTCAGACACGAGGATGAGTAAAAAAATTTACTCCACAAGGAGAATGGGTATTAGTCAAACCGGCGCCTGTCTTCTCCCATTGCCATACCCACGTACAACAGAAAACTATATATGGGTTGACAACCTCTGATGACAGGTTCACTTATAGAGAAATCACCCCACCTTCCGTTTTCTGCTATTTTTTGCTTTTAAACTTTAACAAGTATTTGAGGGCAGAATTAACAGATCTATAACTAAAGCATAAAATCATTTTAATGGGGAGGAGGTGTTAAGACTTTGTTAAACGAACAAAGGTCATACCATTTTGTGTAGAAAGTCGCATACAAACCTAAAAAAATAAAAAATAAAACAGTTATTGACACATAAAGGGAGGAAATTTTTGAATGGAAGAAATCGATTTAAGATCATAAGTGAGGTAAAATGAGAGAAGAGAAATTAAATATGAACATACTCTGGGAACCTTCCTTCAACTATTGAAGAGTGTAGATTCCTACTGAGCTGCAAATTTTGGAGATGCAATGACTTCAATCATACACATTAACACAATATAGTTATAATAGTCCTTTTATGAGATGATATTCCTTGTACCTGCAGCATGTAGTATAAATTATGATACGACAAAAGTTGAGATCCCATTGCATCTTTTGTCACAAGGCAATGGATGTAAGCCCTGGTATAGTTCTTGCAAACCTGTGACAGAAGCAATAAATTAAAACATGTGCTGGTTTCTGCAAAAAGATTTATCAGATAAAAAAGTTGACCTCCTAAAACGTACCATACAAGGGCAAGTAGGATCAATTGGACGGGTGTCATCAGCCATTGCTTTGTGTTTTAATTTCAATACTCCCTGCAAAATTACAGGAAAAAAGGAAGTTAAAAAATATATTGACACATAAATGAGTAGAATTTATAGAATTTTTTTAAGACTAGTATTACTGCAAAAATATTAAAACCAGTGCAATAAAAAATAGAATCACTAGAGCCCAATAGGGAGACAACATCATTATCTGTTAAAGTTCAGTTTTTCCAATGTTGATGTATATACAAAATAATTGCAATTTTCTTATCAGGGTCTTGGTCCTTGTTCAATTATTAGGAATAGTTGGATACATGTACAAGACTGTTGTGTGTGTGTGTGTGAAGAAAGAATGTCATAAATCATCAATAAAAAGGATAAAAAAAGGCAACCTCAGGAATGAGAGCAGTGCCAAAGCGTGCTGTTCGGGTGGGATACACGCAGTCATACATGTCAGCGCCCAAAGCACTACAAACAACAATATCAAGAGGATAACCAACTCCCTGAAAGTAATGTGATGACGTTAAGCATTTACACTGACTATTTTTAAAACAAAAAATCAGTTCATATGATCAAATCATTCTGACCATAACATATCGTGGCTTATGCTCTGGCAAAGCAGCAGTGCACTGAGCAACAACTCGCCAAAATAAATTTTTATCTTCACCGCCTGAAAGACCACCAATGGCATAGCTGTGACAAAAGAAAATTATATTTAACCCCACATAACTATTGAAAAAACTATTATCAATTTTCAAGACTCTTCTGTGTGCAGGTGGTCATATATAAAAGCAACTTGTGTCCATATCAAAATTATGTTCTTTGCTGAGGAAAAAACCAAGCGCAAGTAAAAGTATCCAAACATTACCATGTAAAAAATACATGCTTTCCCGTGCTGATTGCAAGGGATAGTCTGTGGTTCATTCTAATTTGTGTAAATTCATAAAAGAAAACCTTTATGCTTCAAAATGTCTTGTATACTAGAACAAAGTCTTCAATATGAATTATGTTTTCTAGTATCCATGGATGTCACTAAATTTGGGACACAATCACAAAAAAAAAAAAACTAGGGCTTTTCCTCACTAGATGAGGTTGAATACACCGATCTTAATATTTTTAATGATTTTGATTTGAGTTTTCTTGGCTTTCCTGTACCTCAATTTTCTCCCATAAATCATCAATCTCGACACTTGCAATTAAGTTCAATGAATTAAAAAAACAGATCAGGCAAAGGTCCCCCTTCCTTCAAAAAAATGAAACATGGACTAGATCAAAGGGGAGAAAACTAACAAGTTAAATGTATTTAACAATGTAAAATTAATTTTAAGCCTAGAACTTATCATAGTGCACATACGATTTATGAATAATTTGTTTGACCAAGTTCAGTTTAGGAAGGCAACTGTATGCAAAGCCAACTCAAATCAAATCGGCCAGTAGGTCCAGTATACTCTAGTCTTTTTCTTTAAACACAACCAAAAAATATAAAAAGTATTAGAAAAACCAAAAACAATTTACATGCTGACAAGAATTTACACCTACCCAGGCAAATTGCGCTCCACCAAACCTTTGGCACAGATATCCCTGATTACAGAATACCATAATTTATAAGCAATATACAACTTACACACTGGTAAAATAGTAATCACATATAATGAAGAACAAATAGCCAGAATGTTATGTTTTGTGCTGGAATTCACCTCAATATAGGATCTAAACCACCTTGCACAATACCAAATAAGTTTTGATCATGAGGTCTCTTGTGAGCTGTTACATAAGGAAATGTGCATCATTATTTAGCACGCAAAGTAGGCAGTGCTAGAAAACTATATGAATGGAATTAAAAATATGGCCTGTTTTTTCTATTCAACATTCATGCGAAAATAACTATCAAACCTTTTACAAACTGACCATGCGATACATCATTGGCTAGAATTTTTTACATGGCAGATGCCAAGAGAAAAGCATAAATCACTTTCATCCTCTCTTCTATAACAAAGTATCTAATGTGCTAGTGATTGAATAAAAAGAACTCAAGAATGGCAAACTATATAAACTTTCCCTTCCAGTGTTGTTGTCTTTTACAGTTCTATCTTCTGTCAAGAAATAGAATATACAACAGAAATGTGTACTAAATAATATTAAGAAAATATATTACTTCAATAAGGCTAGGTTTTTCATTATGAAGAAATAGCAGTCCAATAACCAAGTGATATACAACTCAAATAGCCACTACAAAAGAAATGGAAAACAAAAATTTAGATGTTTGTTCCATTTCAAAGATGTGCATAGTTATCAACATTATAATTTACAGGAACTAGAATGTAAAGGTTATTTCAGTGATTTTTACGTAAAGGAAAAATGGATTGACTGATATGCTTAATGGTTGCTTCTCAGGTTAGCTTGAATAACGTGCAAGTCTGAATTAAAAATGATTTCAGTTGCACTCATGCTTCACAATAAGGGAATAAATAATTGAAAATCGGAGGATTACTTTCTTCTTTTGCATCACAAGAATTAGAATAGTTAGGCCAGAGTTTGTCAGGCGTCAGTCACAATTCAATTCTCCTTTTTGTGACTCTCTAATCCACTTCAATATTTACCTGCTATACATCTGTCTATCCATCTAAGTGTTCGATACATAGCTTCCTCAACTCGTGGACCAGTAATGGTGGTCTTTACAACATCATCGAGAGCCATAATGATATCTGCTCCAATTCTATTCTGCATAATTAATGACAAAAACATGAAAGCCCGTAAAACAAGAGAGCATCAAATCTTTCAAAATGCTCTACAGGTAAAAACTGTCACAACAACAAATGAATGTCTTAAACGGCTGAATTAAGAAAATACGAAATAACGAAACATAGAGGGAGAAGGGATAGAATTGTTCAAGTGAAATTGGCCGATTGTACAATACTAGAGTTATGTACAATGTCTATATATCTCTATTAAGAGAACAAGTGGAGATTTTTCCATGTAGAGAAAGAAAGAAATATCTTAAGAAAAAAAAAAATTGAATGATTAACAATGAGTAGTCACCTTCCATTGTTAGTAAACTGCAGAGTATTACAGTCTGTCTTGAATTGTCATTTGTAATATCTTTCTATAAACGAATTGCGAGAAAGTTGAATGAAGAGTAGAGAAGAACAGCAAAATATGCACAAGGGAGAAATGGGAAAGAGAGACAAAAGACAAGACCTTTATATAAGGTCTAAAGAAATATCAACCCTCCCTCAATTTTGAAATACTGTAGAAATGACTAATTTAAAACAACGAAATATTTTATTTAAAAGCAAAATCACATTATGCAGACTACCATGATTTCCTATACATTTTAAACACAACATACTAATTCAAGAAAGCACCCAGGTAAAATTAAAAGAAAAACATGGAGAAAGGCATTTTACTTGGATTTCAATTGATTCCTCAGGTGTTAGAAGCATTGGCTTTCCATCAACTGGAGACTGCATCAAGAGAATAAACTTCTGTTGCAATAATACAAATAATAAAAGATGGCCATACACTTCATTACAATAATTCCATAAACCATTACTGAATGTAAATTCTTTTATGGAAAAATTAATTAAATAAATGCAATCAATCGATTGTAAAATGACAACCACTATTCCATTATTTGCAAAATGCAAGGGAAAAAAACTTTAATATTATCCTATCATTCCTCCAAGGGATGTAAATGTGGGGTGAATGTGAGTGTGGGTAGTGTTTCCCCTGTATCTATCCCTGGTTACATTAACAGGTATTCAGACTGGCAATGGAGGCTAACTACATGTATACCTGAATTTGAAAAACATAAAAGGTTAGCATTACTTAAGGTTATGTGCTCGTACAATAACAAATCACTATGAAATATTAAAAATCATAATCATGACATGTAAGTAACTTTTTATAAACAAATAAATTTTGTAAAAATATGGGCACCCCTGTGTGGGTATTATAATACCCATACCCACTCATCCAGCACCCTACTCAGACAATGGAAGTATCCATCATGACCTCTTCGATAAATATTCTACCAAAACTCACTCAGACGTCCAGCCAATCAAAATGAGAAAAACCAACCATCGCACTGTTTTAAAAAATTGTTTGATCACTGAACCAGGGATCAGAATGGTTCATGGGTCACCATGCATCATATATAATATGTAGTTATCTGTATATTAATGTGCGAGAGTGTATTAGTAAAGCAGAAGTATGAGACTAAATAAGTAAATATATAATGATAATCATTTATTTTCTTTCAATTTGCCTAGATTTATTTAACAATTTTGGACTATAAAACCTGAAATCAATATGGAATATTTGAAAAATTGAAAACTCAGTCCATGTTTGATCCAGTTAATCCCAATTTTCAGTTTGGCAGAGAACTAGGCAATTTTTTAGAAGTCTAAACTAGTCCAACTCTCCAGTTTTAGACAGTTTAATCAGTTTTCACTATTTTGCGGGTTAGAAATGATTTAGGTGGTTTAGGGTTTAATCAAAGTGGTATGCAGTCAAAGTTAGCAGTTAGGAAGACATAGTTACAAACCAGATTTCAGAACACTGATCACGAGTGAAGCAAAACACACTTTTGAAATATTGTCTATATCTTCAAAAGGGAAAAAAAATACCTGAAATGTCACACCTTTTTCCGTGATATCAGCAAGATGCAACAGTGAAACCTAACACATCAGCGAAACAAAAATGAATTCACTTAACACGGATCCTGAACATTATTATCAATCAACAAATGTATGATATTAGTCCAATCACATAACTTATTTTTGCTGTTAAGCCTATTCTCACCGTTCATTTCTAATGAGTTACATTCATCACTTCTCTTAAAAATTACATATGTTTCTTCATTTTGTAAGGTCACGCAATAAATGACATAATATTTTACACTAAATTATTCAGGATGAAAGATAATAGCACGGTTGCGAGAATGCTAGAAATCAAAACAGTACATGCAATATTAATGAAAGCTAGAACCAAATATACATAAGGTCATGAACTACCATTTGAAAGCCACCAGAGTCTGTAAGTAGACCCCGTTGCCAATTCATAAAATTATGAAGGCCACCAACTTCATCAAGAAGCTCAGAAGTAGGACGAAGGGCCAAATGATAAGTATTTCCAAGTATTATTTGACAACCTATATCCTCAAGCTGGCTATTTGTCAATCCCTTTATTGTTCCTGATCAATAAAAAATCCCATCTATAATAAGACAAAATTGCAGCATCTCAAGTAAACCACAACCAGTAAGCAATGCACCAAATTCCTTACAAACCAAGACAATCACATCAAACAATGCGAATACCATCATTCAATATGGTGTTTTTTCCATGGACAAGCAATAATCAAAGCCCATAGAAAAATAACTCACTTCAAAATAAGAAACATAAATTCAGTATTTTGCTACAATTAAACCGGAAACAATTTGGGAACAACTAAAATATGATTTTGATCTTTCATCTAAATTTTTGTTCCAGCTTGGTCTCCTAAATTTAAAAGGTTCACTTTGATCCCTTAAAATGTTTTTAATAGATTAGATTGTTCCTTCCAAAGTTTGCCACGTGTGACCAAATTAGCGCAGTAGACTAACAGAAGAAACATTTTGGTCTAACAAAAACACCGGACTGAGTGAAACTTTTTAAAATTGAACTAAGCAGACCAAACTGAATCAAAACATATTTTAGCCATTTGGGAACTCATTTAAAAAATGGACCCTGTTTTCTCAGTGCAGCAAAGTTTTAAGGAGAACATAAAGCACTAGAAAAATTGCATTGATCGCATTGCAGCAACCAAACAGGAAGAATCAAGTTTGAACTTTGACCTTGCGTGCCCACGGGCATAAACAAAGGAGTTTGGCACACATGATGAGGGAGTGTCAACCGAGCAGCGCGAGCACGGTTGAATCTGCCAAGAACCTGAGAAAAAAAAAAAGCAGGTTAGATCACCAAGAATAACTGAATCACAGTTTAAAACCGTTAAAACATCATGCACTGGCAGGCACGTCAAACACGTGGACGGAGATTATCAGTCATGGTGTACAGCTACAGCATGTTACTGAATCCATCAAGGCACTGTTCATTCAAACATTCAAATGAACCAAAAAAGACTCAAAGCGGGATTAACAAAATTCAATTTGATTCAACAACAAAGACAAAATCTTAATAGAATAAAAAGTGAGACAATGTGTGAGTAGATGTAGCGTTGGTGAACCTCAAAAGCAAGCGCCATCGCGTTTGTGACGGTTGTAGTATATCCTGACAGAGAAAGAGGATAAGATTAAGGAAACAGATAAAAAAAGTCTACAATAACAGCGAGCGTTGTCGGTGAGAGGGAATGAGAAATAGCTTACAGGTCCGGAGAGAGAGAGGAAGACGAAGAAGATGCGGCGAATGAAGGAGTAAAGCAGCTAAGGAAAGTTAGGGTAAGGTTAATGTGAAAGAAAGGTAAGAAAGGTGTGAGTGCATACCTTGGCGGCTGCGAGAGCGAGACTTTAGCGGTGGCTGCATATTTGTAGTGTTTGTTTTTAGTTTTGGTTTGAAACACAAACACGAAGTGATGGAAGCCTCGAGGCTCATCCCTCGAAACATGCTAACGGACCCCGCTTTGACCACACAACGCCTTCGGACTCTCCTTTCCTACTTTTTGATAAATGTAGTTGTACCTCTGTCTCAGCCAAGGGCTTCCCAATAGTACGGGAAGGGAACTTTACTAGGATAAATTTACCTACAATATAAGCCTATGTGTCTCTCGCCTAAGGTCACCCCACAGATACAAGGCCAGAAGCAAGTTTAGAAATACTAAAATATATGACAATTTATTATAAAATTATTTTTTTAAAATAAATAGAATTTTTCTTTCACAGTCAATAGTAAATTAAATTATTTTTATTTTTATATGAATAATATGTTTTAAATAACTTTATTATATAAATAAGATTTTTATATTTTTATATTAATGAAAAGTTGTTCATTAACAAACTCAACACCATTCTTTTTGTATGAAAGAGACAAGTTCTTTTATTTTGTGTTTTGTTAAGAAAATAACATAGTGTTGATCTTTTCTTCGTGTCTATAGAAACACTTTGATAATAGTGAAAAGTCAACAAGAATTTGTTGGTAAGTGAACTTATATTATAATATATTACGTTTTATATTCTTGACAGTTTTAGCTTTTGGGTCAGCTTTTTTAAACCCATCATTCTTTCATTTATATATTTACATATGTTCTTTTCTCATGCACATAATAATATATAATAAGCTTTTATTTTCTTCCTTCTCTCGCTTTGTTTACTTTTTAATGCATGTGTGGCGTCTCATGTTCAGAAAATGAAGAAGAAAGGCTTGCTGCCTTCAATCTTTTATATTTTTATTCTTTTCGTTTTCTTGGTTTCTTTCTTCCTTGTTTTTCTTTCATGGAGTCATCAGATAATCTCACCAGTATTTAATCTCTTCATTAATTCAACCAATAGTTCCTGAGTGTTTTGTGTGGTGTTGCAATTAGATTGACTGAATTATCACTTATGGAGGAGGATTATGAAGTGGGTGTTATTATGAAATAACAAATTCAAATTTTTTGCTCGAGAGATTTTAAAAACATTGCACATGAATGATCTTTATGACACGCCAGGGAACGTTGCAACTTTATTATGATCATTTCTTTAACCATAAGAATATTAACTTCGCAGATAGTTTAAAACATAATGTATATTGATAATACCAAAGAACTTAAGTATAATCTTTCCATCTCATCTCAAATTGAAACACAATGTTATGTTATGTAGAAGCTATACTATAATTTCCAAAACAAAGGTCAAAACTCTTGAAACCAATGATACGTGGAAAATTGTTGATCTTCCTCGGGTAAATAAACCTATTGACTTCAAATGGATTTACAAAATTAAACGAAAAACTAGTGGAAACGATGAAAGATATAAGGTATGTTTTGTTCTAAAGATCGTGAGGAAATATATTATGTTGATATGCATTCACTTCTAGCAAGACTCACAACAATTAGTTTGATTCTTGTTGCTATCAAATATTGGTATCTCGAATAACTAGACAATTATAACATTTTTCTGTATTAGGACATGAGTTAAGAAGTTTATATGTTATTCGAGATCATTACAAAAAAAAAACAGATTTACAAACAGATATCATCTATTGATTTGAATCTGTAAGTAAATTTAGCATCACTTACGGATATTATCCACATATCTAAATCCATAGATAAATTCAATTTTACCTATAAATTATTATCCTCATATCTCCATCAGTAAGTCAATTTTACATTATCCACACATTTTACCCACAAATCTATATCTAAAATAAATTCAATATTATTATTAATTATTATTATAAATATTTTTATTAACAATATTAATAATATTAAGAATATAAATAATCTTAATGGTTTTAAACATTTTAATAATATTAATCATAATAATTATATATGTAACAATAAAAATATTATTATAATATAAATAACTATAAAATTATAACAAATAATAATAGTAAATAATAATTATAAATAATAATCATAACTATTATAATAGTAAATAATAATTATAATTAATAGGCATGCATACTATTAACATTATAAAATTAATAATATTAATAATAATAATAATATTATGAATAATATTATCATAATAATTAATAATGTTATTAATTTGAATAATAATAAATAATATCAATGAAATTAATAATATGAAAGATATTAAATGTAAGAATAATATTAATAAATTTTATATTATTAATTATATTAATATTGATAATTATACTAATAAGTATAATAATAATCATAACATGACAACAAAACTTTATTGGTATAATGGTTAAAGCTGGTTTCCGTTATCCACGGACACACAGTTCGTAGGTAAATTACTTACGCCCACATTACATACGGATTTTGGTCTGTGGATAATTTGTAGGTAATGTTGATTTACTTACAGATTTTGGTTGTTACTTACGAAATTCTTCCATAGATAAATTGATTTTTTATTGTAATGGATCACTCATTGCAAGCATAATCAAGTATGTCAATCAACCAAATCTTTGTGTGAATTGAAACAAACAAGTAGGCAATGGTATGAAAAACTAATTACATTTTTACACAATTAATTTCGTTCAATCCAAAGCTAACAACTCTTCTTTCATAAGAAATGGTAAAAAATCTTTTATGATTCTTATTGTATACCTATGTTATATTATATTAGTAGACAATTGTATGAGTGAAATTAAAAAGGTTAAAGTCTCATTGAATGTCACCTTTAAAATTAAAGATCTTGGACAACTAAAGTATTTTCTTAGGTTGGAGATCGTACGAACTTAAGAAGGTATACATGTGTGTCAGAGGAAGTATGCTTTTGACATACTTGTCAATACAAGAATGCTAAATGTAAAGGCAATTGGTATCCCCCATGATTAAGAATAATAAAAGTATGTTTGATTAAGATGTCGAAGTTCATAATGCACCAACATATCAAAAAATCATTAAGAGACTATACTTAGTAACCATAAAACCTGACATATGTTTTGTAGTGCATTTTCTTAATCAGTTTGTTCAAACTTCCACAAAGTATCATCATCGAGCTACACACCGTGTTCTTAGATACATAAAGTCTTCACCATCGCAAAGGTATTTTCTATCCGAAAAACTCTATTATACGACTGAAAGCGTTTAACGATACTAATTGAACCTCTTGTTCTATCACACAATATTCAACCACTAGCTTATGCATTTATTTCAAAGACTCGTTAGTATATTGGAAAACCAAAAAGCACAACATTGTATCACGATCCTAGATAAGTATTGTGCCTTAACTTCCACTCTTTGTGAAATACAATGATTGGGTTATTTGCTTGAAGATTTTCATGTTTCTTCCTACAATATTGCTAACATGTATTGTGATAATCAATATGCATGTCACATAACTCAAAAAGACAACTTATATTAATAGACTAGGCACATATACATAGATTATTACGTGGTTAGAGAGAAACTTTAGCAACATATTTTTCATTTTCTTTCCATTTAAACATCCGAGCAACTAGTTGATCTCTTCACAAAAGCTTTGGATTAAGATGTAATTTGTAAACTCATCTTCAAGCTTGGAGTATTATGTATACATACTTCAGTTTGAGAGAGGATATTGCATTTCATGTGTTTTGGATTAGTTTATCTTTTGGGCCAACCTTATTATGCCCATCCTTCTTACATGTATGTATTTAGATACATTTCTTACTCATGCACGTAATACACACGTAAACTTTATTTTCCTCCTCTCTTGCTCACTATTTACCTTCGATACATGTGTTTCATCTCATTGGTCGACAATGAAGAAGAGATGATATAATAATAACATATATAAAATAAATACATTTTTTTAGTTTTTTCTTTTATCTCTCACTTCTTATCCTATAGTCACTATTATTTTAATGATATAAATAAAATTGATATAGAAGAATAAAAGATAAAAAAAAACACATAAATCAAAGCTTTAAAATTAAGGGTGGCAAAGTGGGGCGGGCCAGCTCGCGGCCCATCAAAAGAAGCATGGGGCGGGTTGCTTATTTCAACCCGCTCCCTTGCTTAGGCCTACCCTGCAACCCGCGCAGGCCAAGTGCGGGGCGAACGTGGGTTGGTTCGCATAATTCACATAACTTTAAAATGTATAAATTTTTTTATGCACCCCTATATTTTCTTCATGTAACCTCATATTTCACATTCCAAAATTTTTAATAACATCTTACTATACATGTCTCGTGAAAATAATATTATGAAACCATTTACCTAATACATATAGATAAAAAAAATTTTAAATTTTTATTTAAAAATTATTTTTTTTTAAAAATTTCTTATGCGAGATGGCCAGCAGGTCCACAGATTCTATGCAGTGCGGACAACCCGATCCACTTTTTACGGGCTTATGCGGAATGGACCAGCCCACATTACCATTCCTATTTAAAATATAATTTAATCGGTTTTGTATGTTTTACTTTTTGAGTAGTGTATTTAAAGGAATCGATGACTTAATTTATTTTTAATTTAATTAAAAATGGATTGGCTCTTGAGTTTAATTTTTTATTGAATATCTTAACTACTTACATTATTGATTCTGTAGACATCTTTATTAATTTTGAAATAAACTTTTCAAGAGAAAGAAAATATATATCGAAAACATCATTCACAAATTAATGAAAGAGAATGTAAGAAATTTTGTAGGTACAAGACAACAACTTCATTGAAAGCTTCAACTAAACCCTACTAAGATAATTAATTTGCTTTAATTGACTTGCTAAATTTAAAAAAAAAAGTGAAAAAACATGTAAAAAATAATAAATTACCTCACCTAATAAGAATAAATACATAAATAGCTGTTGTATATGCCACCTACAAAGCTATTAGATAATTTTTGTTGAAATTACAATAAAATTATTAAAAATTTAATTTTAAATAATATAAAAATATTTTTATCTTTGAATTCAATTTGTTGAGATGGTAAGGTTAATTAATCTTAATTTATAATATATAAAAGAGAATAATAATCATGTACAAGTCCTTTTTACCATGAAATTTATTAAATCTATTGTGTCATATTATAAAGTTATTGTTAAATTACCTATAAATATTTAATTTTACAAATATTAAGTTTTATAGATAAAATATTTATATCTTAATCTAGAAGATATGTTAGAAATTTCACGTGAGTAAGATCAATTTTATAATATATGTGAAATTTTCACCTTAAAACTTAATTTTATAAAAATAAATTAAACTTAAAGTGTTTACGATTATATTTAATTTATTTTGATATATGTTATTTCTGAGCTGGTACAATTTGCATTTGGAACATAAACATTTATATTTGACTTATAAGAGTTGTGTGTATATATACATACATAGTATATACATATATATATATAATTATTTAAATTTTTATTATTTATATTTATATTATAGTTTTTAAATTATTCAGGGGTATGTCTTTTTCATTAAATTATATTTATTTAATTTTATTAATTCAGGGGTATTCTTAATATTATATATGTATATATAAATATTAAGGTTAGTTAATTATCACATATACAGTTGTAGTGATTTGTACGAATAATTGAGACGGTGAAATATATAATTAAAATTAATTATCTAATTGTTTTGATTGTAAAATATAATTAAATGTAAAATAAAAATATTCACTTAAAAAATTACAAATTAGTTTAGATATTAATTAGCACAATATGATTATTTAATATACATAATTTATAAAAGTGTAAAATATTTTTCGCTATTTTAAATACTTTTATTTTCCTAGGTGATTATCAACTTCAACTCCCTATAAAAAATGAGGTTGGTTTAACATTTGATTCATCCTTATTTTTTTTTTAACTCTCGATTAGGTTTTTAACAAGTTTTAATTTTATATTTTTATTAATAAATTTAGTTTTTATCATCAAGTAAGTTAAGAATTAATAGAGGTTAACATTTAGTAACTCATGTTAATTTTAGTAACTTGTAATGTTGTTAAAAATAATAAAATATCATTTTTATTAGTAAATTATACTTGTAATCACTCATTTATTTATACTGATTATAATTTATCGGACAAACTAATGAGAAATTAAAAATGCATGTGACTGTTCTATCATATTCTTTAAGATGTGATAGCTAATTTGTCAACATAACTATTGTTTATTAGTTAGCAGTTAATAAGAGAAACTATTAAAATTGACGATGGAGAAAAGATATAAAGCAAAAAATGCTAAAAAAATGGTTTAAAAACTCAAATAAAAATTTATAACTAAAAATGATTAATTCTTTTTCATCAACGAAAATTGTATGTATTTGGCGGAACCAGATCGCCTGCAATTCATTTGAGGACTGCCAGGGGTGCAGTTCCTAATCTCACCGCTAAAATGTTCAGATAGTTTTGTAAAACGCGAATTTAAAGCTTATGAGCCATTGGATACAACTGCATTTTGGGCGGTTCATACTTAAAACGTAGATGATCTGCATTTAGCAGTGAGAGGGGTGATGAGTGAGATATTTCACACGGGAAAAAGACGCAGGTCCCAATAATACAACACCGGACAGAACTCCACCGTCACGTTCTCGTCTCTATTCCCGAACTACCGTTCACGTGTCAGGCGTGAAATTCGCATTGCTTGCTTCCATGCCTCTCCGCATATAGCAAGAACACCACCGCTCAATCGCATCACCGCCACTGCAACACTCCACTTCCAACTTCTTAATTCTCATCGTCATCATAATAGCACAATCTCAATTCTCACGATGCTCCTCCAGCCATTACTTTGCGGTTCAAAAGTCGCATCTCAATCTACACTTTTCGCTTCGGTGTTTTCAGCCGGAAACAACGCCGGCGGCTCTTCGTTTACCGCAAATTCGTCCGTCCGTGACGTGAGGTACTCCGCTTTCAATTTTTCATCCACTGGTTGTAACTAGCAAGAATGTTAGGTTATTACTAAGCGCAAGTGTTTTCGAGAATTGTCATTTGGTTTTATTGTTAGGCCGGTGAGGCTTATGAAGCAAGCATCGGGAAGCATAACGAACAATGAACGTGGAGTTTTTAGTGAGGTACGTTATAATGCATTCTTGAAGTTACTTGGACTGGTTTCTCATAGTTATTGTAAATTTTGATTGAAAATTTTGGCATAGGTTAGATAATTGATCGTCCCCAGCTTAGGACACCTGATGCTTATGGCCGTCGTGTTCAAGAAGGGGTTCTTGAGGTATTTATGTCATTAATATGCGATGAAAACTTTTATTCCGTACAATAAATGTCAGAGAGCGTGATTGTAGCAGAACTGGAATTGGTAATGCAACTTGGTATTTAATGAATGGGTTTGTTTAGATAGATTTCTTTGTAAGCTTTCTAGGGAAAAATAAAAAGATTTTCTCCCAAAGCTAAAATTGGATCTGATACATAATTTATAGAAGTTCTGTTATATTTATTAGCTTCTCTAAAAGTTGATTTTAAAATTATACGTGAGCTATTTAATGTTTCCTTATTATTTTTTTTCTCCTATGAATAATGACCATGAAAAAGTTTACCCAAACAAAATTTATGTATATAGTCTGTCTATGTGATATAAAAAGAACAAGGTTCACGGATAGCAAGCCTTTTTAAATTTTGATGACATCGAAAGTTCAAATTTTAATCGTAGAAGCAAATAAAGTGGGATGAAATTGATGTAATTAAAGCAATATTGTATTTTCATAGGTTTAGTAGCCTGTCTAAATAGCACAACTTGAAAGATTTATATATCTCATACCAAAAAGTTTTTCCTGAGTATCAAATAGAGCACTTCAACTATGATAAGTGCCACCTTGCATATCTACTTTTGAAGGGCACCAATATATGTATCAATTCCAGGAAGAATCCTCCAAAGTGATGGAGAGCAGACCATCATGGAAAATTTTCCCAGGCCAGGCATTTCCATTGGGTGTATCAGAAGTTGACAGTGGCATCAATTTTTCTATATTTTCACAACATGCAACTGCTGTCACACTTTGTTTAGTCCTTCCTGAGAGGTAAATTTAGATATTCTTTATGTAAGATGAAATTGGTACGAACTTTAAAATATTTGATAGACTTGAGTATATATTTGAAAGATATATTTTTGTTTAATTTGATTTTAGCTACGTGTAGGCATTCTTGTCATGACTATTTAGTTTCTAGCATTGACTATTTTTCATGTTTCGTATACTTCCTCAAAACTGTAATACATGAAGCTAGAGCTTTATTAATAAGGATTCAATTTCTCATTCTTTTTGAGATCAATTTTGAAAGCTTAAAGCATTTAGGCTCAAGATTTTGATGTGTGTCACAAACAGTTTCACATGGTTATATCAATTGTGTTTCTTTTGTCATGGCCTCATGACACTGAAGCAACTTAAATAAATACTAAAACTTTGGATATTGTTCATACTACATGCTATCAGTTTTTTTTATTGTAGCTTTGGTTTATGGGTGTTAAGGTTGTATATCTACAATAACCATTCATTGACCCTAATTTATTAACTTAGTCTTAGGTAGTCTTTATTGACAAAATGGTGTACAGTTAAAGCTTTCTTGCTCTCGGTCAATTAAAGATTTAGCTCCATCTTGTGTAAGTCCCATTTTTGAGGATTTTCTTTTTCATTAAGGTCCTGACCTGATAAAATTTGGAAGAGGACGCAGATTGCTAAATCTTTCTATTATTTTTTTCATACTTTGTAGTTCATACTTCATACCTTTTGATCATTTTGAAGACCAACATATCTCTTGCATGCAATATCGCTTCCATTAATTGGATTTCTCTTCTGGGGCATGATTATATGTTTTTTTTTTGGGGGTGGGGATTGGATGAGGTTCAAAGTGATTGCAACATAAATGTTCTTTGTATTGGTAAGATATATTTTCTTGACTGCAATATTGCCTGAATTATCCAGCCATTAAACTTTATGCTTTGACTCTAATTTAAAAAAAAAAAGCTAATACAGCCACAAAATTTGTTGGCTTCCTTTTGTTTTGCACACTTTTTTTGTTGTAGGGGAAGTATAGACACCATGAATGGTGGCATGATAGAACTAGTTTTGGATCCTGATTTGAACAAAACTGGGGACATTTGGCACATATGTATTGAGGTATATTCTATAGACTACCTGGACTTTTGCCCTGCCTTGGTCTTCTGTTGAAATTGTTGTTATAGATTCTGTAACAACTTAAAAAATACAACACCTGCACAATTACTGAGTAGCTTTCCAAATTGTTTAAATAAATAATACTGCTGCATATTTGATCATAAAATTTGTATATTTCTATGCAATACCTTACATTGTTAATTTTTGTCAGAAATGTTTGCGGTTATCAGAAAAAAAATCAACTTTATTGTTGTACCTGCATTTTTCTAAAATATATTGTCAGTGTGGTGGGAATTGTATGGAGCATGTTTGTTTAGATAATCACCTCGGATTCCCACATGATTTACTTTAGTGTCAAATGGTTATGTAAGATTGTTTAAAGTTTTAAATGTAATTGGACTGTATGTATTAAATTCGTTGCTGTTATAACATGATGACTGTGTAGATGAAAACATCTATTCAAAATTTCTTATAAGCTTTTTTACTTACTCCCTCTTAATTTTTATATTGAAATACGTATATGCAGAATAAATTTGTTTAAGGAGGAAATAGCCTGTTGAAAGAGGAAAACATCTGTCATTCATTGTTAAGGATCTCTTCACTGCCTCCTTGTTATAATTTTCCACTGTCATGTCTAATAAAGATTCTGTTCCTATTAAAAGACATGTCAACACACTCATAGGAAACTTGATTTATTGATTTTTTTTTGTGTCACTTAACTTGGTTGATCTTGAACTTGTGGAACTTGTGTGGTGATTATTGAATTTTTGATTTTTTATTGTAAATTAACCTTGCTATAATAACATCAAACTGATTCACGGTTTCATGTACTCATAAGGGTTAAATAATGTAGTTCCCTGCCATAAAATCTACATCAAACTTTTCTTATTTAACCTAGTACAAATTTTAGATAATGGCATAATCTTTTCCAAAGCTAAGAACCAACTGAGATACAAACCCGTTGGCTTTACATTTTTATTTCTTGAATTGTCCAAGTTCAATTTCTCCAATTGCAGAGTTGGTACGCGTTTCTAGGTGGCACATAATTTTTTTCCCAGAAACTCCCAGAAATTATTAAGTCTGTTAGTGTTAGATATTTGCTATTAATTGCTAATGAGAGATTTGGTTGGGCTATAAGATATTAGAAGATATAAGGCATGCTGCTTTTAAATAATCAGAGAAGTTTAGAGAGATTTATCTTGTCATTTGGAAAGGACGGGACTCTTAAAAAGAGTTGGGAGAGGTTAGCCCTGAGTACTACTGTAACAGAATAATACAGATGTATCTAGCTATATTACATAAGAGTTGCACACTTGTACTGGAGAATGATAAACTTTTCTATAACTCCATCCAGTTTCTTTATTTTCTTCTGATGTGACCTAGTTCAATCAGAAGTTGACTAAAATAAGCATTCAAGTATATTTCAACTTCTAATGGCAGGATCTTCCTCGAAGCAATGTTCTATACGGATATCGCATAGAAGGACCTCAAGACTGGGGTAAGGGGCATCGATTTGACAGCAGCATTGTGCTTGTTGATCCTTATGCAAAACTAGTTGAAGGTCGAAGATATTTTGGGGATATTAGCACAAAGTTGTCTAAGTTTCTTGGCACATATGATTTTGACAGCTTGCCTTTCGATTGGGGAGAAAATTACAAGCTTCCAAATATTTCTGAGGTATTTTCCCTGCACAAATGCCTGTCGTTGTTTGTACATGATATTTATTACAAAAATTTTGCTAGATCAAGGCTTTGTACAAGCTGATTTATGCATAACTATGTCTATAGCTCGCATTCTACCTTTGCTTTGCATGCTGTTAGACCTGATGTACACTCTTCATTTGACTGAGAATATATTTCTGGTTGAATGAAGTCTAATGTTTACTTCCATTTTCATTATTTTTGTTGCTGCTATTGCAGAAAGATCTTGTTATATATGAGATGAATGTCCGTGCATTTACAATTGATGAATCTAGTGGTTTGGATAGCAACATTCGTGGCAGCTATCTTGGTGTGATTGAAAAGGTAATATTTGTGTTATAATTAAGAATAATATGAAGCATCACTTTTATGCATGAGTATAAATTTTTTAAAGTTGTATTTCCTTGCGAAGTGTTTTTCCAAAATGTATCAAAGAGTAGCAGTTTTTGAACCTAATGAAATACTTGTGTCATGAATTGGAGCAAAGCAAGTTTTCCTTTGCCTCCAACAGAAGTTCAGCATTGAAGTATAAACAACTGAGAAAAATATGTTTTATTGACTAAAGTGGGGATTTGAATATTGGGATTGTGTTACTTTCGTAATGTAATGTTGAAGTTCTGTAGCACTTTTAAACCCTTGATGAAATAACATTGACTTTTTGCTAAAGGTAATAGAAGGTATCTCCTTCTCCCATGTAAGAAAGTTCCAATCCTTTTAATCTTACTTTGTCAGGGATATATAACTCAACTCAAATCCAAAGGATAGGATAGACTTTCCAAGGAGGGCTAAGCTATATTGGGCTTATCGAATATTTCTTTGATATGTCATAAGAATACATGCCACAACAATTCTTTATTCACAGTAAATTTATTCTCTTTCTTTATTTAAACTTATTTTATTGCTTGTCTATTAGATTCCACACCTTCTAGAGCTTGGTATCAATGCAGTAGAATTGCTGCCTGTCTTTGAGTTTGATGAGTTGGAATTCCAGAGGCGTCCAAATCCCAGAGATCACATGGTAATCGATAAAAGTATTTTGCTTTGTTTTTTTGTATCAAAGTTAATATTGAAGCTCTTCCTTATGTACTGTGTATTCCCAATAAATAAATAAAGTAAGGGGCTTCTGTCCTGCTGTTTTTACACATGATCTCTGAAGAAACTCAGTGCATGATAACTGAATACATATTGGAAGCACAAATTTATTTTGATATTCAGAGTCAATGTGCAGATCTTTAAAGGCCAACTATGTTTGGGATATGTATATTTCTTTACTAAGTGGCTGTTATATCATATATGACTCTAATGGTTGTATTTTTGCTTTCCAAGATTAATACATGGGGTTATTCTACAATAAATTTCTTTTCTCCTATGAGTCGCTATGCTAGTGCGGGTGGAGGATCAGTTAATGCTTCTCGAGAGTTCAAAGAAATGGTTAAAGCCTTACATTCTTCTGGTATAGAGGTAGTAATGTTAATATTACACTATCACAACTTTCTAGTGGAACTCTGCTTGATATTTTTATTTCCTGGTTTTGTCGTATTTTATATTATCTCAAGTCTTATATATACCTCTTGACTCTTTACCTAAATATTATTCATACACAGGTTATTTTGGATGTGGTCTATAATCATACTAATGAGGCTGATGATGCCAATCCTTACACTACCTCGTTTCGTGGCATAGATAATAAGGTAATTTCAATTTGCAACTATTGTTTTGACAGATTGTGTTACTTGCATGTTGGAATACTTGAAGTAAAATTAACTTACTGTCCGATTTTAACTGTCTTATGCATTAGTTAGTCCTATACACAGTCTACTTCAGAGATATTATTTTTAAGTTAACAATAATTGGTAAGAATCCATAATAACATAAGTATGTATATAGGTTAAACATAAAATGAGGTAAAAAAAGACAAGAAATTTTTTTTTTTTAATCAGAAAAAAAAGAAGAAAAGAAGTAATTTAAAAGGAGATAGATTATTCAGTTTCCTAAGAAAATTTTCAGGTATAATGCCAATTTTCTCTCATTGTATAATTCTACAACAATTTAAAACTATTCCTGGGTAGTTTCTCGCTCAAGTACTTATTTAGCTTTGAGGTCATCTATTCACCAACAAAATTGTTCTGTGATGTTAGTTATAGAATGTTAAAAAATGATTTGCTTTTTCTTTATGAAAACTTTCTTCATTTCTACAGGTCTATTACATGCTGGACAATAATGGGCAATTGCTGAACTTCTCTGGCTGTGGTAATTTTATATTTTGGTCTAACCATTAAGATTCTATCCTTTTAGCTTTATTCGTACAAATTTACAACTGCATACGCCTATTTTTAAGTTATAATATTGAATATATTTTGTTATTTTTTCTATTTTAATTTGATCAGACTTGTCAATTTGACTCATGACCCACTAATCAACTTTTTACTGAACCACCCAATAAGTGAGTTGAAAAAGCCCCAACCTTCATATAAAGTGTGTTAGGTTCAGGGTTAAAGTGGGTTTAGTCCACTAGAGAGGTTACAACAAGGGAAATAGTAGACATCATAATATTAATTTTCAATTGTTGATTCTAACTGTGTTTTTGAGACATTTCAACTTTGAATGTACACTAGAAATTGAATTTCATCTCTGCTTTTTATGCTACTTTGAAAAGAAGTAATTACTGTTTTTTTTTTGGTGTTATAGTCATTTTGAAATGAGAAGCAATATTTTGATTTAATGAAAAAAAAAAATTCTTTCTGTTGGAGATTCCATATCGACTTGAGATAAGGACATTTCATAGTATATAAGTGGGTGCAAATCTCACCTTCTAAGCCGGTTGAGTTAGACTTAAAATCCACCTCTTAGTATGATATAAGAGTCATTTAGAGTCTATCCTAGCGAGAGTTGGTTGACTTATCAGGTTACCTGCTATTAGACCACCCATAAATATATAGTTCCACACACGAGTTGGAGGGTCTTGGCATGAGGGTAGTGTGTTGGAGATCTCACGTCGACTTGAGATAAAGATATTTAATAGTATATAAGTGGATGCAAACTGCTCCTTATAAGCCGGTTTTATAAGGTTGAGTTAGGCTTAAAGTCTACTCCTTACTACTTTCCTTTGTCTTTCTAAAATAAAAAATTATTACTTTTAATCTTATAAAATTGTTACATTTTGATTTTGATTTGGTATAAACGTTTCTTATAAAAAAAATTCAAAATCTAAAATATCTGTTTCTTTTTAAATTCATTTTAACAATTAAATAATATTATTTTAAGAATTGAAAATTTAAAAGATCACATTTTTGTACTATAGGAACTAGCATGGGGATTAGAATATTAGGATATTCTATTGATATGGTATGGTATCTACAAATTATAATGCAAGAAAGTGACTCAATATAAATTGTGTACATATATTTATTATGCCAAACAAGATTCACTTACAAAAAATAATATCTATGATACATGCAACTCATTTTTGTATTAAAATCAAGCTAATTTCGATATAAAAGTGAAAATTAATGCTGCCTTCATTGACAAATGAAACCAAAAATTGTTTTTGTGCCACAAAATGTGCAAATCAAAATTCATTGTCTTGAAATTAATTCTTCTACTCTTTCATGCAGTATCACCTAAACTATATCATAGACTGTAAAAAGTGTAGTGAGAATGAGACGCACTTATAATCATGTTTTTCATAACTCAACAAATTTCCAACTAACTTTTAAATTCAAGCCTAAAAAACATTTAGGGGGGGGGATAAAATCCAGTCAAAATTTGGGAGAGCCACTACTTATGTCTGGAGCATGAGTAGTGGTTTTTATTTGGATTTCACCATTTTTAAGTAAATATTTTTTGGAACTGTTATTTTCTCTGGCCACTTGCTAAGGTTCAGGTTTGGACCCATGGCTTTGAATAATTCAGGCATAAAACCATACAAATTGCACATTTTATACTAGGGAAAATTTGAAGAAATTTGGTGCAAATTGCCGTTGAAGACTTCTCAAAGGGGAAAAAAAAAGCAAGGCAAAAGAACTAATGCATTTCAAAGTAAATATTTTTTTTAAACAAGAGTATTTTCTTCGTTAATCCTAATACTCACATTTTTATTATGCTTACTTTAGAAAGTGGATTTAGGCTTAACATAATCCTACAAAATTGATTTGTAAGAGGTTTGTACCTATTTATATACTATAATTTGGTCATATTTTTAGTTGATGTAGGATCTTCAATACATTCCCTCATGCTGAAGATTGGACATGTCAAGTGTGAGACTAGATATTTATAGGTAGTCAAAAAGTAGACAGGACGATAAGCCCAACAAACCTCATTAGGATAAATTTGTACTTTAATTTGACTAAATGTCTAGTTGATTTGAAATCTTCAGCACTTAATCTTACAAAAATAATATATTTTGAGAGCAAACTAACACGAGGGACAAATTCTAAGAAAAAAAATGAAGAGGACAGATCATAAATACTCTTACAAAGTTGTGTAGATATGTAATAGTGATAGATTGTGCCTTCGGGTTAAGCCTAGGCTTACCTGTAAAATGGTCTAGGCCCAATTTTTGGGCTGGGACTGGAGTCTGCTAATTTCAAAGCTAGGCGTGCGCGTGTTTGGCTAAGCCCACTAAGCATGCAGGTTGTCGAACTCCAGAATCCACAGTTATCATGACAAGAAATCTACTGGAAAGGAACCACAATTTTAACCAAATTGGACTACTTTTGTTAATGTGCAGTGTGAGGGACGTACCTTCACTTTCACCTGCACATGACCTTTTTGAAAATCAAGATACCTGAAGCTATGTAGTATTATTCCTTCATTAACCTTCAGTGGAACCTTAATTTTGCAACACCAGGGTACTCTTAAATTTTATGAAAACTTCCAAACTATTTCTTATTTTTCACATCATTCAGTAACAGATCTATTATGTGGAGCTGTACCTTTTTATCTGAGGACATTTAATATGCAATACTTTCTTTCTGTGACTACTTCGAAAATTGAATAATCTTTTTTTTATTTTATTTCTAGTATCACTAACATAATTTTAGTATATTGATGTCAATATTAAAGTCTTCTCACTTCAATTGAATGTTTATCCTCAGGAAATACATTAAATTGTAACCATGCTGTGGTTACGGAGCTAATTCTTGACAGCCTAAGACACTGGTATGGACAACTTATACAGTGTTATTTTTTTAATTCTGAATTGTATGTCTTGATGACTTGATTTCTTTCACGAAAATTGGAATTCCTTGAATTCCAGCTTCTCCTTGTTTATTTGTATCTCGTGGAGTTAATACATCAGAATTTTAGTTTTTTGGTTTCTTAAACTGATACATGTTCATGAAGCTTCATATTGTCAAGATTTCTGTATCCGTTCTCCCCCTTCTGGTGATTCTTTCTTACTTGGCAATCAAATAAAACTGGCTTGTTTGCATGAGGGTCTGGTAATGCATTACCATTGTTATTATTTTTTAAATGAAAGGAATCATCTTTTAGCATTGCAAATGCTAACATTTACAAACTAACTTAAGTCATAATTTTCTTTTTAGTTTCTAATAAGCACTATTGTGTTTTTTAATAATAATTTACTTTATTGTAGGGTCACTGAATATCACGTGGATGGATTTCGATTTGATCTTGCAAGTGTCCTGTGTCGAGGAATTGATGGCTCCCCCCTTAATGCCCCCCCAATTATTAGGGTAAATTATTAATATGCATAAGATATATTTAATGAATTCAGCTGTCATTTGGTATGGTGCTTATCAGTTAGTTCACCCATTTGGGATCACAAATTATCTGAAAATTTTGCCAGACATGAGTTGGACATTCATGTCATACACAACAACACTTCAAAAATTCTAGACCTTTTAGATTTTTGTTGCACTGTTTCTATTAGTGTCCATGACTTTTAGCTGGTAGTCTGGACTGAGGTAATTAGCCATGCTTTCGGGGCCAATAGAACCAGACCTATATATATTGTGTCAAAATAACGCATCCAAACTAAAAACAATCAGCTTGTTTTTGACATACAGAGTTCATACAACTTTCAGTCGTCTAAAGAAATAAATGAGAGTCCAAATTACAGGATGTTAATAACATTACAATCAACTCATTATGGGGATGTGTGAGCAACTTAATGTAATATATGAAAATTTGCTTTACCTATTCACTATCTTGTCCTGGGATTGGTTGGAGGCTTGCATACCATTAGTCATATAGATTGATAAGTAGTGGTGACATAAAGATAGACAAAGGGGTTAAGGTAGACTCAAGAGGAGTATTAAGTAAAACTATATAAAGTTGTGAAATGAATTGTTTGGCCAAATTGGCACACAGAAGGGCAAATTTGTCCCTATTTCAGAACAGAGAAAGGAATTGATTTGAAAAACACATGAGCTTAAAGCCTGAAATCAATAAAATGATTTAAAAAGAATATAATTGTGGCTTTTTGCTAAAATAAAGGGAAAATAAATTGGCTAAAAGAGCACAATTCCATGAAATTTGAGGCTAACCTAATTAGATATTACAAGCCAAATAGAACTGACAAACTCAATAAAAAATTTAGAGCCAATGAAAGCTTGAATTGGACTTCATTTGGTTTTTTATTGGTTTTGGTTGATTTGGTTTTGCCTAACTTTATTAGTTTTAACCATACGTACAATTTATAGATTTGAAGCCGATAATTGAGTAGTAGTTTTGTTCCTCAACAAGAAAATTGAGAATTTATAAATTTTAATGTTTCAGTCAACTAATTTTTATTTACTTTTGCAGGCAATTGCTAAAGATGCAGTCTTATCAAGATGTAAAATTATTGCAGAGCCTTGGGATTGTGGAGGTCTTTATCTTGTTGGGAGTTTTCCAAATTGGGATCGGTAATTTTTTTGTTATTAGATCATCCAATTGTAAGTAAATATTATTGTTTTGTGAATAGTCTTTGCTATAGTCCTATACATCCTGAAAGTTTAAGATCTTAGAGATTTTGACAGTGTATAGGTTACTAGTTTAATTCTTGATTTCAGTGTTTTATCATGAGTCATTCATTAGTTTTTTCTGCTGGCAACCTTCATCACCGGCAACTTTGGCAGTGATCATGTATGAGAGTGCACCACAAGTTGTATAACATAAAATCATCACTAAAGTTACTTTGGTGATTCTAATTCTGCCATTGAATTCCTTGAGGTTGTTGAACATGATATTGCTTGTAGCTTCTTAGCATGAAATGGTCACTCTATCATCACGCGATCTATATGTTTGTGCCAATGGTCAACATCCGAGATGCATCAATGTATTAATTTTGGTGCCGATAAGATTATTTCCAGGACATTTTCTCTGCATAAGTGCTGTAAATTATTTCTTCCGTGGATAAGTTAATCTATTGTTAAAAAAGAAAACATGTTCCCTTCATTATGGTTTATGTTTGATGCAGGTGGGCTGAATGGAATGGGAAATATCGTGATGATGTACGGAAATTTATTAAGGTAATGCTAATAGTAAGAAGATACTTAATTTAAATAGATCCAGATTGTCTGACTTATCTTGATTTATGGCTTATTTGATCTATTCCTTCTTTGTTGTTTCCTTCAAAAAAACATGTCCTAGGGTGATTATGGTGTGAAGGGGAGCTTTGCTACTCGTGTTGCCGGGTCTTCTGATCTTTACAAAGTAAGCTACTTATAGATATTTATGTTTGTCAACTTTGTGGGTTTGTACCATGTGAAAGACCAACTCCTTAAGTTCTTAAGTAGAGACCTAGGAATGTCTTTAAGCTCTAACAACTATGAAATTTAACTTTCTCGGGGTAGAATCTTAGATTAAATTACCATAAATTATTCTATGGGATGGGCCAAAGACCCAAAATAAAGAAGATTATGGGTAAATTTTTTTTATAGGATATAGTTAGAATTGTTAGAATAGTATTTTATAATATTTAGTTTATATTTTAATTCCCTAAAGTTAGATGATGAGACTTGTAGGGTCATCATTTACCATGTGCCTAGAAAGGGAATTAACAACTTCAAACAAATTAAAATACATTGAATTTGAATTGCTTTCAATTCAAATCTATTGAATTCTACTTGATTGGATATAGTATTCTAATTACCACCAAATACAAAAAAATTATTTTAATGTAAATATTATTTAACAATTCAAAAATATCACTTGGTGATATTTTTCAACCAATGTTGGTCGAAGCTATGTTTGGAGAAAATATAACATTGGTTGTGTCAACCAAAAAACAATTTCTGAAAATATCGGCCAAAAAATAACTTTGATTATAGACATAAAGTGAAAAACACCTAGATGACATTGGTCGATTTTGACTAAGAAAATTCTTATTAACATTGTTCGATAAATAACTTTGGTCTAAATCGGCAGAAAAATAATCCCAACAATGTAAAAGGAAAAACTCATGTCAATGTCGATGAAAAAACTCTTATTTAACATAGTCTCAATGATAAGAAAAGCTATAAGTTAAATCAGCTGAAAAAGCAATCTTGTTGCCAACAGCTGATAACATCTTGGTGAAGGTCAAGCCAGTGACATCCTGGCTGAGGTCAAGCTAATGAAAGAATATGAGGGGAAGAGAAATAAATGTGAGAAATAAGAGTTTATAAAGAATTTCAAATTCTTACTTTTTAGGTGGAATTTGAAATTTCATTATTTAAGTAATCAAAATACTCTAATAAATATTCAGAATTTCAATTTCTTTAATAATTCTTTATTCAAACAACATATTTTGTTATAAAATATTTCAAATTTTCCATAAAAATTAATTACCCTCTAAAAATTCATCTTCCAAACTCACTATTAGTTGTTAGTTTCGCTTAGGTTATATAAGCATATTCCTCTTTACTTATCAATCATCAATGAAAAATATGAATTGAACAAAATGCACCATTCATGCCTTTTTTTTTTTTTATCTGTCCTACTCAGTTAGTGTATTGAAACAATGGTCTAAGATATGTTGTAGCTGATTTTTACCTTAATTTCATGAAATGTGCTATACTCTGCTATAAATAATTCTATGACAAGCTTCCTTCCTTCATTTGTTTTTCTTACAGATGAACAAGCGAAGGCCATATCATAGTATTAACTTCGTTATTGCACATGATGGATTCACCTTGCGTGATCTTGTTTCATACAATTTGAAGGTACCTCTTTATTCCTTTCTTCAATTTGTCATGATTCATCAAAACCTTGTATATTCCTTGATTCTTGGTTTTGTAGCACAATGAAGCGAATGGGGAAGGTGGAAATGATGGTAGCAATGATAATTTTAGTTGGAATTGTGGTTTTGAAGGTAGTTTTCAAATTGCACTTCCTTGTCTACTAAAAACTATAATATTTTAGTTGGAAATGATGGTACCAATGTTTCTTTGTTGGGCCGAGATTGTAATATTTTCCTTTTGCTGAACTTTTAGTTAATTGTATTTATTGGACAGGGGAAACTGATGATGCTAGTATAAGAGCTTTGCGATCAAGGCAAATGAAAAACTTTCACTTGGCACTAATGATATCTCAGGTACATATAAGAAGGGCATATTTTGTAGTTTAACCTATTTTTTTTTTTTATATATATACATGCAGTTTTAGATACTTACACTATGTCTTCTTGATTAATTTTCCTTTTTTAAAGAAAACTTGAAGACACAAATTTATGATTTCCATTTGTTTTGCATCATGTTTTCACTGAACGAGAATAATGATTTAAAATTTTGTAATGAACGGCCAGGGTACACCAATGATGCTAATGGGAGATGAATATGGTCATACTCGCAATGGAAATAACAATAGTTATGGGCATGATACCGCCATAAATAATTTTTTGTGGGATCAGGCAAGTCTATAACATCTCTCTAGACCAATTAAGAAACTGTTTCTTAACGCAATATCTTTCTGCTCAATAGTTGGATGCCCAGAAGAGTGATCACTTCAGGTTTTTCTCGAAGGTGATAAAGTACAGGCATGCACATGAAGTATTCAGTCATGAAAGTTTTCTCGGCAAGGTAAAATATCTTTTGCTTCATTATGCTGCTGCACATGCTTTATTTTTAATACGGTAAACATTGATGCAGGCAGTTCTATTAAAAAGACATACTCTTTCATTATGCTGATGCAACAACTATTTTTGCAGAATGACATAACATGGCATGAAGACAATTGGGATAACCATGACAGCAAATTTCTTGCATTCACGTAAGAATATATATACATTCTTCAATTTGGAAATGAGATAGAAAAGTCATAGTGCTTCTTTGTAACATTTTAATCAGTGAAAGTCTATTGTTCGCTATTAGAGTTAATTGAGTCTGACTTAACAGCACATGCTTTCCCTTTTGTTTGTGCATGTGCATGCAGGCTTCATGACAGGAGCGGGGCAGATATCTATTTGGCATTTAATGCTCACAATTACTTTGTCAAAGTTCTGCTGCCCACACCTCCAGAAATGAGGAAGTGGTTCCGTGTGGTAAGATTTTCCATTCTTGGGGGATATCCAAAAATACATTATTTTCACCTGCATACATAATTACAATGCGTAGAGGAATGTTTATGGCAAGCTCATCTCTTGCCCAAATTCTTGGTAACTTTTACTAGAGAAAGAAGTAAATTACCCTTCCCCCGTCAGAATCTGCAATTCGCCCAATTTGAATGACTGACTGAACAGAGACTATAATGACGGCTTACTAATTGCAAGCATGATGACTTTTTTATTATTAAAAGTTACAAATGGGTTAAACATATTTTTTATCCCAATAAAGATGGAATAGTTCGATTTTAGCCCTTCATTTTAAAGAGGTTGACTTTATATCCTCTATTCTCAAAATTGTGATTATTCAATTTTTAGTAATAAAAAACCGTCACAAGATGTGAATTATGGATTACTGCAAGTTGTGGGCGGGTTTAGATCACTACAAAATTGTGAACTATGAATTTTTATAATTTAGAAAAACCAAGATTCTTAAAATGAAAAGAGAAGAGAACAATGTTCCAACAAGTTGAACATGGACATTGTTGTTGGAGAACAATTTTAAGATTCAAAATACATCAACTCAAAGACTAAGTCACCACTACATGATGTCATGTCCATACCCACAAAAGACTTCTCCTTCACACCAAGCTACGCACCAACATGCAGCATAATTTTGAACTAGTTGACAACCAATAGTAGTTATACAACTAGTTGACCAGGTAGGTACTTAAGTATGTGTCAAAACATCATTAATTGACTCGCATGTTACTATTATTATATTAATATAAGAGTTATCAATTGGAGGTATATGGAAAGGAATTTTCAAAACATCATTTCTCAGATCTATGGTATTAGAGACAGCTGTTCAGTTTTGGGTTGGGTGGACAAATGTTAGAAGTTGTATTGTGATGAAAACATGCCCAATCAAATACTGGATGCAGAACATGAGGGTCCAAGGTCTAGGCTGAAAAGGGACAGGAACATACCCAAGGATTGGGATTGGTATATTCATGATTAGATAGTTTCGTGATGGACATTTGTCAAAGGATGGAAATAATTCTGTTGGGGAATGTCATTTTGTAGGGCAGTTAAAATCTTAGAATCAGTTAAAATGATGTCCGCACTTGGCAAGGTATGAAAACAAATCACACGACTGAGTCCTCATTTTCTCCCTATTTGCTTGATGAGAGTGCTTTTGTTGAGAAGAGATACTTATAGGCTTATTAAGGTATAGACTAAATATTGATAGGTAAGTGAAGTCATCAAAGAAGAAAGAGTTATTACCTTGTCGAGAAAGTTGTCTTAAACATATTTTAAAGGGATGAAAATGTTAGGAGTTTCACATCAAGGAAGAGATGTCGAACTTAGATCTAGAGGTTCTTCCACCTAATAAACTAATATTTTGGATTGAACTCTTCTTTTATACTGAAGTCTAGGTTGTTGATTTAATATCCCATTTATGAGAAATCAGAATGGCAAGTGCTGAAAATCTGTGACGCTTAGACACTTCTGGATATGATCAATAAGAATTCAACAAGATTATACCCATTAATAGTTGAGGAGCAACCTTGGCTCCAAGGGAAGAAGACCAAGGTGTGGGCACCATTTGTGAGTAAGGGTCTAGCCTAGCCGAAGAGTAGCGTCACATCCAAACTCCAAAGGTATACCTAGGATATCAAACAAAGAAAGAAACAAATTACAAGATTAATTATTCTAAAAAGGCAAGCATCACCCTCCCCCAAAAAGACACACCCACTCCGTGGATAATCTTGTTGGAAGTCTATGGTTTTGACTTGATCGAAAGAATACATCTTTCAAATGGTTTTTTTTTCTCTCAAAGCATGGTGTGATTGGATTCCATGGTTGCTATTTTGTATTTCTTCTGAAGAGCAATAAGATTTTAGGAGGAACTTTATTTGTTGCATCGGTCCACTTTTAAATGTTATTCGATATGAAATGTTCCTTATATTTTTTTCTATTTAATTTGAATTATGGACGCATGTGCAGGGGGACACTAATCTCAACTCACCGGAGGACTTTGTTCTAGATGGTGTTCATAGGATAGGAAACACGTATAATATAGCTCCATACTCCTCCATTCTTCTTGAGGCGAAGTATTGACGTATGCATTAAAAGGAATAGGGGAAAAGCACTAGAAGTAATGATTGTTTGTTTTTTTTTAGCACTAAAAGACGTGTAGGCATAATGGTAACATTTTAAATCTTATCATTTCCAGAATGGAGAAAGGCATGGAGTTAGGTTACGAGTTACATGAGCTGTCTTACGAATTTGGATAATAATCATCACTGCTTCTATGTGACACTTATACTTTAAATTTGATTTCAACGTAATAATGTCCTCATCTATATTGTTTATGTTGTAAATTTCTTTTGAATAAAATAAATGTCCATTTTTTAGAGTTGGAATCAATGTCAGTAATTTATATTGAATTGTCTAACTTAATAACTCTTTTCATAGTTAAATTATCTTTATGAAAAAGAAAATCTTATCAAGTCTCAAATTTACATCTCAAAAAATCTTCATTCAATTACTTATATATTTCAAGGCATGAATGAAAATAATGGTTATTTTTATAAGACTCAAATTAAAAGTTAAATTTGGTTCTTTTTCATAAGAAATAATTTAGAACGTCTTTTATATTAATTTATTTTACAAAAATTTTATCTTTTGAACCCAATAAATATTCTAATGATGAAAGAAATTAAAGAATTAAAACTAATAATAATATTTTAAAAAATCTGGTTCATTAATATTAGAAATTATTTTAGAAAAATGTATATAATTTAGGATAAATTTGATACTACTAACTAAATTATTCAATCTTCTTAGTTCTATAAATTAGTTAATCTATTTTTTTAAGAAAGATAAGAAGGAATACTATTATTTTCTTTTAATTTTATCAATTATAGGTATGCTGGATTACAGAATTAGCCTTCAAGAATATGAGAAAAATGAATTTTTCCAATCATATTATTATATTAGTTTTTTATATTAATAAAAATGAGCCTGAAATTTTGGGAATCATATTATCAGTTAAATAGTAAATAATAGTTGTATTTGAAAAATAGTTGTACATTAAAAATAGTTTTGCTAAATATTGGTCAGTTGATTTTAATAGTCTAAAACTAATCATTTTCTAAAAAATAGGCATTTATTACATTAAAAATATAAATTTAATGCTTCTTTTCTCTAAAAGTTTACTAATGTTAGATGGATAAATTTTCTTCTTAAAAATTGGTGTTAACATTTTAAAAGTGGGGTGTTCTAATTGATAATATATATTTTTTTTTCTCTTTTGGTTGTCTTCATGTATTCAATTTATTATTACTAAGTTTAGATGGGTAAAATATAATCTTGGAAACTAATGATAACACTTTCTTTAAAGAGTAAAAGTTTAAAAGTTGGGCATTCTAATTTATAATTAACTATATTTTTCTTTCATTGTTGTCTTGCCGTACTCAATAGATTTTATTTTCAAAGATTTAATTCTATAACTCTTTTTATAATTATAATAATATAAAATGGGTTCGGAATAGAAGTTAGGAAGTAAATCAATTAAAATATTAATAAAAAAATTATTTTCTTATAAATATTGTTTTGTTGTATTATTAATATTTTTTATTTAAATCCTCTCTCTCTCTCTCTCTAACAGTTGTAATAGATTTATTAAAGAAAAACAGCAATTAATTTAATTAAAGATAAAACTTTATTTTACGATAAAATAAATAAAATATGAGAAAAAGATTGGGCAACCCAAGTTCGAAGTCACCTGTCCCGTTTGAGCGTTAGAAAAAATGGAAACGTAGATTTACAAAAGCGTAGTGAGGGGTATTTCTAGAAATTCACAGAAATTCGACCGTTGGAAAAATTCAAAAAACCTCATCAAGACACCCTTTTTATATACAACTATTCGTTTCAGAATCTGAATCCAAACTTTCTCTCTCTCTCTGCAACGCTCCAATGGCCAACAACAACGAAGAACAACAACAGAGCACAACGAGATCATCGATCATGGAGTGGAAGCATATGCACCCACTTCAGCAAATCGCCGAGACACCCACCCACAAGCTCCTTCTGAAGCAGTGGCTGAAAGAAGAGGAACTCATCAATACCCGCATAGCCCTGAAGGAGACTCAAATAGATTCCACGCGCAAAGAGATCACCACACTCTACATCTTCTTCTTCCTCTTCCACTCCACCACCCTCATGCTCCTCTTCAACTCTTCACAATCATCACCATCTTCTTCCTGTAGCAGATCATGGGTCCCTTCACTGTGCTCTCTGCTATTCTCGCTTGGCATCATATGGGCCTTCCGGTACAAGAGCGATGTGGAGGCTCACATGGAGAAGATGCTGCTGCGGGAGAAGGAGGACAAAGGGTTGCTGGGGAAGTGCGTGGAGGAATTGAAGAAGAAAGGATTGGAGTTTGATTTGTTGAAGGAGGTGGATGCTTTGAGGAGAGCCAAGAGTTTGAGGGTGGAGACCAAAGATGTTAGGAAATGGTCTTCAAGGGACATTGTTTCCTTTTTCTTCTTCTCCATGGCTTGCTTCTCTCTTGCTCTCACAAGGGTTATTTTGTGCGGTTAGGAAGTGGGACTAGTACACATTTATGGTTTAGGTCTTGGTTAAGATTTTTGGTGTGTGTCAATTATTATTACCATTATTGCAAGGGGGCAGGTGCAGAATATACTGTTCTGCTTTTAATTGTGTAATTTGGGAATACCATATTCAACTTGAGGAATAAAGTTATAGTTTAGTTTCAATTTTGAGGATGATTGCTAGGGATGGAAGGTGAAATGTGATGCAAATGCTGTTTTTTGATTCACATCAAATTATAGAAATGAATTTTGAGATTTTTATGTTAGCCAATCATTGCAAGGGTGGCAGCTGCAGAATGTGCTGTTACTGTTACAGATATGTGTGTGTGTGTTTCGATTTAGAAATGGACTTGGAAAGATTTAGGTTAGCGTTAACTATAAGTATTTAGCCTAGGCTGTTATTTTTTTGTTTCAGTGTTAGCTGATTGAGAAAGATATCATTGAATTTGTTTGGATCAAGTAGCACAAAGATTCTGTCAAATCGATGCTCAATACAGAGCCATTGCTTTGAAGATCCTGCTGTTTGAGTAGCTTATTTGAGTATATTTCTGATAAAACTGGGTCAGGAGGACATAATTCATGAAACACGAGAACCTCTCCCCACTTTTTAACACTCTGTTTGAGAGAAAGAAAGGAAAAAACAAGGTAAATTCTGAGTTGTTTGATTTAAGGTGAATGGAAAAATAATAGAGATAATAAAGAAGATAACTTCTCCCCACCCTTACTCTAGACAGAGATAAAAAAAAAGATTGAAAAAAGTGAAAAAAAAAAAGATACTAATTAAAGAAATAATTTGTGAAGTTGAGCTCCAGGCAAAACTCCGGAGAAGAACAGTGTTTGTCTTTAAAAAAAATAACTACCTGATGTACAATTTGTGCTAGTTGATGAACATTTGTTTATGCCAGAGAACTTCAATATCTAACCATATAATATAAGCATATGTAACCAAACTTTTTCATAAACTCTTCTACCATGAATCAGTTTGATGTTATTATATTAAGGTAATTCTGATTTAAAGAAATGAAAATTGAGCAGGAAGTAATATTATATCAATTAGCATTTCATCACAATCAGTAGTTCAAGATCCACCAAAATAAATCAAGTTTCATGTGAGGGTATTGACAACTTTTTAATATAAAAGGTAATTTTTATCAGGCAAAAAAGGAGGAAAATTGCAACCAGTGAGCAGAGAAAATATATCCTCCACAATGAAAGGGATTAATTAAAACAAGTAAAAAATTTCAAACACTAGATTATGAAAATTATCCCATTTAAAAAACACATTAAAAATAAAGGTTTGGAAAAGAATACACAAATTACAATACTCAACACGTTTTGGTAATTAAATGAATGGATTCAAACACTTTTAATTAATTATAAAAATATAGTATTATATTATTTGACTTTAATTATTAACGTTTGCCCTGGGTATATTTTATTTAACAAACTTTTTTACTCAATTTATTTAGCAAACTTGAAAAGTCATAAATATAATAATCAATGAATAAAAACATGAGTCCAAAATATTCACTAATATTAACTTTTCACTAACTTTTTTCTTGTTTATATACCTGGTTATTCTTGAATGAATATACAAGCGAGACTATTCTTGTATTATGATCTTTTAAAGTGGTGCTAAAATCATATTTAATGATGATTTTTATTGTAATGGTTATAATTCAAATGAAATAGTGACATTTTCTAATTAAAAGTTAGATCGATTCATATTAAGAGTCGAAAAAACAAAAATTCTATCCCAATTATTTTTATTTATATATTGTAAATTCGATAAGAATCAAAGGAGATTTAAGATGAAAGTGAAAAACTATTAAATACTGAGAACAACATCAATTTCTGAGGCAGTAATTGTCACACACAATGCTTCATGTTATGGTTTGTCATGTTGCTCTAACAAGTCATTGACTTTTGATCTATGAGTTCGTTAAGGAAATATTGTATTTTCATTTCCTTCCTTTATTTTTTTACATTTATCTTGTACATTATGTTTTGTTGATATGATGATGAGACTGAGAAGTGAAGGAAAAGAAGGAGAAAAATAAAATAAAAAGTAAAGTTGTTTAAATCAAGAAAAAATAATAAGAAAAAATTAATAGAATTGAGTAAAATGTGTATAGTAAATATAATTGATATGATTGAAAAAAATTA
This sequence comes from Phaseolus lunatus, assembly GCA_013389735.1. Classification (NCBI taxonomy): domain Eukaryota; kingdom Viridiplantae; phylum Streptophyta; class Magnoliopsida; order Fabales; family Fabaceae; genus Phaseolus; species Phaseolus lunatus. Next base: position 9,081,024 of record CM023865.1, on the reverse strand, counting down.
TATTTTAAAACAAAAATATATTAATAAATTAAATTATAATAGAAATTATAATTATAAAAAAATTCATATATAAAAATTATATTTTAAATTAATTATACATAATAAAATATTGAAATGTTAATTAATTATTTATTATTTGAATTAATTATTTTAGTATATTTAAAATATGTTTATTAATAAAATATTATTAATAATATTATATTAAAAATTATAAACAATCAATTATATATATACATATAATCGATTATATATACTTTTCCTACAGATCTTAAAACTTTAAAAAAGCTTATGCATTCGTTTAGAGAGCTTAATTTGCATACTCTTACTGGAATATTATGCCATTATATGTGAAACATAGTTAACATGGATAATTAGGGTTGGTGATATATTATGACTTGTGATTGGATAACAATGTAAACAAAAGATTAAATGAGCATATTCTGTTCAGTAAACATCAGTCTTTAATTAAAAAAACAAGAGCATAGGGCAACAGTTCATTGGATTTTGATACTGGAGATATTAACCAGAGGGAATCCTAGTGAAAATTTCACTGGTGAATACATGTACTCTTTAAAGATTTTTTGATATACAAACTAAATCTCAAAATTTATTTTCGTTGATGTAAAATCTAATTATACTTAAAAAAAATCATTAAATATAAACTAATTTAGAGATAAAAAATAACTAATTATCATATTAATTAAGTTATATAATATTTTATAAACTAAAAAATATTAATATCTATAATCTTTTTATTATTAATAAAAATTTATAAAATAATTTCTAAATTGATATTTAATATTATTAATTAAAATTTTGTTAACTAGATACTAATTTAAAAACTACTTTATATTTCTTTTATTAATAATAAATTATTTTAAGTATTAATAATTTTTTAATTTATAAAATATATTTGATTTATTTAATATAAGGATTAATTATTTTTGTTTCTAAATTAATTTATATTTAATGTTTTTCTTGTAGTGTTAGAAATATTTTTTCTATATATTTTTAAAACTTATCAAAATTCAATCGGACATTTGAATTTTTTTTTTTATATTCTCTTAATTAAAGGCATATTATATTTAAACATGTTGTACATAAAATAATTTCTAGGTTTTTATATTTTTTTAAATATTTATAATAGCTTGTAGGTTTCAATACATATATTATAATACATTTTGTTAATGTTTTTTTATGATACATAGTTTAATGTTTTGCGTAGTAATAAGTCTCTTTAGGAATTGTATACCCCTATATACAAAGTCTACAAAATATGTTTTTTAAATATAAATTTTTATATTGATTGTGGTTATAATCAATTATATGTTACTAAATGATATAACCAATACAAAATCTAGTTTTATAAAGTAATTTTTCATGTTTATATTATTTTATGATGGTTAAAAAAATAAACATAAAGTAACACTATAAGAAAATCATTAAATAGAAATTAATTTTAGATACCAAAATAATTAGTTACTATTAATTAAATTATAGACCATTTGTAAACTAAAAAGACTATTGGTGTCTAAAATAATTTTTATTATTAATAAAAATTTATAAAATAATTTTTAAATTGGTATCTAATAATCAATTATCAAGGTTTTAACTACTTATTATTTTATATTTTAAATTAGTCTCTATTAATCTTTTAGGAACTAATTTAAAATATAAAATATTAGTCGCTAAATCTTAAGTAGCTAATTTAGATATAAATTTAAAAATTATTTTGTAAATGTTTATTAATAATATAAATAATTTTAGATATGAATAATTTTTTAGTCTTTAAATTAATATCTAATTTAGTTAATATAGTGACTAATTATTTTTTTTATAAATTTGGTTACTATTTAATAATTTTCTTGTAGTGAATTAAGAAGTTGATTTTAAATTTAATTCAACTTTATAAAACCTAATTCTATATTATGAAATATTATTATTTTTATTTTAAAATATTTTTATCTCTAATCGATGTCTAATTTTTTTAAAAAATTATAAGTTATCATTATGTATTTTTTAAAATTATCTAAACGTTTTAGATTTTTTTATACTATCTATAGCTATATGAAGTTTTTTTAGTAGACATAAAAAAGTTCATACTTTTTATCTTGTTTGGATCTATATTAACTACTATAAAAAAACCAAAAGAACCGAGATGAAAAAGGTTATTGCTACAGTGGAAGACTTAATGCTAACAGGAAATCAACAACAACTTTTTTATTTAGTTAACATAAAGATATTATTTCAAAGTAATAATAGAAGTTTTTGTTTCCTGACAGTACTTTTACTAGATTTTACTTTGATTGTTGACGGAGGAGATTGATTTATTTTTATGAGTTGAATTATGATAAGATTTTGTTGGCAAAAACAACTATCTATGACTCGGGAACAAAAAAACAATATGAGATATGATAACTAATAGGATTGCTTGAAACAAACTGGGTTTTTTATGCCTATTACGAAAACTTTTATATGGAGAATTTTGTCTGCAACTCACGTTAATAGTCTCATAAAGTAGAATACATGTTTTGCTAATTATGCACATAAGTTCACTATTCTTATGAATGTTGACGACCACCAACGATTCATTAAAAGCTATTGTGATTTCCACATATCCTCTTTTCATGGAGAATTTGAATGATATTTCATACTTTCAAGGTTGGGTTGTATTAGCACCTATGATCAACAATTACATGAGAAGTCATTAATCATATTTAAGTTTTAATACTTTCTTAATCAATGATGACAAGATATTGTTGAATACTTTCTTAATACTTTCTTGAATCGAACACAGCTTGCAAGAGTTTGCCTGCTGTTGGTCTCATATCGTAAGTATTTGAACCAGCATGGATTTGGTAATGGCATTGTGATTTGAATTGTTCTGCTGCACTAGAAATTAGATTATGCAGCGCTGCTGCATTGCAGAATTTATGTAGCGTTGCTGCAGTAGTAAGTGTTTTCTTTAATTCAATTATTTTTTAATGATAAAAAAAAATAAATAGTTTTTAATACTCCTTTCTGAGGTAATGATGACAGAGATAGTTCAGATGATAAAGGCATCAAGTCACTAATCATTGTTTAATAGTAAAGGGACTGGATAAATTTAGACTCAGATTATAATGTTATTGATGTTTTTTTTTTCTTTATAAAAGTGTTGGAGTAACTTAATTACTCTCATTTAATATATTTTTTATTGTTATTAAAAAAATGATTTAATACTGAAATCTAAGCTACTTAATGGGTTATCGAGAAATATAGATAAATTATTTGGTGTATGGAAAAAAAAAGAAGAGATACTTGCTTAATCTTGATAAGGATATATGGTTGGAGGGAAATATATCATTAACATTATTAGATGGTGGAATCTTTTCTATATAAGGATTTATTGATGTAGGTGATATGTTTGGAGAATATTGTGAGAATGGAGCGTGAAATAAAAAGATGTTAAGGAAACCATTGGTTAAATAGAATGGTTTGTTGGTTGGTTGGTTTAGCGCGGTTGACTCTGCAGGACCTAAGGAGAAAAACAAAACATTGGATTGCAACGAAAACCTCTCCTCACCTCAAATAAACACAAATTCATTACCTGCTTTAACCCACAAACATATATAAACACCACACACTTGGGTTTTCATAATATATGCATTCTATTCTTAATCTTCTTTTCTTTTTTTCCATCAAACCACTAACCATGGCAAAAACAACCTTCCTCTTCCTCTTCGCCTTACTACTTACCTCCGCTCTCGCTCAAGCTCCATCCGGTTCCCCCACCTCTTCTCCGTCAAAAGCCTCAGCTCCCAACGCTTCTCCACCCACCGCTACCAACGCCTCTCCTCCCACCGCCACCAACGCCTCTCCTCCCACCGCCTCCAACGCCTCTTCTCCAACGGCCTCCAATGCCTCTTCTCCAACGCCTCCCAAGGCCTCTCCTCCCACCTCTAGCAAAGCCTCTCCCCCCACCGCCTCCTCACCAACTACCTCCAAATCTCCAGCCTCTTCTCCATCCTCCTCCACTCCCTCTTCTTCCTCCTCTTCCTCCTCCCCCACCAGCTCCGACTCTCCCACCGACTCCCCCCCCTCTCCCGACGCCTCCGATTCCTCAGCCTCCAGTCCCGCCTCAGTCAGCGATGGACCCGCCGACGGCCCCTCTGCTCTCGCTCCCAGCAGCCTCTCCCCCCACCGTAGAGTCCCCACCGCCGGACCTGTCGCCGTCGTCTTATTCGCCACCGTGGCCGGGTTGATGATGTAGATCCGGTAGTTGTTTATGGTTGGTTAGGGTTTTGCTTTTATCGTTGTTATTAGTAGTATTTGGGTACGAGGTTGTGTTGGGTTGAAGTTAGAAAGACACCGAACATTTGTTTTTATTATTCTGATTCTGATATAGTGGGGAACGTGATGTTGATAATGAGTTTTGGGAGATCTTCATTAGGGTTCCTTTACTCTGAAACTAATACTACCATCATATATTATTTATTATCAATTTTTCATACTTTTTTATATCTCTTACTCATCAATTTATCCATCTTTTCTTCCCTTTTAATATATTTTTTTTATCCTTATTCCATATGTGTGTTGAATTTGGATTTACCCAACTTGGAAATTTTCTTCTAGTTTCTTCAATTTAGCTTTTCAGAATAATAACCGTTATGTAACTGCTAACCACAATTTAGTGAGCATGAATGCATGAGCATCATAACAAGCCATTTTTATAATCAAATTATTCTCAATTATAAAAAAAATGGTTCTATAACCGGATATATAATTGATTATATATTTTAAATTAATAATTAGTTTGGATTTTAAAAAAATCGTTTTTATTTTTAAAATTAGGTTTAATTAAACACGGATTTATATTAATGTATACAAAAGTTGTAAAATAAAATAAATATTTATTTATTTTAAAAACCGGCTATATATCTGGTTTAATATATGTGTGTGTATTTTAAAAATATGATAAAAGTACTTTGCAGGAAAAAAACGAGTTATTGCAGAAAACAATAATATATTCAAAATAAAAGCCAGAGAAAGAAAGAAAAAGAGAAGATCATATGATCGAAGGATAAATAGAAGCCTTCTTCTTTAGAGTGTTATCTATTTCAATTTTTTTATACAATTTAATTACAGATAAAATTCATTCTTGTGAAGTTGCCAGAACTTTTTCCTTATTTTATTTTGAGAAACACCATTTTCTCAGTGAAATTTGTACAAATTCCAAAAATTTATTTAAATTTATTCGCAGTGTATCTAAGCGTAGGTGGATATTTTTTAAGGGGTCAAAGGGTAATATTTTTCTCAAATATTTCTCTCTAATTTTTTTAATATATATTGACTTTCTAAAATTCTATTTCAAAATTTTCACTCCTCAAAATTATTTCAAGTTTTTGTTTCTCCTAAATTTTTAATTAAGTTTCGTCTGGAACTAAGTTTAACCTAAAGAATAGTCATCATATTTTAAATAAAAAGATTGTCGGTAGTATGAAGACAATCTTTTACTTATTAAGTATTTTCATCTAAACTAAATAAGGATAAGACATCCATAAAAAATTTTATGAGCTAAATAATATGATTTTATTTGAGTTCTTTTGAAATAAACAAAAACAAATTATTTTAAAATTGGACAAGTCTTACTTATCATGTATAATTTTAATTTTTAGATTAAACTGAAGTTGTATTTGTCAATGAGGTTCAACTTTAACTATATCAAATTTTATTGAAATATCTGCATTTTACATGTACGAATTTTTTTTCTCCATTTTAAGAAATATCAAATAAAATTATACTATTTAAAAAAATAAATATATATTTTTTAATATTCAACTGTACTTCAACACTTATAGTTTATTTTTTCCTGGAAAGAAAAAAAATTATATATATATATAATATGTATGTATATATAATGGATTTTTTAATAATAATTAAGAGTTTATATAATGTTTATTGTTTCTACCGAAAATGTACTTAGAGAGTGTAACTTGACGATGACAGGGTGTTCCTCATAGAACAAACTCTGAGTGTGTTCACCTGAAAAAATTCTTTGATACTTAAGTTAGTAAGAGCACAAAGATGATCATAATCGTATATGAGTTAAGATTACGAGATAAGATAAAATATACTTCCTGAGAGTAGATGTTTATAGATTTTTTAGGTGGTGATCTTTGAGTTGGTCATGAGACCTTTAGATTGATAGTATGATTGCTATTTATTATTTCATAAATACTCGCTCCTTGAGTAGGTTGTTTTATTTATAATGGTCATTGATGACATTAAGAGCTTGATTAAAAAAATTTTCCAGTCACTCGAACTCTTTGATACTCCCGATCTCAAGGCGGATAGGTACATTTATTATTATATTGTTATAAATAACATGACCTTAATCGTGTTGTTTAGTGGTGGGAAGGCTACACTAAACATGAAGAAAGACCAAATTAGATTTAAAATTCATACAAATGTTCATGGGCTTAAATTTCTTCCTACACCTCTACATTTTTTCTCCCTGCACCCCTGCATTATTGTGAATAGACAAAATTAACCTTGGGATATTTTAAAAATCCTAGGTCAGATGTCCCTCCTCCTTCTTCTCTGCGATTATTCTCGGTATTGTGGAGAGAAAGCGGTGGTGCGATTTGTTCCCATCATCAATGATTTTGGTGCCTTGTCAGTGGATGTAGGCAAACCTTGACGCTTTCCGATGACATTGTGGTGATTAGGGGTGGTTTCGGAAGCATAGTTCCTCGAAAAATAAAAAAAAAAGTTTCATTTGTTTGGCTTCGGAAAATGATAATCCGAAATATTTGTGGAATTGTGAATCTGAAATTTTCCCAAAAATGGTAATCCGGAATTGCTTTAGAATAAGTTGTCCGGAATAGGATTCAATGGATTTTTGAATCAAGCAGGAGCAATGCAAGTCAAGACTAAGTTTCTATTTGCTGTGGGTGGAATCTAGGCGAACAAGTTTGAATGGAAATTGCATATCATGCAATGTCTAGAAGCAAAAATCAACAAGAAAATGGGGAGATTATTGATGCCACGCTTGATTTATCATAAATTGCCATGGCTAACTCCTTGAGTATTATTGATACAAGTCACCATTGACTTAACTAAGTATTCTTTGAGCTTATAATTATTTCTGATTAACCCTTTGAGTATTCTTTCCTAAGTCACTCTTGACTGACATTCTATGCTCCAGCCACTCCTGGTACACCTTGAGTATTTTTTACACTTAATCACTCTTGACTAACCAAGTATTCTTTCATATTGCAACCACTCCTAGTTGACTTTGTCAAGGAATATATTTCACTCAAGTCACTCCTGGTTGAACCTGAGTATTCTTTGCCAAACAACCATTTCTGGCTAAAATATGAAGGTTTGTTATTTCAATTATCTATTGATCATTGGTCTGATGACTAGAGATGATTGTGTTTGTCGACAAATACAATGTTTAGGATTTCTCTCATAGTTCACATCATCTTGTTCTTTAGGGAGGGTAATGTCTTTCAACGTATACAATTGTTGGACTCACCTTTCTAGGTAGCTGGATAAATACTTTAAGTTTTTTTCATAAGGTTTCTCTAGATCCCAATACTTTAATCTTCATTAAGATTGATGATCCTTCTATGAAGCTATAAGGTGTTATCATCTTATCAAAAATTTGGTATAGTGCAACCTCTGTTCTATTAGCTTAGAGGAGTGCTCTTAATTTGAGCAACATTTTGACATCATATGTCCTCTCTTTTATGTATTCTTCTGGATGAAATCCTTTTTATAGAGTCTTGAAGAAGATAGTCGTCAGATGATCGTTTATAGTTGTTGAACATCTTTAACTTCTATGCATCATTATGCGTCTACGAGCTTTAACATGATTATTACATATAATGCAATCTCGATCTTTGTTCCTTTCTCTTCACAACGTCATTGATAACTAACAATGTTTATCTCCCTAGATAGTATAGCCTTTTGCACAAATTCATGATTGGTGTGCATTTCGTATAGGGTAGATAGTTAGGATAGAGTTGAAAATTTCTTTGTGTCAAGAAATTAATGAAGGAAACAACTTTAGGTCACGTTTCGAGAAATCTTTGATATATGATTTTGAATTTATCTCTTTGGTCGAGAAATATTCCCTAAAAACATAGAGTAAACACATATATATTTATATTAGGTAAGAGATTTTTTTAGTTTATGTGTATCATCTGATTTCTGCTACACGTTTCATCCATTATTGTATGCAACTTATCAGACTTTAAAAAAAGATTGCGTAATTTTATATTGTCTCTTAGACGAAACACTTACGTCTTATATCATCTATTATTTTATAACCTTAACATATATGCTAAAATTTTGTTCTATTAAATCCATTTTAAATTTGAGGTGAAGAAAATTGATATGAAGCAAAATGTATCATGGTCCATTTTTTCCATTAATTTCACCTTTAGTTTATTTTAGATCTTACCTTATCTAAGCCTTAAGCTATAATTGTTTATAATTGTTGAAGGAGGTTCAAAAATAAATAATCGTTGAAGTGAAGAAAAGTGTTTGCCTTAGTTGGCCATTCCAACTTTCTGTAGCTAATCAAAATTTGTGAGAATTTGGAGTACATCACATTTTTTTTAATTCCACTTTAGGTATTTTTGTGGTTAAATTTACTCTATATTGAATTTTTAAATGATTATCTATAGTTCAAAAGTTTTTAACTTAACTTTTATAATTAGTAACGCCCTATTTTGATTTTTCAGTTGAATCTTAAAGAGCTAACTAAAAACTGTATAGATTATTATAATTTTTTTTTAAATTACAAAAAATTGTTTCAGTTATAACTCATCATAAAATAATTTAATCTATTTTACTTTTTTCTTGTATATTACTTTCAATTTTAAATTCCGAACTTTTAGAAGAAACTCTTTCCAAATTTCTTCATGTGCGTAGTAGTGTTTCAAAACTTTCATATTCTGGAGGTTAACTTCAACTTACATGAAGTTGACACATTCCTTCCTAATCTACTCCAAAATATTTTTTCTTTTATCTTTAATCGAATCAATTAGGCTGATGATTTACTCTGTTTTTAAAATAAGAGATGTTTCTCTTCACCCATATGCATTAAAAAAAGAGCATATATAAAATATCCTACTGAAACAGTACCCTATAATATATAACAAAAATAATAATGAAAAACCAACATGGGAAATTTCCTAGATAACTAACACTAAAAAGGACCTGAATTAGTACTCAGATAAATCTGAATAAGTAAAACCAGAAAACAGAGTGATAATAAATAGTAATAAAATAGGATGGAAGAAAAGCTGAAAGCACTGCCTCTGTCCTGGCTCAGCAACCAAATTTCTTACACCAGGCGCAAGACACAGAAAGAGATCCATGAAACAATCAACATGGCAACAATTGATGACACACTACTTGTTGAAGCCGAGTTTGATTTAGCAGCAGTGGTTGTGGTGGTGCTTGTTGGTGTGGCTGTGGTGGCTGTGCCATCAGAAGGTGAAGCCGTCCCAGTTGAAGGAGTAGTGCCCTTTCCTGCTTTGACAGTGACGGCAAGTTTCATGCCACCAGAACAATGTCCAGGAACAGAACATATGAAGTAATGAGTGCCTGCAGTCTTGAGGGCAATTGTGCTTGCACCACTACTGTCTGAACTAATTGAATTCCCTGTGGTGCATGATTTGTAGTCACTCTCTTTAACTTCATCCACTGTGTGCCCAGCTCCATAGTTGAACACTGTCACACAAATGAATGTCACATCAAGTTAAAAATTGATTTTTTATATATAATTATGTAACAAAATCATCATACAGCACAAAAAGTGAATTGTTTCCTAGTTCTTACCCAGAGTATCACCCACTGCGAAGGTCTTGGCACTAGCCCATGAACTATAATCAGAACCAATTGCCCAACCTGAAGAATCTCCCACGGTGTGGAGGGTTGCCAGGGTTGGCAGGGCCATGGTGATTGCTATCAATGAGCCCAAAACCAAAGCAATGGAGGATGCCATGATTTGGTGAGAGAATGGGGGGAGAAGGGAAATAGAGTACAGAGGAGGCTCTGAAGATGTAATTGGAAAATGGGTTTGGTTTATATTGTTGAGGGAAGGTGATGGGAGTTGTTAGAGTTAGGGCCAGCTGTCAGATTCTGCATGAGGAAATGACTTTAGTTACACTTCATACCTAACAGCCACAAAAGATGATGTTATGGGTTCTTTCCAACCCTCATTATTATGAGATACCAAATAGTGGTTGAGTGGAATTATTATGTTGCAATCATAATGCCCTTTGACTAAACCTTTAGTAGGATCGGTTGTGATAAAGAAAAAGCATGCATGTATGTATCTCCTTTGCTTCCCCAGTTTTAAACTGTCTTAAACTGTTATCTGTTGTTTTAAGGAAATTTCTAGTTCCAATTTTGTAGCAACATGTTCCGACCAATACGGTTGGGAAGTTACGTGTTTGTGCCTTGAAGGAACTCCTGTCAATATATCTGATGAGGTTCCTTACTACTCTGCATAATTACAGAAAACGATTACTTGCTTAGAACCTACACCACACGAACTACTAACGCGTTATGTAAGATAAATTATTAGGTCTTAATTAATATTTATTTGATAAATTAAGTTTTTTAATCTGTGAAACTTTTAGCCATGCCATGACTCAATAAATTTCCAACACGTAATGATACATTGGCATGCTAAAAAAGGACCATTAATAATTATAAAGTCTTACACATCAACATTTATATGGAAGATATCATTGCGTTGCTCCTTATAGCCACTCGTAAAGGAATGAAGACAATACATGTTATTAGACAAGAGTGTAAAGCTTCGACTTTTCACGGGATTTAAGTATAATTAATAATAGGATGACGTGTTTCAAAATTCTTTCAAAATTAAAGAAAACCAAAGCCCTACAGAATTAGGCTTTTTCACTAGATTGGTTAACTTTTTTTAATTTATTAAAATAAACATATTTTTAAACATTATAAAGGAACAGTATTTAAGAAACAAAACTTCAAAATTCGTACTTTCAGAACACGATCTCTACCATGAAATTGAAATGATTGGACAATTTTTATCTTATATATTTTCAATGAAATTATATATCTCAATACTTTTGTTTTTAAATTTATTTTATTTTTGAGTCACGATAGTTCGACACTCCCACTTTTCTTTTGCATTCAACTTAAAATTTTATAAATTATTATTTTATTATAATATTCTATTTATATTTTTATTATTATTATTATTATAATATAAAAATGATAGTCCATAATATATGTAACACAGACACAGAGATATATATAATTTTTAAAATATAAGATACGGGAACACGGATTTATATATATTATATAATTATGAATTATATAAATTGACAGTAAAGATTTATGCGCATAAATATGTTTTTGTTTCTTTTTGGAATAGAAAGATATTTTTCATGGCTGATTTAAAAGGATTTGTTCCTTATTTTTATAATTATATTAAAAATGTATATAATAAATTTGAGTTTTTAAAAAATTAATATATTTTTTCTTTTTAAAATCGTGTTAGAATCGTGTTAGAATAGTAAAAAATTCAACAAATATATTTTGAATCGGACACTTTATCGATATGTATCCTACGAGTATCATACAAATGTCGTGTTCGATACGTGTGCCTGACACGTATTCAGAGAGTCTCTAAACTTCATAATCCATAACTTTCATTTTGTTTTTCAATAGGAGGGATGTTAACTGTTACTTGGGGCGCAATAAAATGCTATAAGATGGTGATGGAGAGGAAGTTCATTTCCGTTATTGTTGTGGGGATATGTTTGGTGCGGGAAATTTCCCAGTATGTTGATGCAAGGAACTTGGACAAAAAATTAAAGGAATAGATGAAGAAGCCAGAATCATGCATACGGAGGGTCCAGTGGTGGTTTGGGTGGAGGAAGTGATGGTGGTGGATATGGAGGTGTTAGTGGTCTAGGTGTTGGAATTGGTGGTTGGAGGTGGTAATGGTGTAGATGGTGGACTTAGGAGTTTGGAGTTGGAGGTGCTATAGGTGGAATTGGTGGTGTCATGGTTTAAAAGTGTTTTTAAAGTGTGATTTCTTAATTTAAAGTCTGTAATTTAAAAAGAAAAAAAAAACTTTTGAAAGCAATTACCTTAGTTTGACGAAGAAGTGATAGAAGGAATGAATGAATTAGTTAGTTAGATTGTCTCCCATAGTAGAATATTTGAAAACATATATAATATGGTTTCTTTCTTAGCACGTAACCGTACATGAGATTTGAAAAAGAGGGAGTGAGCATGCAAAAGATATGGTGAATTTGTTGGTGGGGTTTGGGAAAGAATGTGAGATGTGAAATCTTGATCCTAACAGCTTACCAAACACGATGACTCAATAAAGTTGAGTAGCACGTTAAATTAGTTTCTGGAGTCATGATAACAGCTTAATTTAATCCTTCAAATTACTACATCATTGTTAGGGTTGTTTTTGTAATTATTGAAATTTATTAACACTTTTAGTTTTTAAATCTAAAAGGAAATCTGAAGCCTGGTTGAATGGGGCCCTTTGTTAGGCTGGCCCTTACCTGACCTCTTAGTGACGACGCCATTACGTAGAATAAAGGTGAAAAGGTTCTACGGGCTAGGGCCAATTACTTATTGCCCAAATTCTTATCTTTCTAGTTTCTTCTACACCCCAATATTTTTAAAATATTAAAACTATTCATTCCAATTTTATAATTTAAAAAGTAAATTTTGTATTTTGAATTTTACAATTTAAAATATAATGTATTTTGAAATCTAGAATTCGGTTCAGCGACTTGAGATGATGAAATGTTTCCTTATATAAAATTCTCAATGAATTTAATCATGCAAGTGGTAAAGATATTACTTGGTAGAAAGATCATAGAATTGAAGGTAAGCAAGCTAGGGAAGATTTTTAAAAAATAAATTAAACTATAATATGTCCATGTACTATCAAGCATCTTAGTCTCTCTAAATCGAGAAATCTTGACATAATACAAATTCTCAACCTCTAGACTAGATTGACTCAATTGATGACTATCAAATTCTCATCCATGTCACTTTGATCTTAAATAAAATCAATTACACAAGAGGAGGAGATTATCAAAATAAGAACTTGATTAAAGACCTTAATTAGATAGCATATCACTAAATAAGCCATAAGCACGGGTATCCCATCTTGCTAAATAGTATGAATCCTATAAAATTGAAAGTAGAAGAACGAGAGAGAAAGACTAAAAAGGAGGTGATCAAGGAACATCACACATGTAGGCAGTGGTGAACTTAGACTCATTTCAAGCTTGTAACAACAACCCCAAGAACAAACATGTAGTTGTCAGCATAATCGCATGCAATTTCTAGGTTTTTTGACCACCATGAGACTCTTTTTTTTACTTTTCATCAAAGTGGGACTGCTTTTAAAAAAATTACAGATTTGCGAAAGTTGTGCCAATTTGGCACGATTTTGGCCACATCAACCTAAACTTGTGTCAAGTTGGTACAATTTCTACCACGTCTACCTGAAGTCGTGCCAAGTTGACACGACTTTGTCCATGTCATAAAATTTCCTTTTTTGACTTAAATTTTTTATTTTAAAATAAATATATATTATTAATTATTTAATTATAATTAAAATTGAGTAGTAAGTTATGTAATATTTTGAAATTAATTTGATAAATAATTTTTTTATGGAGGAATATTTGTTGTTGGTTAATTTAGGTTGTTAGTTGAATAAAATAAACAAAAACATAAATACATAGGTAAAGAAAATGAGGAAATTAATAATTGAGATTGAATTTTTTTATCAAGTTTGTCTGTGTGGACAATTGCTTCTATTGTGACCTTCGATTCTACAATATGAACATTTTTTTGACTTATTTGGAATTGGATCATCCATTTCGTTACGGATACGTTAAGTGTTAGGTCTTCCTAATTGATGTTGACGCATCATGGGGTCAGGTAACAAATTTGGTCCCGTTTATTTAGACCAATAATCCTGATATCGAACTAGATTAGGTTGGACCTCATAAGCCTTAAAAATATTTTGGAGACTATATACTAGGGCCACGAATGTCATTAGCTGTAAATGACAAAATGAACAAACAACAATTACCTATGAACAAGGCAGGCATATAGCTTGAAACTCCCCACAGTCACACCACCATCCATTTAATTTAACTGTGTATGTCGTTGGGTAGCGTCAAAGTTCGGTAGTCATCATGTCTTGCATGTCAAAGATTGAATTTTCTCGATTATATCTTTACACATGACACATAGTAGATTGTGCTTCATTCTTTCATAGCAGAGCGACTATATCTTTTGGGAATTGATGTCTGGCTCGCAACATGCATTGTAAACCAAGCATTTGTTTTTTCAAATATGGTCTTAACCAGAGCCCAAATCGATAAGGATCGAGCCCCTTTCAAAACGGAGTCGATGCTTCCAATATCGCTCATACATGTAGTGGTACATTAACCATATTATCAGTTCAATATCGATCAGGAATCGTTGTCTGACGATGATGTAAATTAATTCATATTCATGTCTTTTACTTTTAACAATATGAACATGTTTATAATGAAGTTAATAATTGTTTTCAAACAGTAAGACACATCATAGGAGCCCATGGAATCGCAACCACAACCGCCTTTGCATCTGACTTATCACCCTTCGAGGTTTCCTTCTTATAGTCATGGTTTTGATGTTGGTCAATCTAGTCATTCGAGTCTTCCTCAACCATCCACATCCACACACATGAATCATCTTTAACACCTCTCACTTCATTCTCCACACCATCAGATTCCTTACATGTATAATCTTTTACCTTTTTATTTAGATACTATTTCCACTCCACCAAATATTTTTGGAAGTTCAACATTCAACCCTCCTTTTGCATATAATCTGACATCATCCATGCACTATCGACCCACAATGTCCTCACCAAAATCTCATAATGAAGCTAATAATGATGATGACAAACATATTGTTGATGATTCTCTTTCCCCTCCACCTCCGTCTGATCATCACCACCCATTAAGACCTCGACGACAAATATGAATACCACATTGTGGCATGTCTCCATAAATAATTTACTTCCAATAGTTCAACTTTTTATTTTTATTTAAATTCTTACTAATTTATCTAGTTATAATTAATCTCTTCTCATCATTACGTGTTTTATAAAACCATTACTTTTCAAGGTATTTATTTTCCAAATCCACAACAACAATTCTCTATTTATTTCCAAATGCAATAACAATTTTCTTCATATTTTTTATTAATCAAATTAATATATTACATTATTGTCAAACATGATTAATGCATGATTACCCAATTTTTTGTCGCTAAAAACTAATACCTTAAAAAAATATTTATCAAATTAATTTCAAATACTACATAATTGATTATTAAATTTTAATTAATTTCAACTGTAATTAAATAATTAATGATATATATATATTTAAAAACAAGAAATTTTTTAAAAAATAACTAAATAAATTTATGATGTGAACAAAGTCGTGCCAACTTGACACGATTTCAGATTAATATAACAAAAATCATGCTAACTTAGCACAAGTTCAGGTTGATATGGCCAAAATCGTGTCAACCGAACACGACTTACCCAAATTTGTAATTTTTTTAAAACAACTCCACAAGTAAAAAATAAAAGTCCCATGGTAGTAAAAAACCCAATTTCTAACTAAATTGTAGAAGATTTTGCTTTCAGTATCAAATAAGGGTACAAAAGAATTAAGGTTCCGTTGACATTTGATGATGAAAGAAATTAAGTCTCTTCTTACAGCATCAACCACGTTGACCAGGCTAGAAGCGCCTCATGTTAACTATTGTCCAATGTAGACATAAGTGCTATTCTCTATAAAACACCAACGCGCAAATGTATAACACACACATACATCTCTCTCTGTGGATATATATACAAGTATGTATGTATATAATATATATATATATATATATATATATATTAGCATTTTAGCATTTGAGATAATCCTTCTCGAACATATTAGCATTTTATGTTTTAATTTTTTTTTCACAGCACGTATTCAGAGCTTATCTAACCCAGACGTGATCAAGCACAAATGAGCAATGTAAAATATGCAGTTACTTCACTCTACATTAAAATTATCAGTAAAGGATATCTCCAAGAGATGCAATATCATGATGCTATTGAGCCCAGTAAAATCCTGAATACGTATGTCACTACTCACCGTGATTATAAAATCAGGACTCGTATCATGAATTGAAGACTTATTTTCTAAACTGTTATTCGAACTGGATCTATCTTAAGATGAAACATTAAAGACATAAACATTAGCATTTTAAAGCCAAGCAACTTACTATATGGCTAACATTTCAAAGTGAAGCATAAACTTCAAAGAAGACCAAGATTCAAGTCATGACAGCACAATTCCGCTGCACAGTCCCAAAAGGTACCAAAAAAAAATGACAGCGAATACTGAAACAATTCAAAGTACCACAAGGACAATTCAGGTGTGTTTCTTGCAATTCAGATTATTCAAGGTGCAATTCAGCGTAAAAAGTGATTAAGGAGGCCTTCTGAATCACCGCATCTCAGAATCAAACCACCCAAATCGTTAAGTGATTCATGTATGGTTTCTGATGACATTGCAGTATTTAGAAAATACTACAAGAGGGATTTAAATGCATTGTAAACAATGCCCTTTTTGTTGAGAACATATATAGAAAACTCAGTAGCAATATTCTGACTTTGGGCTGTGATTCAAGCCAACTTTCAAGCATCATTCAAAGATTACAAGACAGGTCTTATGTCTTGTAGAAATACTATCAAAGTAAAACCAAATAACTGTGTTGGAGCTACTCTAAAAGAATTCACAAAACACGCCTCAAATCTTATTGATTGAAACGATTAGTATTCTTCTATTACACATATTTCATGGTCAAGCTTCAGTTCTAGTTTGAATGGTTTAATTTTGCGTCCTTCCGATAGATTTCAAACCAATATTCTTATGCTATTGAATATATTGAAGATAAAGAAAGAATGCGTTGGATAACATCCACATCATTGTGAAGCAACTACAAACCAGTGAAGATACAAACAACGTCACTAATATACATGTTTCTTGCTTTCTTAAGACATAGTAGCACGCCAACAATTGTTAAATTACACAATAAGGATTTGTTGACTCCATGGAGATGTTATCATTCATTCACAGTAACTAATCATTCTTGAATCACAGAAATGATTGCACTTGCTCCTATTCATTCCTTGTATCTAGAGCCTCTGGTTTAAAAAGCTTCAAACCTGTAAAAGAGGTTAATGTAAACCACTCAGACTTTGGATTGTCAGCAAGAATGAGCAAACATCAGAATGTATGAAGCAAGGACATACAACATCAACAATATTAGTATGCATCAGGGAAAATTTGCTATCAATCAGCCTTGTCAGCTTCTGTCCCATTCACACTCAACTCTTCAGAGTTTGGAGTCTCTTCTACTGGCTGTTGAGCTTCTGCCCCATTCACACTCAACTCAGGAGTATCTTCAGAGTTTGGAGTCCCCTCTGCTGGCTGTTGAGCTTCTGCCCCATTCACACTCAACTCAGAAAGAGTATTTACAGACTTTGCAATCCTATCCCCAGGTTTTTGAACAAATCGCCGACCCCGATCCACCCTGATTGACCTTCCCATAAAATCCTGTAGAGGAACAATTTTCCCTGCGTCAGTCTGACCAAAAACAGTATCCCAAACACTAAAGACTTGTTTGATTCCCTTCTCACTTTAATGTTTTAAAAACTGTTCTCTAAAACAATTCCATACTAGTCAAAAATTAATTTCTCATCCAAAATGTATTATGTTCTGAAAACTGGAACCAAATCAAGTATTACAAAAATAAAAAGAAACAGAAATAACTAATAGATGTTTTCTCATCATCTCCTGTTCTTTTCTTCTAATGTTCGTGGAACAAACTTTGAGAAAACAAAAATGTACTGGGGAGACAAACATTTTCAAATGTGCTTATGTTAGCGGACAAAGAAATTATAGAAAACAGTAAACAAACAAGGTCCAAGACACTGCTGATAAAAGTTGAGATTGACATTCCCCATAATCAATAATCCAAATCCAAATCCAAACAAATAAGAAACCCGGAGTTACCTTTCCTTGGAACTCAGAAAGAGCTGCCTCAGCTTCTTTCTTGGACTTGAATGACACAAATCCATAACCTGACGGCTTTCTAGGATTTTCATGAAATACAACCTCAGCTCTAACAACTTTACCAGTTCCGGAATTAAAAAACTCCTTGAGATCCGTGGACTTGGCTTCATAGGACAAGTTACCAACAAACAAGTTAAACGTCACCCCAGAATTTGGTTTCACCGGAGGCGGCGTTTTCTTCTTTTTCGGCCGAGCATAATTGACTCTCATAACACGCCCCTCAAACTCCTAAGCGCCATTCATAGAAAGAAAAAGAAAAATGAAACATTACTTCTGACCATAATGTGTGTGTAAACAACAGAAGTAGTATAGAGTGTTTAAGCCTTACATACGATTCGAGTTTATTGAGAGCTTCGAGAGCCTCTTCAGGGGACCCCATTTCGACAAAGGCCAAACCCCGGTTTCTGTCTTTCTTATACATAGAAAGCTTAACCGCAACAACGGACACAATTTCAGGAAACAAAAACCTTAAATAAATAGAATGGAAAAAAAGAGAAGGAAAGAAAAAGAAACCTCAACGTCAAGGACTTTTCCATGTTTTTCAAACAAAGAACGAATATCCTCTGGGGTGCTTGTCCAGGGCACGTTCTGAGCGAGCAACCTTGTGCGAGAAAATTCTTCTTCTGTAACTGGCTGGGCTTGTTGTTCGGAAGTGGAAACGCATGTGAGAGTGAAATTTGGGGTTTGTTTGGTTGTGGAAAGGGATAAGCGTGGAAGGCGAAAGGAAGAGTGATTGGGGAAGTTGATGGATTGGGAAAGGGAAGAGAAAGAGATGGAATGGGAAGAGGTTTGAGGGGATAACTGATTTGCAGAAGTTAAGCACACAACACGTAGAAGCGCCATTACTCTACAATGCCAACAATGCCATTCACAAACCTATTCTCCTCATTTTCAATATCACCACCAGACAGGTGTGTGGCAAGTGTCAGGGGAAACGGATAAGACCATCTTCGCTATGAAACGACACCGTTATCCTTGCGTTCTTTTGTATTTGCCTCTAAAAACTTTGTATCAACCTACTCGGCTAAACCTCATTTTTCGGGTGCAACAATGAAAACAAAAACAAAATAATAAAAAGTTGTTCCATTTATTATATTACAAGTTCAAACTTATTTAAACTAATTTAATCATTTTAAAAAAGTTTTCTAAATTTAAACTCAATTAATTACTTTACTCCGTTCATTTTTTTTATTTACCGTTTTTGAAACAGTTAAACTCAATTAAAATTTAAAAGATCTACATTCTGTTTTTTTGGTTTTATGTACTTCACACTTTAGTGTTTGAATATTTTTTATGTTTTCTTTTACTTGTATAATTTTTTTACTATTTTAATGATATATATGAAACTGCAACGGCAGAAAATGTTATCCTAATTTTTTAAAAATGTTATTTGATTATTTTGAAACAGGATCTAATGCATTGTTATGTTTCTGGATTTGGCTAAGGATAAGTACTTCGCCACATGCCTCACCTGGTGAACCATTGAAATAATGGGCTACTGGGCTTGTCAAGGGTTCATGTCAGTTTATCTTATATTAATGGCTTTTGATTTCTCCACCCCCATCATTACTAACTTCACTCCACTATTAACTTTAAAACACCAAAGTACTCTCACCCACTAAACCATACCACCGTTGTACTTGCTGCTGCCACCACTGCTATATCACTACTGCTGAAGAAGAGGAGAGTAAGAGAGAATAAATTGAAAAATAAAATAAAATAGTTCTGAAAAGTTTTTTCTTTCTAAAACACATTTTATGTGATCCACGAAACTTGTTCTAAAAATTTCATTTTGAAAAATATATTTCATAAGATATTTTATACGTTCTATAAACCTTATGAAATATATTTCATGCATTTCAGAGATTCTATTTCATAAATTATGTTCTAGAAATTTTATTTGGAAATCCCATAAGACGCGTTTTGGAAGTCTCAAGAAGGGTAATACAAAAGCCATTTTAAATATGGCTAAAATATTTATTTTAAAAATTATGGGATTGCACACAAAATTTGTGGGACTGCAAGAAGATAAAAACGTATATTAATTTTCCATATTTTTTTGAATTCTTCATAACAGTTTTGTTTTATATACCAAATTCAAAATAAATGTCTTTTATTTTATTACCAAGGGAATTAAAAAATTTAAAATTGTCAATTGCACAAATTATGAGATTTTGTAATAAAATACGTTACTATTTTAAGCTAAGAATACGGTATCAAATATATTTTGTTACCAATTGACATTTTTCTAAAAAAATGTTACATAATTTTTTATTTTATGGAATTAATTGTCATTGAGTAACCTAATTAATTCAATTAATTTAAATAAACGTTTCATTATTTTCCATTAAAATAATTATAAGTTAACCTTTAAAATACTGGATTTAATTAGTACTAGTCAAATTTAATTAAAAAATTCGACTGTTATTCTTCAAATTGAAACTTTAAGCATTCAAACCAAATATTTTCATAAACTAGTTTGATTGAAGTCTTTTTCTTCTCAAAATAGTTTGATTCAATTTTAAACAAGTCCAATTGAATATTTTTATTTTTTTTTGCACACCACTGTTTTCTTGATCGCTCTTTAATTAAAAACAACATAAAAAATTGAATGAAATAAATTATAAAATTAATTAGAAAATAGGAAATTGTCGCGATTTCCTAAAAAAAAAAAAGCACTCAAAAACAAAATCTAATAGAAAATTATTGACTTTGACTGGACTTTCATTGGATTTTTGCAATTATTAATATATTAATGAAAATAAATTCAATTCAAATTCAGATGTTCTAAATAATTTTTTTTTAATATAACAGTGCGAATGAAATTTGAAAACTCTTATGCACATTATCCAATCTTCCATTTGTAAATGAAATAGTAATGGTGATTATAATCAGATGTAGACTAAAATAAGAGTTGCTCCCCTACGACTATCATTAGTCAACCCATTGCTAAATCAGCAACAAGGTTGTGTCACTTTATACATGACCTTAAACTCGTTGCATTAATGGCCTTTTTGTCTTATCGTTTAAAAACTCCAAAGCACGACAAATCCAAATCATCATTGAGCTTAAGGGATGAGTGTTTGACAATTTCTACAGTCTTGAACTTCAAACCAAACTCTAATGCTCTACCACGTTAATTTTCTTACGCATCCTACAGTCTGGGGAGTTATGTCGTAAGGGAGACAAAGGTTGTCTTGCTAAATCTTGATCGTCCAAATCAAACTTCTTCGTTGGGCTATTACACTTTCTCTTGTTCGACTGTAAAAGCCAAATAAATATAAATATTAGGCAACCTAGAGAAGTATTTCAGGACTTGATTTTTCTTTTAAATTATAAAAATAACTCACCTTGGCTGATGGACTGTGGGTATGTTTCCCATCAGAATCAGGATGGTTCCCTTCCTTGTATAGCCTCAATAACCTTTTGTTCTCCTTTTCCAATACATTATTTTCATCAAACAGTACTTTGACCTAATCAAATAATTCAAATTTAGACATTGATCAATAATCAAATCATCCAAAACAAAATTAAA